>OX578152.1:91465311-92065311 GCA_951213105.1 Amaurobius ferox | reverse complement strand
AAATTGTACTGTCTGTACACAATCAATTATTTACAAACCAATATTTATTTATAGTTACGGGAATCGGATACATTAAACTTTCATTACCTAGCACTAAAAAATTCCATGAAGATTAAAACTACTTTAAATTTTCAGTGTTGGATTCGAACCATATTAAAAAGCAATTCTAATTCTTCACTAAATTTATAGAAGTAACAATTCTTCAAGAACGGCATTGTGACACTAGCTTAATTTATTTTTCTTATGTAAAATTACAAAAACTATTCGTTTGGAGTACAAAATTACTATTTTAATTATTTTAGTTTGAGGATATAACACTGGACAACACATTTTTAATTTCTGTGTGTCTTTGAGATTAAACCAAGTTACATTTTATGTTGATTGTTCTTCTAAATTTCAAAATGGCGGTTAAAACATGTGGCTATCTCTTGTTATTAAATTATATATTTATACAACAAATTTTACTCATTTGAATATACATAATGTATTATAATCATCATACAGGAAAGTTTCCACTTGTAATGGGTTATTGGAGTACCTCTAACTGGTCTAACAATAGTCTACTAGTAAAATTAGATTCTACATGTTTTAGAAACCTTTTTAAGGGTAGTAATGTCATGTAAAATCGTCTACTGTGCTCGTGAATGACAGCACCGTGATTAGCAGGGAAGACATCCTGATATAAGTGCGAAAAATGTATTTTTTATGACAAGTTTCACCCTAGTCTCTCGTGAGCCAACGGCCGTACCGTGCTGAAAACACCGGTTCTCGTTAGATCACCGAAGTCAAGCAGCATCGGGAGCGGTTAGTACTTGGGTGAGTGACCACCTGGGAACACCGCGTGCTGTTGGCACATTTCGGGAGCGGAAGCCCGGTGGTTTGCGCGCTGGATTTGCACGCTGCCACAACTGCCGCCGTGTTCATGCGGAGTACGATCATGTTAAACATGTGGGTCCGTGAGGTTGGTGGTAGGGGAAGGAGGCTACGGTTCATGTGAATACCTCCCTCACTGGGTTCCGGTCTAAATTGGGTGGCACTTCCCGGCCGTCCAAACAGTTACCTTACACCTTTCTGGTAGGTCGGACGGTCTGGGTCTCAACAACAACCATAGTCACTCGTATCGTCTATAATACCGCTGCAAGAGGGATTTTACAAGCAGTGCAGACAATAAATATGCACTAATCCCCGTATCTTTAAAATTTGGACTTTTCAAGATTTGTAAATTCATATCAATTATCAACATATTCAAATTACTGAAAAAGGGCTACATTTGTCTAGTATACATTTTGTCTGATGTAAAGTATTATTTAAACAATAATTGTACATCTCACTGATATTTCTTAGATCATATAGTCAAGGTCAGAGACCTCACCAAAGAGTGTTCGCAAATCTTAACACCGGCCTGGAACCCCGTTTAAAGAATAGCTGATAACTGCAGTAGCAGCAAAAGAAAAATGCTATATGCCTAAATTTTTTTGTATTTCCCAACTGTCTATGTGCAGTTGACCGTCTATAATGACTATCAAAGGCGGTTATACCAAATAGCCGACTTCAAATTTAAGGAAGATTCCAGTGAGTACACAGAATGCTACAATAGATAAATCCATGCTTGTAGAAAACCAACGAAACCAACTTATGATTATGAACTTGACAAGTTCAACCTTTTAAAGTTTAAGTTCAATTTTTTAACAAAATTTTAGCATATAGCAAGTTTTCTTGCTACCAGTGAATTTATCGAATATTCTGCGCTGAATAGCGCGAAAATGCATGAAACAAGTACGCGAATTAAAATAGCTAAAATAGTAGCTGAATTAAAATTTCAGAAATCCTCTACTTTAAGTAATAATTTAATTATACCTAATCGAATATAACTATCAACATGAAAATAAATGTGAAGTCCTTTTAAACAACACCCGATATTTAATTCTAAACAGTTTTCTGTACCACTTTGACACTGAAACTGGCAAGTTGCCCTCCCTCGTGCAGTGGGAAGATTTAAATCTGCTTTAAATATTTCTTTTGAAGAAGGTGATGTCGTTTGCTAAATAGAAAAACTTCGTTCCCTAGAAACTGCATCGATAAAAGAATACGAAAAATAAGAATGACGCTTTCCACTGTTTCAGAGGAAAGAGAAAATTTTAAAATGTCAGTTATCTTTAACGTGAAATAGATACATGTGTTTCAAAAGATCTGTTTTAAAATTCGTTTTTATATATACATATTTTTTACATATTTTACGAGATTGTAATATTTTAGCACAGTGTAAATACAATGCAAAACAAAACACACACACACACACACACATTTATATATATATATATATATATATATATATATATATATATATATATATATAATTTTAATTTACTTGTATTATATATACTAGAGATTAATCATTTATTGAAATTGTTCTGTTACACACATGTTACACACACACACACACACATACACACACGTATATATATATATATATATATGTGTGTGTGTGTGAAAGGCCCAGACCACACGACTGCCCCGAAGGCTTACAGTAGCATTTTGTGTGGCCTGTTGTGTGTGTGTGTGTGTAATTCTTTTAATTTCTATATGTAATTCTTTTTAAACTCCTTAACGTATATATATGGATATTTTATACGAATTTAGTACCTGTTTTATTTACAACGTTCTATTTATCATATTAACAAATTTGTCCTTTAGTCATTTTTGATCTCAATTATTCACTTCAGACCATCTTATTTTCAATTTTGCTAAACTGAACAATTTCAATAAATGATCAATCTCTGTTATATATAATGCAAGTAAATTAAAATTCTTCTAATTTAATTCATTATGTTATTACTATTGAGATTATTAGTAGATTATTATAGCTATTGATTATTAAATCTATTTAGCCTGGATACACTTAAGTAAAATAAGTAGAGGGAATGCGATAATTGTGCATGGTGAGTCATCGTCCACACCCTGACGGGTATCCAACCTCCAATCTATGAACTTATCAGCCGAGAACTTATCTTTGAACTTATCACTTACCTGTCACTGGTACAAAATTCCGTTCTCGCCGACCCGAGTTCAATTACCAACATAAAAGCTCAAAACCTTCTTAAACTCTTCAAAACTACTCAAAACTTTCCCCTAGTTCATGCAGAGTACTAGCTCGTTAAGTATATGTTCTTCTTAGAGGTTGGTAGAAGGAGAAGGTGGATACAATCCCTGTCGATGCCGCCACCACTGGGTTACGATCTAGAATGGGTTGCACTATCCCGGCCGTCTAAATGGATACCTTACACCTCAGGTAGTTCGGTCGGTTTGGTTTAAAGAAGATGAGAAATCCACGTTATCGTTAAGTGTACCTTATAGTCTCATCCTTGAGAAGTCAGAACGGTTTGCAACAGCTTATCAAAACGCCAGCCTCACTTTCTTTAACCCTTTTTTACAAGCTAGTATCCTGTATGGTCATTATCCTTAAAACTGGTATTATAATTCATTGGGTTCAATGAATAATCGGAACTGGGTATTTTTCAGATTTCCACCATCATCCCATTTTACCTGCAGGGTTATTCTTTTCGAGTGTCATCATAAAGTTCTCACATTTGCAGCCGGAGATCAAACAGCGGATCTTCAAACTGGCCAGCAGACGCTCTAACCATCGAACCATTGGGACAAAATTCGCAGTTCTTATCATCATAGTGGACCCTATAATCATATCACTCTGAAGTTAGACTGTCATGCAACTGCTGGTCCGTAAAACCACCTCGTTTTTCCACCTTTTTCATAAAGGCTAGAATCCTGTGGGGTTGTTATATTTGAAACCAACTTCACAATTCGTAGAGTCCACTAAAAACTCACAAATGTTTGTTTGTATTTCAGACCCCCCCCCCCCTTCATCATCATTGCATCAAACCTTCATGGTAAATTATTTTGAATGTCATTGTGAAGTTCTAACTGTCGCTGTCGGAAATTGAACAATATCATCAAACTGGCAGCCAATACTATTCAGTGTCTGATAACTAGCTCTCCCTACAAACCCTGTTAATATTACACCACCAAATCTCTCCCAAGGCTACCCTTAAAAATTGCAGGCTCCCAACAAACATTTGTCATGGAACCCCTACAAACATTTTTCACGGTACCCCTACAAACAATTTTCAGAGGACCCCCTACAAACATTTATAACGGGACCCTCTACAAACATTTATCACGGAACCACCTACAAACATTTATCACGGAACCTCCTACAGACATTTATCACGGGACCCCTACAAACATTTATCACGGAACCCTTAACCCCTTTGTATTTGATTGCACCCTCTTTGAAAAATTTGTGTGTCTTCTCCAGCCCACCAAAATATGCTGGGTGTACAGACCTCCTCTGAAATCAAGGACTCCCTGCTTGAGGAGTGTCTGCTTCTTATGGCAGGCCTTGTCCCTCTAAATCCCCTGCTCCCTCCCTTCGTAGTCGCGGGGTTTGGGGGTCCGTAGCTCCGCCACTGCATATAAAGGGTGTTTGAAGACAAAATTGGGTCATTAGCAAGTCATAGCTTCCATAGGTTATTTATGTTAGCTTTGTTCATGTATAGTTGAGTCCCAAAAATTATAGTTCCCATCCTAAGTTCCTTAGGAACTTAGGATAGGACAAATTTAGGTCTTAGGATAGGAAAAGGAATATGTCCTATACTTTGGGACTAAAATATAAATCCCATGTATATTTTATTCAATGCTTCATATAACCTATTCACCGACTCCATTTATGCCGGTTGTCTAGTGCCCCTGATGGGATGACCACCCACGTAAATGTGGTAGATAAGATAGATGTCCATTAAATTAGGGAAATTATATCACTGGTGATGAATGTTCGGATCAAGATTGATTGATACTCTAATGCAAGTGATCGCCGAATCTCTAATCATTGATACCGTGGAGTGAAGAACGCTTACATAAATAGAAATAATACGGAAATAGGAAGCAGCATGTGAAAGGTCAAAAAGTAACTGTCATCACAGTCTTTCAATTAGCTATCTGAAATCCGATAAGGTATCGCTGTTATTCAATGAACGATATACAAGACCGCCTAATATTTGCTCCATATTTCATTATGTCACTGTATAGTATACTTAGTCAAGATATGATAATACTTAATCTATGAAATAATTGTCAGACATTTTTGTGTTTTATCAAACACCCTAGTAGCCCCTGTTGATCTAGAACAGTGTTTTTCAAGCTCTTTAGGTCGCGTTTTTTTTTCTTTTTTTTTACTTTCCTTATATACATAATGTATAAGGAAAGCATTGTGACAAGGTACAAAATTCGAATTCGAGTTTTCGACGGGAGAGCACGTTTCAAACATCCCTGATCACGAATCAAACATTTTTGAAGTGATGTCTGTGTCTGTGTGCGTGTGTGTGTGTCAGTGGGTCTGTGGAGACGATAACTGACGAACGAATGGACCGATTTGAACCAAATTTGGTACAAAAATCACAATCCGTAAACACTGGAAGCCTATTGTTTTTATACGCAATCGAATGTTCAGAACTTCCCTAAATTTGCGAATGAAATTTTGAAAAAATCTTCAAAAAACCAATACCACTAATAAAGTTACACAAATAGACATTTCTTATGTAATTTTTCATTAGAAAACGATTGACATGAATTTTAGAACGCTAACACGAACCGTTCTCGAGATATTGTACGTTTTTCATAAAAAATATCAAAAAGTCATATAAAATAAAAAAAAATATTTCCTATTGATAAACATGTTCACTTTTCGTATGTTATACCATGCGATAAATTGGGTGACATCATTCTCGTGGATCTAGCTCATTCCATTCATGAAAAAAGATACTCTGAGTAATACGTTTGTATTTGAATGCCAATAGTCATTTATCTGCTGTAAGAATAACTTATTTCTTAGTGCATAACGCTTGGCGAGATTTTGGCGACGAATTTGGCAGAATGTCGCCAACTTGGCGACTTTTTGAAATGTTGCAAAATTAACGAAAATCTCGTCAAATGGATGAAAATGACGCTAAATTAATGAAAATGACGACTAATTGTCGAAAATTCAATGTCTTGGAAAGAATATTAGTATCTACTATAAGTAAAACCTATTTTTTTACTGTAAAAGTAGTAAATTCATTACATTATATAAGGAAAGTCATGTGTTGCCCACATCAGATTTTTTTTTTAAACTCACTCAATTTGATAGCGGAACGCCAAAATGAAAAAAAAAGTCCGTAGTTAAATTGTTCATTCAAATTTTACGAGTATTTTTTTAATTTGTAAGAAAACTATCACGTAATGGAATCCTTGGAATACTGTAACGGAACCCCAAGGGTTCCGCGGAACACACTTAGAAAAGCGCTGACTTAAAAGTTCGAATTTTCGTACACATGTTGCATCATCTACGGGACTGAACCTAATTGTGAAAGATTTTCAATTCCCCCCTCCTCGTGTGAGGAAGCGAGACAATGGGGCTTTTCCGAAGTCTTTTCAGACGTTAATAAGAATCCATCCGTAAGTTAATGCGGATCCATGGATGTAGGCGCCATATTTAGGAATTCCCTCCACAGGGACGGCAAGAAAATGATGTATTTTTAGAAATGTTTTTCTAGATCTTCCCGAAGCTCCCCACTGACCTAGAATTATCAGTGTTTGTACACTTAACATTTCATTCCCGGAACAGAACTCATAGGGTCACGACTTTCAAATTTATCGCCCTACAAAATCAAGGGGGAGAGGGTTAATAAGTAATTACAGATTCTGCGGAATTCATATTCCTCTGTGACATCTAAGGTTGAAACTTTGTTCATGCACATTGTCAGAAACTTACCGGATTTTTGATTTCTCAACAGGGGCAGACAAAATGGGGAAGAGTTGTCGGAAAATCTATCAGAACATCCAGGAGCTACCTGTTAATGACCTAAGAGGCTGAAACATTGCTTACGTGTATATAGTATCGACCACAAAATAGAACCCAACTCCAATTTTGATTAAAACGTATATTTTCGAAGTTAAGCACCATATATCGTTAAACAAATGTAAACTTATTAAATGGAAATTGCAACTTAATTTACTTAGAGTGTAAAACTCCATTTTTTTAAAGGCATAAGTACAAGTTTCTAATAAAATATCTGAAATTTATGTAATAAAATCCCTTATCTTTGTATATCAGTCTGTAACTCTCTGAAGGATAATTCGAAACAATATCGCCAACGTTGCTACTTTTAGAACACGTCGCCAAGCAGACGATAATTCGATATTTCTGAATATTAAATTTCCTCTCTTTGATAGTCCCTCTCGTTTAATGGTTGTTATAAATTTAATATGCTTGATCCAAAATATAGCGATTTTAACTGCCCGTGGAATAGCAACGTTTGGTTAAGAGAATTCTAAGGGGACATAAAATTTTGCGTTTTGCTAGAGGGGGTGTTATTTAGTATAATTATACAGTGGAGCCTATTTACAGCTAGCTCGGATATAGTGAAGTATCGATAATTACGGATTTTTTCCGTCACTTTGTATCTGTAATTTTTTATAGTGTGAAACGTATCTCTTATAGCGAACAATTAGAGACCTGGACATCGGATTTTGCGAATTTTTTAGTGTAAGAGAAGTAAAGAAAAATTTAGTTTCGTGGACTTTTTAGAACAAAAGCAACTTCTCCGGATAAAGAAACATTTTCGTTATAAGAAAGACAAAAAACAATCGTTATTCTAAAGAGGGAAAATATCCACCAGTCATTTAATAAAAAGTCTTGAATGATATATTGGATATTGAAAATCTTGGATATACCAATGGTCTTTGGATAAACCCTAAGAGTTAGATGGAGGAATAGTAAATCAAGGTAGACAGTTTTTGCTTTTAATTGATAATTGTGTTGCTTATAGGACAAACATATTGTTGAAAAGAACATTGTGTCGTTTTCCACACAATGCAACGTCTGCAATGACGACGACGACATCATCACTACAACTGCTGCTAATTCGTCTCATGAATTCGAATCTGAAGAAACTGATAGTAATTTAAAAAGAGGAAGGGTAATATCAAAAATTGCTGTTGAAATACTCTAGAATTTAAACGACTATTTTGAAACTCACAGCATTGACAACAGTGATAATTTAGATGCAATACAAAAAGTACTAAGCAAATGTGTTTTAAATTCAAATATTCAAAAGAAAGTTATGAATTTTTTCAATGTAAGTAAAGAAGCAATACATATCATCCTATAATGAATGTCTGTTTTACAGTTTCACAATATACAGGTAGGTAAGTAAATCTTAATGTTTATCGGTTATTGCGAATCTACTTTTATCGGTTATTTCTAATCAACTTTTATCGGTTATTGTGAATCAACTATTATTGTTTACTAGCAGCATACCCGTTCTTTGTACGGAGTATATAATATAAAGAAACCGAAAGTTCACAATCATGTGCAAATTCCTATAGT
The DNA here is from genome assembly GCA_951213105.1 of Amaurobius ferox. Taxonomy (NCBI): domain Eukaryota; kingdom Metazoa; phylum Arthropoda; class Arachnida; order Araneae; family Amaurobiidae; genus Amaurobius; species Amaurobius ferox. The sequence continues at coordinate 92,056,871 of OX578152.1, read as the reverse complement.
ATACTAAATGACATTTTTTGTCAAACTATTCTATTAAAATATTTAACATAATGCTCCTGAAAAAAGGTTAAGGAATGTCTGTTCTCGCTATTCAAAATTATCTGCACGGGCAGATCTGAAGAATAAAACATCCTGACCTTTTTTGTAAGCAAATTAAAAGAATATGGAATTGAATCAATATATGCAAAATAAAAGTATTAAAATTGTATGGGACCCGTACTGCGTATATACGCGAATATTAGAAGGTATAACTTGTATTAGTAGATTACATGTATAAATTGAAAATATCATTAAATTGGTAATCTTTAAACCATAAGGCAGTAATTGATTCCAATATGTGTCAAAATGAAAGTGCTAAAATTATATAGGAAGATATATACCCGTACTACTTATAATGTCGTAGATTAGAAGATATATCCAATTATTAGTGAAGTACTATTACCCGTATTACAATATGAGTCTCAAAAACCTTTGCCAAAATAAAACAGATGACGTAATAAATTGAAAATATCAATAATCCCCGTAATCTTTATCAAATGGCCGTACTTGATTCCAATAGATGTCAAAATATATGCCAATATACCTGCATTACTTATATTCTCGTAGATTAGAAGATATACCCGTGCATTTGTAGAAGATTACTAGTACAACGTACAACATATGAATTTCAATAATCTTTGCCGCAATAAAACAATGGCATAAGAAATTGAAAATATCAATAATCTCTAAATCAGTATACCCGAAAACAGAAATAATAATAATGTTTAAACCTGACGACCGTAATTGATATTATCCAGTCAAAAATGCAATGGAAATGAAATTTATTTTATATACATATCTTCATTATTCAAATCGGAAAAGATTTAATTAAAATCTTCTGCCTCATAAACACATTGGATTTAAATCCGTTGCTAAGCGACATGATATGATTCGCTTCAAATAAATCGGTGGACAAAATATCGTCTGAATAATGCTATCTCTATGGAAAGATTAGCGCCATTTTAAAAAATCGCCAAATTTATCATCAAGTGGGACTGTAGAACTGCCAGTCCCACTTGGCGATAAATTTGACGAATCATCATCACAATGCTATCCCCTAAGAAAACACAATTAATTTCATTTATTTCACGTAATTTTATCAATTTCAAGATATGTTTATGGATTTACAAACATTTTTATCAATTTGGTGGCATTTTAAAACTTTGTTAAATGTGTTACTAAGTAGGACGGACGGACTGACAGACAATTGCTAACGAAACATCATTTCAGTACTATCTTCTAAAAAAACAAAATAAATTTCATTGATTTACGTCGTTTTTATATATTTGGGGATATTTCAGTCAATTTGGCAACGTTTAAGAAATTTGCCAAGTTAGCGATATCCAGCCAAATTCATAGCTCTAAATTTGCAGATCTGAATAAAATATCTTGATCCCGTTTGTATATACGAAATGAAAACACTAAAATTGTATTGGAAGACATACCAGTTGTTTCAACAATCGGATAAATGAATTTGTTGGGTAAACATAATATATAAGTTTATTAGCTAAACACAATATATAAGCTTGAAAACTCTCTGTCAAAATAAATGAAAGTGATGTACGCAGTTCTCAATTAATATAAAAATCAAACCGTTCATTTATAAAATATATTTTTATATCCATTTATTACTTTCCTTATATACATAATGTATTAGGAAACTATTGTTGTTGTTGTTGAGACCCAGACCGTCCGACCTACCAGAAAGGTGTAAGGTAACTGTATGGACGGCCGGGAAGTGCCACCCAATTTAGACCGGAACCCAGTGGGGGAGGCATCCACAGGGACCGTACCCTCCTTCCCCTACCACCAACCTCTCGGAAGGACTTACGGACCCACATGCTTAACGTGATCGTACTCCGCATGAACACGGCGGCATTTGTGGTAGCGTGCAAATCTAGCGCGCAAACCACGGGGATACCGCACCCGAGATGGCCAACAGCACGCGGTGTTCCGAGGTGGTCACCCACCAAGTACTAACCGCGCCCGATGATGCTTGACTTCGGTGATCTAACGAGAACCGGTGTTTTCAGCACGGTACGGCCGTTGGCCTAGGAAACTATTGTGACGGAGTCGAAAATTCGAATTCGAGTTTTCGACGGGAGAGCACGTTTCAAGCATCCCTGATCACGAATCAAACATTTTTGCAGTGATGTCTGCGTGTGTGTGTGTGTGTGTGTGTGTGTGTGTGTGTGTGTGTGTGTGAGCCTGTGGAGACGATAACTCACGAACGAATGGACCGACTCGAACAAAATTTGGTACAAATATCACAATCTATAAACACTGGAAGGCTATTGTTTTCATACGCAATCGAATGTTCAGAACCCTCCTAAATCTTCGACTGAAATTTTGAAAAAATCGTCAAAAAATTAAAACCACTAATTAAGTTACGCAAATAGACATTTCTTATGTATATTTTCATTAAAAAATGATTGACGTAAATTTTAAAACGCTAACATGAACCGTTCTCGAGATATTGCACATTTTTCAAAAAAAAATTATAAAAAAAATCATGTAAAATAAAAAAAATATTTCCTATCGAGAAACATGTACACTTTTCATATGTAATACCATGCGATAAATTTGGTGACATCATTCTCGTGAAACTAACTCGTTCCATTCAGGAAAAAAGATACTTTGAGTAATACTTTTGTTTTTGAACGCCAATGGCCATTTATCTGCTGTAAGAACAACTTATTTCTCTGTTCATAACGCTTGGCGAGATTTTGGCCACCAATTTGGCGGAATGTCGCCAACTTGGCGACATTTTTAATTGTTGCCAAATGAACAAAAATCTCGCCAAATGGATAAAAATGACACTAAATCAATGAAAATGACGACTAATTGAAGAAAATTCAATATCTGGAAAGGATATACGTATCTACTATAAGAATAACATTTTTTTAACTGTAAAAGTAGTAAATTCATTGCATTATATAAGAAAAGTCATGTGTTGCCCACATCAGATTTTTTTTTTATTCAAATCGAAAAAATAATAACAAACATTAACAAACACATTTTATTTAATGACACATTTTATAAGATAGATTCTTCCTCATAGAATTCTAATAATTAAAAAACCATTTTGATTTGTTAATACTTTTCATTGTTGATTAAAAGCTTTTGAAATGGAGATAGATTTTCCATTTAAATTCAAGTTTCAAACAATTCATGCTTTCTGGTAGTGACTAATTAGCGCAAAAATCTTCCAACTTCAGAGATAAAGTTTTAATTCACTTTTACATTTTAAGCAAACGATTTTTAACCTTTTCTTTTAGATAAACCAAGGAGTTAGAGAGTAGAACTCCTAGGAAAGAGTTTCGTTTTTCATTAATATCTGGACAACCCCTGATTTTAGAAAGCCGAAACTTGAGCGAAATTTATGGGAGACTATTTCAAGGCTATCCACAGAATTTCATTAAATTCGGTTCAGCCGTTCTCCCGTGATGATAAGACAAACGAAAGTTTAGTTTTTATACTAATATCTCGAGCACCACTGGTTGTAGAAACTCAAAACATGGACTAAATTTAAAGGGGAATATTTTAAGGCTATCCACAAAATTTCATTAAATTCGGTTTAACCGTTCTCCCGTGATAATGAGACAAACAAACAGACAGACAGACAGGCAGATTTACAAATTCATTTACATAGTTTGCGAATCAACTTTTATCGGTTATTGTTCATCAACTTATGTCGGATATTGAGAATATACTTTAATCGGTTATTGTGAATCAACTTTTGTCGGTTATTGTGAATCAACTTTCGACGGTTATTGTGAATCAACTTTTATAGGTTTTTGCCATCTTATCTCAACATTTTATCGGTTATTCCGAATAGCGGTTATAACGAATATTATTACTTTATATACATATTACTTTATATACATAATATATAAGGAAAGTATTGTGACGAGGTCGAAAATTCAAATTCCAATTTTCGACTGTAGAGCACATATCAAGCATCCCTGATCATAAATCAAATATTTTTGAGGTGATGTCTGTGTGTGTGTATGTGTGTGTGTGTCAGTGAGTCTGTGGAGACGATATCTCACGAACAAATAGAGCGATTCGAATGAAATTTGGTACAAAAATCACAATATGTGAATACTGGAAGCCTACCGTTTTTAAACGTAATCGAATGTTAAGAACACCCCTAAATTGTCGAGTGAAATTTTGAAAAATCATCAAAAAATTAAAACCTTTAATAAAGTTACTCAAATAAACATTTCTAATGTAATTTTTCCTTATAAAATGATTGACATAAACTTTAGAACGCTAGCATGAACCGTTCTCGAAATAATGCACATTTTTTAAATAAATTCATCAGAAATCCCATAAATTAAAAAAAATATATTAACTGTTGAGAAACATGTTCAATTTTCATATGTAATACCATGCGATAAATTGTGTGACATCATTCTCGTGGATCTAGTTCGTTCCATTCATGAGAAAAGATACTTTGTATTTGAACGCCAATAGTTATTTATCTGCTATAAGAATAGTTTATTTCTCTGTCCATAACGCTTGGCGATATTTTGGCTCCGAATTTGGAGGAATGTCGCCAACTTGGCGACTTTTTAAATATTGCCAAATTAACGAAAATCTCGCCAAATGGATAAAAATGACACTAAATCAGTGAAAATGACGACTAATTGACGAAAATTCAATTTCTTGGAAAGAATATAAATAGCTACTATAAGAAAAACCAATTTTTTTCATTGTAAAAATAGTAAATTCATTGCATTATATAAGGAAATTCATGTGTTGCCCACATCAGATTTTTTCATATGTATTGGGGCTTCCCTATATGTGGATTCTACTGTACTACAATTTGTAATCTTATTCAAGGAGCAAGGAGCTTTAAAATATTCTGCTAATCCCTCATGTTCTTTCACAGTTACACTTTTCTTTTCTTATCGTATCATTTATCAACCTCTTTCTCCCTCAGTCTTCTATTGGTCAAAAACTGATCTTGACCTGATCGGTGTTGTTCACGACTCAGCTTACCATTTGGTCCACGATGCCGTTTCCTGAGAAAGGGGGTTGTTTCTGTCTCTGACACCAGATAGCTTGCTTATTTTAGTTTTACATGCACTTTTATAATGGTTTCTGAACGTGTTCTGTATGGGAAATGAAGTATTGACGCAAATTTGACAAGTATTTAACAAATTTACAACTTCACAGGTACCAACTTAAAACACTTTAACTTAACATCGATAATACACTTGCTGTATCCAGGCAGAACGTCCGCACTCGAGCTAGCTGCGAAAATTTGCACAAGATTTTGAAAATAACAATTTTATTGACTCATTTGAATTTGTTCTTTGGCTGAGACAATTTTTATACTTTTTACCCTCGTCAAAGTATATTTGCTTCATTTCTGAATGCTCCTTGAATAGCTTCATCCGCAGTTTCATTGACACTCAGTGGCTGTTAACGTGTATTATGACATTTAGAACCAACTAACTTCCCTTCTTAAAGCCTTTTGGAAATCAAATAGAAAAAGTAAATAATTTGGACTTTAATATGTAAAAAATCTGATGTGGCAACACATGACTTTCCTTATATAATGCAATGAATTTACTATCTTTACAATAAAAATAGGTTTTTCTTATAATAGCTATTTATATTCTTTCCAAGAAATTGAATTCTCGTCAATTAGCCGTCATTTTCACTGATTTAGTGTCATTTTTATCCATTTGGCTAGATTTCCGTTAATTTGGCAATATTTTAAAATGTCACCAAGTTGGCGAAATTCCTCCAAATAAATTTGGCACCAAAATCTCGCCAAGCGTTATGGACGGAGAAATAAGTTATTCTTATAGCAGATAAATGATTATTTATGTTCAAATACAAAAGTATTACTCAAAGTATCTTTTCTCATGAATGGAACGAGCTAGATCCACGAGAATGATGTCGCTCAATTTATCGCATGATATTGCATATGAAAAGTGAAAATATTTCTCAACAGTTCATATATATTTTTCTTAATTTATGGAATTTTTTAATAAATTTATTTTTAAAATATACAATACCTCAAGAGCGGTTCATGCTAGCGTTCTAAAGTTTATGTCAATCGTTTTCTAAGGAAAAATTACTTTAGAAATGTCTATTTACGTAACTTTATTAAAGGTTTTGATTTTTTGATGATTTTTGCAAAATTTCACTCGACAATTTAGGGGAGTTCTGTATATTCGATTACGTTTAAAAACAATAGGCTTCCAGTATTCACGGATTGTGATTTTTGTACCAAATTTCGTTCGAATCGGTCCATTTGTTCGTCAGTTATCGTCTCCACAGACTCACACACACACACACACACACACACACACACACACACATACTTTCACACAGATACACATACACAGACATCACCTCAAAAATGTTTGATTCGTGATCAGGGGTGCTTGAAACATGCTCTCCCGTCGAAAACTTGAATTCGAATTTTCGACCCCGTCACAATACTTTCCTTATGCATTATGTATATAAGGAACGTAATAAGTAGATGATCGAGTACAGGGAAAAAGGTTAGTTAAATGGTATGCCATTATATGGTATGTCAAATGATAATGGTATGCCATTATTATTTGATAATTAAAATGAGATATCATAAATACAAGTCGGTTATTTACTCACCTTATTATCGTTTACCAAATGGCAAAAACACAAATAATTATTTGGAAGTTAAGTCACCTAAGCCTAATAGGGCAGAATTTGCACGGCCATGTTTATTTGCATCAATAGTAAACCTATTTGCATTTTGTAAATAGTAATTACGTCTTTTTCCAAGCAACGTATCTATACATACAAAGCGAAATACATATTATTGCATTACTGAATAGAAGTCTTAAACAATTGTACAGTAACGCAAAAAAATATATTACGTTGTTCGTTATTGAACATAGTTTTTAATTAAATAAATGCCAACATCAATGCAGAAATATAAAACCAACGGCAAGCACAAAATGAATAAAATTTCCTATTTCTGCATTATTTATTTTCTGAAACGTACTTTTTCCTATCTTCAATAGCGAAAAAGAAAACAAATCTAATCTGTTTAAGTGTGTTTAAAAATATCAGCAATCTAAAATTTTCAGAGATAGAAGCTTGGCAAACAATTAAGCCATGAGACTAATTATGCTAATATGCATTTTATTTGTGTTTATTGTTTTAATAGAAAATAAATGTTTGAATGTATATAATATAAAGAGGAGATTAAGACAGTATTTTCATGGCATTCATTTAACATTGTCAATGAAGTAATCCGAAGAAACAATAGAATGTGAAGATAGATAGAGATTAATGGTGATTAAAAGTTATATTAAAATTAATCGAATAACTCTAAATCTCCAAGTAATATCTTATAGACAACTAATTTTAAAGATATATTGAAACCTGTATAGAACTTTGAAATGTAAAGCTTTTCAATCTATCATATCATTCGTTTAGATTCATTATTAAGTAATTTTAAATTTCCCTCCAATTTACGTCCCGCTATGTCGTCATCCACGATTCGTACCTGACTAGTGTATATTATATTTGACGTCACAAAGTCCAATTTTCAGAGGAATGTAGCTCAGCCCCCATGATAGCTAAAAATTTGAATTTTTTCTTTTCGTTAATACGCTTACAAAGATGATGAAACAAAATAAATAACAATTAGTGCAGAAGCACTGAAGTAAATATAAGTTCAAAATGGTACATTTTATGATACCGGTATTGCATTTTATTTTATTATTACATATTATTTTCAGTGTTAGAAGACCTGCAAGATCGCTTTTAATAACTGATGGCTCATTTCGTATTTTCTGGTGAGTGATAAATACTATCCTATGAAAACTTGAAAATACGTTTAATTTAAAATATAAAAATTGGAAAACATAAACAAGTGGTGTTCGTAGGCAAAATAAGATTTCAGTGCCTGCTATATCATTGGTACAAAATCATGTTGATAAATATTTCTACAAAAATTACTGAAATTTCACAAGAAAGCGCCCTGTTAAAAACTCTCCACCAAGTACAAAAATCAAAAACCTCCTTTCAATAAAGATATGTAATCTCAAAATGTGTTGCATCCCGATGAAAGGGAGCTGTACAGGAGCTTTATGGTTTAATGTACCTTACTAGAACATCCTCATCATCCTTCAAATCACACATAGATCTTTTTAGTCTCAGTCAATTAAAAATTTAATGGAGTGTAGCTCAGCTAGATTTTTTCATACAAGAATTCATTTTTTCACTTTCCTTATATACATAATGTATAAGGAAAGTATTGTGACGGGGTCGAAAATTCGAATTCGAGTTTTCAACGGGAGAGCACGTTCCAAGCATCCCTGATCACGAATCAAACATTTTTGAGGTGATGTCTGTGTGTGTGTATGTGAAAGTATGTGTGTGTGTGTGTATGTGTGTGTGTGTCAGTGAGACTGTGGAGATGATATCTTACGAACGAATGGAGCGATTCGTATGAAATTTAGTACAAAAATCACAATCCGTGAGTACTGGAAGTCTGTTGCTTTTAAACGCAATCGAATGTTCAGAACCACCCTAAATTTTCGAGTGAAATTTAAAAACAATCATCAAAAAATCAAAGCCTTTAATAAAGTTACGCAAATAGACATTTCTTATGTCATTTTTCCTTAGAAAACTATTGACATAAACTTTAGAACGCTAGCGTGAACTGTTCTCGAGATATTGCACATTTTCAAATAAATTTATCAAAAAATCCTGTAAATTAAAAATATATTTATTAACTGTTGAGAAACAAGTTCGCTTTTCATATGTAATATCATGCGATAAATTTGGTGACATCATTCTCGTAGATCTAGCTCGTTCCATTCATGAGAAAAGATTCTTCGAGTAATACTTTTGTATTTGAACGCCAATAGTAATTTATCTAAGAATAAATTATTTCTCCGTCCATAACGCTTGGCGAGATTTTGGAGACGAATTTGACGGAATGTCGCCAACTTGGCGTCTTTTTTAAATGTTGCCAAATTAGCGGAAATCTCGCCAAATGGATAAAAATGACGCTGAATCAATGAAAATGACGAGTAATTGACGAAAATTCAATGTCTTGGAAAGAATATAAGTAACTACTATAAGAATCAACTATTTTTTTTACTGTAAAAATAGTAAATTCATTGCATTATATAAGGAAAGTCTTGTTCTGCCCTCATCAGATTTTTTTACAAATATAAAAAGAAAAAATTTGATAATTCTGCATCGTGGTTCCACATTATTACAATTAGAGCATTCACTTTAAATGGCTTAAAAATTGTTTGATTGATGCCATACTTGACAATGCACCCCCGTGGGAAGTAGCCCCACAAGAGGGCTAATGGCGTCATGAACTTAACAATGAACCCAGAGGGGAGTATCCACCCTCAAGGGGGCTAATGACGTCACGAACAAAAAAAATTGTTACACGGCTATTACTCACAACAATGATTGAAACTGTTAAGTCTCTTGATCATTGAGCCACAAATAAACCCTTTTATGCATGATTATGCAAAAGTTCTGTCCTATACTGCTATGTTATGTAAAAATTCTGTCCTATACTGCTATGTTATGTAAAAATTCTGTCCTATACTGCTATGTTATGTAAAAATTCTGTCCTATAATGCTATGTTATGTAAAAATTCTGTCCTATACTGCTATGTTATGTAAAAATTCCGTCCTATACTGCCATGTTATGTAAAAATTCTGTCCTATACTGCTATGTTATGTAAAAATTCTGTCCTATACTGCTGTGTTATAAAATATAAAATTTCGAAACTTGCGCTCTAATTTAAAAAAAAAAAATCTATTTAAAATTCTATAGATAACATTGCCGGATATAAAATTTCGTGAAAACCCAACAATATTTTGTTGCTGTTATTGTGTACACAAGAAATCGACTGCAGACATACAGATAGACAGACGGACATCTCTGCAAATATAGTCAAAACTTGTTCAGTAGGGCTTAAAACATATATTGGTATCAAAAATTTCGAATGTTCGTGAAAGCAATACTTTCTTTATAATATATTACATACTAAAAGAAAGTAAATATTGAGGGGATAAGTAGCTGACAATAAGTACCCGTTAAAAAGTCGTATTATCAAAGCTTGTAACACGGGGACGCCTGCAATGCCTGTCAAAATACGCGGTAATATTCTCTCTCGAATTCAAATGAGCATTGTTGCTGACGAAAGGCATTTTGGAATGGCTGTACATTAGATTCCTATGCATATAAGTATTGTTTATTTTAGTATTCCATATTAAGACATAACCATATTGTGTTAAATAAGTGTCTTATGTAACAATTTTAATGTCGATTCGTAATCCATGTATACAATTAGCAGACAATTCTCTACAACTTTCTAACTAACGTTTTCCGTATATGTTGTCGAGTTTGTAATTCTAACTTTATAAATTCTCCTCTAGGGACGCTGCAATTATTTATTTTCGATCGGACATGGTCACTTAAATATAACTTTATTAACACTTTACAACATAGTTGAAAAGTGTTTATGACTTTGTTCATTCTGTCTGTCTGTCTGTCCGTCTGTCCGTCTGTCTGTCTGTTTGTCCGTTAGCACGATAACTGCCGTAAAAATGACTTTATCAAAATGAAATTTTAGTATGCTTTTCAGACGGTCTGTGGGACCTATGGGAATATAAATAAATCATATCACCCGATTAGTTTTTTATTGAATCCGGGTTGAAAAAATGAAATACATTGAACCCTATGGGACCTAATTTTTCAAACATTTTTTAAGCACATTTAAAATTCACAAATTGCTTCGAAGTTTTAGGAAATATTCACATTATCTCATAAAATATATGAAAAAAAAATCAGTGAAATTTGTTAGGTAGTTTTTTAATTAAGAACTATTTAATATAGGGAGAAAAACGAACTCTATTAAATTCTGACGTTTGTGATATCCTCCAGAAAGAAAAAATAGATATATTATATAATAAATATCTTTCTAAAAGTTTGGTTATTTTGTATGTAAGAGAGGATTCACATTTTAAAATAAATTTGGTAGATAACAATTTTTCATGATATACTTATTTGATGGCGTTTTTAATGCACATTCCCACGTTCTAGAGAATTAAAATTTGCTACACAGCTTAAATATGTAGAACATTTTATTCTACAACAATTTGGTGGATCTTTAAATATAGATCCAACATTTTTTTTCGAAATGTCCTGCAAATAATCCCCGTTCACTTCTATAAATCATTGTTGTAATATCGTTAAAAATTCTGATGTGGACAGCACATGTCTTTCGCTGCAGACTCATATTCCCGTTCTCTTTATTTCTTCAATAATAATTTGAGTTTATCTGCAAAAAATAACATACATAAGTATTTTAAATGACATTGAATTTGCACGTTAAACTTAAATTTGGTTTTCATTTGATAGATGGACTTATTGTCAAAAGTGGCTTAGCGAAAACGCAAAAAATAAATATCTCAAGAACGGCTAGTCCTAGAGTAATGGGGTTAGTCTTATTCTTTTTGTAGTCAAAAATCCCGTATAAAATAGGAATTTAATTGATATAATTGAGCACACGTAGTCTTTCATTTTTATATTTCATTCTTTTATTTTATTATTATATTCGATTTTTGCGGGCCATTTCGCAAAAACAGCCCGTTCCTTTTTCCCGAATCGTACTACTATAACCTACAAGTGATTTATATAACAAATTTTGTTAAATTTGGTATATGAATCACTTATAGGTTATTGAAATATTGTACACCAAATTGTGTTAAATTGGTCAGTTAGTTTTTAGCTAGAGTGGATAAAGGCAATTTCTGCCGGCCATTTCGCTAAAAAAGGCAGATTCTTTTAGTACGAATCGTACCATAATCAAATGAACATCAGGGTTTACCACAAAAAACTTACCTACCAAATTTTATTAAATCCATTAGTTTTTCAGTTAGATTGGATGCAATATCCTCACAGATACACCCTTACACACACAGACGTCTTCCTAGAAATAGTTTTTCGAGTTCTGATCTTCGACACGATTCCAATGCTTTGAATACATACATACGCACACACATATATTATCTGTGTATCTAAATTCCGTGCCTACGCAATTACAATAGTTGTGATTTTAAATGATCCCTAAATTTTTATTATTTCTTCAACGAAGTCTAATTTTAACTTATGCTGAATGCAAATATCTCAAGCGATTGCATGGTGAGTTACATAAGAATTGCTGAATTTTTCTCACACAAAATTATTTAGCTCTGGAGTCTGGAATGCAAGTTATATGAATGAAATATTCATTGATTTTGCATAGAGAATCAGATGATTTATATTTCGATACAGTTCTAAATATTTAAGTATAATAAATTACTGCAGTACTGTGATAATGTAAAAGAAAACACCACTGAATGTATCACATTTTAGAGATTTTTAAATGAAATTGCATTTCAGTTGGAAAGTGTTTCATAATCAATGCTTATGCATGATTGATATTTCTTGTTATAGATAGACTTAACGTGTACACACATGGACCTATCCTTATGAAATTACTGAACTTTCTTGGCAACACTCAGTCGCACCACATCAGAATGGTGCATAGCGTCGCGAACTTGCAGAACGTTTCGTAGTTTCTATTCCCCCTCCTAATTTTTGTTTCTTTCGAAAACCAGACGTAGAAAACACCTGTATTCGCATCCTTTCTCATGACGTGAGCCTAAAGTTGTCAGAAGCTGAAGTTAGAAGGAGGGTTTCCAGATTACTATGGTTTCCAGATTATTATGGTTGCCAGAGCCTATGGTTGCCAGATTTGGCGGTTTATCGCCAATTTGGCGACATTTGGCGATTTCTCGAAGGTTTGAGTAAGACCGCGAAGTAACGAGTATTCTACGAGATATGAGAGAATTTAAGAAGTTTCTATAGAGAGACTATAAAAAGAGTCATCGTTAAGTTATAGAGCATTTTGACGAGATACGAGCTATATTGAACTGTGACTTTCGCCAATGTTATAAGAATAGAATCAGCTGTTTTGCGAAATGTTTTACGTCAACGTTTTGAAAATAGTATCGGTTATTCTGTGAAAATTGAGAAACATTTAAGCGTTGTTTTACTGTATATTGCTCCTATTTAAGTTGTGCTTGTGAATAAACGTGTTAGTTATCCAGAAAATTTGGACTCATTCTTGTATCTTGAGCGCACATCCACGACTCCAAAGGATACTTTTCAACAATAACATGCACAATTTTCATTACAACAACTTAAACATTGACGTTTTATTTAATATTTAAATTTACGTAACTAGCTTCCTTACATAGCATAACTGTAGGTCAACGCAAAAATACCACAACCGTACACAGAGTGTTCTAAACTTAGATAACAGTCCAATATACGAAGACCTTGACTCTCACGCGTCTCGATTACTTTCGTCAAGTCAACGTAAACTCAACATATCTTTTCCATTAGAAGAATATGGAATGTGTCCAGCAGCTGATTTTCCTCACAAACTAACAAATTTCAATTTCGTTGAAAATCCACGAAAGTTTGTTCTTGTGCTGCATGCTAGCAGTAACGAAGTGTGATACGATAATTTGAGAAGACAGAAAACCGAGGACCAAAATATGCAAATACAGTTTCATGCTATGCATTTTTAACTAGGTTACAAATAAAGTAAAATATACAAGAAACTTCCAATAATCCGGCACGTTCCGGAATTCAGCGGTGCCGAATCAAAATGGGGTTAAAAATGGGAAAAATTAATTTAAAACTGAATAATGGACAATAAATGTGATATTTCTTTTTGCCTAAAACGTTACACACAGTGTTTCTTTCAGGCATACATCCAGAGAGGCTTTGCCCCCCACCCCCCGGAGACATTTTATATCAACTTAGTTTCTATTTATGTGACAGCATTTATATATATTTATATAGGGCAATTAGAAAACTTGTCCCTTACCTAAAGTTTCAAAGTTTCATTCGCCACCCCACCCCCCGGCCAAAAAGTCCTGAAAGACTGACCGCCTGGTTACACAAACTGGATTACACTATACAGTACATGAAAAAGCAGTTATACTGATTTTAAAATTATAAGGAAAGCTTCAGTTATTAAAAACCTGCTTATAATATCATTTTGTGCATAAGAGTAAATGTATCTCAGTACAGCTAGCTGAATGGAGCCAAACAGTGCTTCCGACAGAATTTTCGAGAACCTGCGCAACAAATGCAAGGATCCCTTCAACCACCGATTTTACAAGTTATTGACCCTTTTTCTTAAACTGTTTATGTCAGGACAATTCTCCAGGTCTCCTATGCAAAGCATTCTTTTGCATCTACACGTTTACGGCTCTGGATAAAAATGTAGTACGAGAAGCGTGCCGGACTTTCGGGTGTTCCCAAATACTGGGTGCCGGATAAAACGAAGTTTACTGTAATAATTTATTTGCAATGAAAATAAATTAATGCCCTTAGTGCAACGCTGTATTTGCGTTTCTATGTGACACCGATTAAAAATGTTATATGCAGGAAAATACAATTAACGGGAAACGTCATTTTAATTAGAATATAATACTTCAAAGGAAACGTGTAAGAAAATGAGTAGACCACTTACCAAGCTTTACTTTTCCACTTGTTAAAACGTTAATTCATGATTCACATTAGAAAAATTCCAAACGTATTAAAAATGTGTATTTGCATATTGCATTCACGGTTGATTCAATTTCCATCAGAATTTTTTCCTTACCCTTAATACACAGAGACTTTAATTTCTTTGCTATAGCTATGCCACTTCTAATTTATAGATATATAATTGAAGCAAAAAAAAAATAAAAGTCAAAGAATGTAAGGTGAAATCTGCTAAATTAAAATATATGTTTATTTGATATGAGTGTCTCATAATTTTGTAAAATAGCAATTCCAAACTTTGAATGTTTAACTCTGAAAAGATATCGAAATTCTATAATATCAAAACTCCTTTCATGTAGTAATTTTCAAAATCAAATGCCCTATTAACATTTATAATAACTCTCAGAAGATTCAGACAATAAACACCATATTTGCGACAGAAGCCACAATTAGCAATTTTCCGTGTCCTTATGCATAACGCGGACTTCATACGAAACATGAAGTATTTTATGAATGCTGAGATGATTGGAGTCAGGATAGCCCAGTGGTTAAGGCAGGAGGATCTCAAGCGGTAGTACAATGTTCGATTATTTACCCCGCTCAAAATTACGACAGTGTCTATGCGGATTATGGGGGTGATAACTTGTAAGTTGGAAAATGCATGCGAGAGTTGATGTGATGGTCTAGGGGAATGACTGTGAGTTTTCTGTGGGTGGAAACCCCATTAAATCCCAGTCTAAACTGGGTAACACATTCCCAGCTGCTCAAACAGAGACCTTACACCTTCGGGTATGTCGCACAGTGGAGTCAAGAGTGGGGCACCTGCGGCGTTTTAAAAGAACCTTCCTTTTTTAAGTTGTATATATTAATCAGATTTTCCACTACAGATTTATATTTTGCAATATATGTAATAACAATTTTTGTATGCGGCTTTATTGACGGGCAGTTTACTTCAATGTGGCCATCAAACATAAGACATTTTTTTCTTATTTTCAATGGCTGGGGCACATAAACAAAATACATAAGTGACAAACAATGAGAGCCAACGACAAGAGATCAAAAGACAACTGAAGGTCATCGCCCCAATAGTCCTCTTGCCCCCCAATATATGGAAGCCTCGGTAGCACCATAGAGGGCTCCATAACTGTACAAATTATGTTTGTCCAGTTCATCACCATCACATAGCGGGCAGGCAGCCTAAGCAAAAATGCCAACCTGGTACAAAGGTGCAGTAAGGCAGTCATGCCCAGTATCGCATGCCGGAAGTTGTAGTTCACTTTGCCGCTAGAGACATTTTCCATAAAAATGGAGGGATGAATCAAGGAAAGAAATAATCGAGGAAAAGAAGGAGGATGGGAAGACTAACATGCATCTAGAATATAGGACAGTCAGCGGAAACGAAAGAGCTACTGCAAGCGTTCATGAAGCGCCGACAATCCTGCAAAATTCCGACAATCAGTCCGTTGTCGCTGGCTGGCAGGCAGGCATTACAGTTAGCAATTGCTTCTGTGGGCGGCTATTGTAAAACTGCTGTAATATAGCTGTTAAACTGTTGTAAAGAAGAATGTTGGTCACACTCTCTGCCTTCAGGGCGCGGTAGCCCATTGGTTAGCGCGCTGGAGTTGCACTCGGTAGGCCCGGGTTCGATTCCAGCCACTGCCAAAACTGCCGCCGTGTTCATGCGGAGTACGATCACGTTAAACATGTGGGTCCGAAAGTCCTTCCGAGAGGTTGGTGGTAGGGGAAGGAGGGTACGGTCCCTGTGGATGCCTCCACCACTGGGTTCCGGTCTAAATTGGGTGGCACTTCCCGACTGTCCAAACGGTTACCTTACACCTTTCTGGTAGGTCGGACGGTCTGGGTTTCAACAACAACACTCTCTGCCTTCGGCCGCGGTAGCCCAGTGGTTAGCGCGAGGGAGTTGCACTCGGTAGGCCCGGGTTCGGTTCCCGCCACTGCCAAAAACTGCCGCCGTGTTCAGTCGGAGTACGATCATGTTATACATGCGGATCCGTAAGTCCTTACGAGAAGTTGGTGGTAGGGGAAGGAAGGTACGGTTCCTCTGGATGCCTCCCCCACTGGATTCCGGTCTAAATTAGGTGGCATTTCCAGACCGTCCAAACAGATACCTTTCTGGTAGGTTGGACGGTCTGGGTCTCAACAACAACACTCTCTGCCTTCCATTTATGCAACAACAGAGCACCAAATAGTGCCTAGAATGTATATCTGCGGACATCCATATACCTAAAATATTGGTTTTGATGTTCGTTATCTCCCATTAAAGTTTGTACAGACAGTTTCGAACCACCATGTAGTGTAACACAAAGATGACTAGCTATTTATATATGACTAGCCAGTAATATATGACTAGAATATTCAATCCTATCAAAGAAAGGGAAACTAACATACTTTTAGAATTAAATTACAGCATTTTATGTAATGAGTTTTATTTGTTTAACAATGTATAGCACTTGGCGTTGAAAATATTCTTTTTAATCAAAAATTGGCTCAGCTAGGATTTATAGTGATCGATTACTGTAAGTGTGTGATCGATTACTGTAAGTGTGTGATCGATTACTGTAAGTGTGTGATCGATTACTGTAAGTGTGTGATCAATATCGTGAGTGTTTGCTAATGATAGAGAGATACTGTAAGTGTGCAAATATTCAGGCATTTGGTCACTTAGGGTTTTTATAGAATGTAGGATTTGAAAATACTTTTAGACAGCCTCTGTCTCAATCCTCTGGGTAGAAAACGAAAATCATGCTCCATTAACTTCTGCTCCATGCTCGATACTATATGTCTGCAAATATTCAGCTTTTTAACTATCCAAGTAGATTATAGAGGGACTGGAAAGACTCACAGTCCCTATTTTCTACTCCCCTAGGGGGAAACTAAAATCCAGATCAGTTAAATTCTGTCTCATGATTGATACTATAATTGTGCAAAAATTCGGACGTCCAAATAACAGAAGATCTCATGGAGGGTCAGAAAATATTTATTAGACCCCCCCCCCCTCCGAAACGTATCGAAAATCCAACTCAGTTAAGTTCTGTCTCGTGGTCGATACTATAACTGACCAAAGATTGAGCCTTCTAGGTCAGCGAAGCGCTTCTGTAGGAGAGAGACTTTTTGAAAAATAAATTTCTTCGCTCGTAAGGGGGGGGGGGGGTCGAAACTCTAGTTCCGTTAGGTTCTGTCCCGTTTTCGATACTGTAAGGGTGGAAAGATTCGGCCTTTTGGGTAGCCAGGGGGTATCAGAGGGATTCTGAAAAGACACAAACGCGTTAGACAATTATTATATAGATGACATTTTTCAGAAGTGAGTTTAAATATTAAGGAACCCTAAGCGAAACTCTCCTTGGAGACCCTTACGACTTTATTTCGGATTGAAATGCATATTATGTATTTTGTATGTATTTTGTTTAAAGTTGACATCCATTAATTTCATGAATTTATATTATATATTTGCCATAAGGAGGAATGTAGAAAACTCCTTTACGACTTTGGAAATGATTTTAAGGACGTGTTTATCTATGTTGATATTATAATACAGTTTTCAATTGATGAGTTATAACGCCAGTTTGGAGTGCATTAATATTAGGAGGTTATGGGCCAGGGCTCCAATTAAGCCCTGATGGTTATATATCCTATAGTATTCAAATGTCCTTGGTTTGGCAGATTCTTTCCCCGATGCTGGAAAAATCTCATACGCAGATGCTTCAATTTTTGATATCGCACATTATATTTTCAATCAAGAACTCCACTGCCTTTCTCCTATAAATTAAAAAATTTAAAATTATTTTTTTATACTTTTATTTCTGGTATATATTGATTTTGTTATTGGTAATATACACATTTAGATCCCTCTTCTAAGATGGGAGTTCTTAGCGGCAGATTAATCTTTATAGGTAAATCTGTCTTTAGCTCTTTCAGTATGTGATGTCATAATCTACGTACAATAAACCGAACCAAAACAACAACATTTTTTTTCTAATTTCAATTACGGCTTGAGCTGACTGAATGGCCACATATGTCGAACAAACAATGTTATCAAAACGGTTGAACATTTTTCCGGGGCCCCCAGGAGACAATATATTTAATATTACCTTAAAACTATATTTCAAGCGCAAATTTGGTAGAAAAATAATTAACTCTAATTTGGATATCTGCTTAAATAGAAAACTATCTTTATAGATCATTAAAATATGAAAAAAATATCGTCCAAGTTATAAAATGAAGCTCATCTCATGAAGCTCAAATTCCAGGAAAATTTCATTAAAATGTAATTAAGTGATTAATCGCAAAACATACATTACTTTAATCTTTAAAGTTTCAGATAGCGCTTAAATGCTATACCGTATGTACCTTATAATGTACACATTTATTAATCGAATTATTTAGCCCTAAATTTTCTAAGTTCGTAAGATATACAATAATTTTAAATATTTTTGCTTTAAATTATAATACCGAATAAATCTAAAATCATTCACTTTAAAGTGGTTGCAAATCGACTTCCTCATACATTTTCCGTATTTTTGTACTTCTCAATTTAGTTAAGACGTTTTTAGTCCAACAGAAGAAATTATTGGCTGGATTCCAGTTTGACACACATCTGTTTCACTAAATACTTTTGAAGCAACCTCAGAGATAATAAAATACTTCAACAGTTTTTATTAACAGTTTATATCTGAAATGGAAAATTTTTTAATTTTATTTCTGGTATTTATCTACACTTCCTGAATCATTTGATTAGGTAGTGGTGTATTAATGGAGGTTTAGTTAATAGGAATTTATTCCAGTTAATGGCCTAGTTCAACCTGATATACATCTATAAAGTTAAACTTCTGTATCAGGACAAAAGATCTTAGAGTTTTACTGTCGCCATTTCAATGTGCGCGTCTCGTAACTAACTGTTTCACACAAAGTTTATAATTTAAAATCATATCACCTAAAATAATGAATGACAAAAGTATGCATTTTCTGACATTGTTTTCTCTAAAATCACCTTAAGTCATCATGCAGGTAATTCATTATTCATGTGCTGTAGATTTACTGTTCCTATGCATGTGCCTAAATATGCATAATAAGTCTTACACGTCTTAAACAGTCATTATGCAGGAATATGTGTCCGCAGATGTCACCCCTTTGACGTTACAGGGCGCTTTTGGGCGACGCGACAATTGGCTATTTTTTTTGTCATCATTCATAACACGGACTTAATACGTGTAACACGTAACATTTCACGAATGATAAGGTGTCCCATATGTATCTAGTTTATGACAAAGCAAGTAGAAAAACATGCTGTGAAATTATCGGTAGAATCGTACAGTAGCACTTCCGTTTTTATTGTCAGTCCTATACGATAGATGCATGTCAGCCGTACTACCGAGATCATCCGACCTACCGGAAGGTGTAAAGACCCAGACCGTCCGAATCATCCTAGGATTTAGAGCAGCTTTTTTGACGGCCGGTGGTGTAAAGGTGTAAGGTACCTGTTTGAATAGCCGGTAGAGTCACACAATTTAGATCGAAACCCAATGTAAAAGACGACAGCAGGAATCGTAACACCCTTTCATTAATCCATGACATCTCTCCTGGAATTTCAGACCTATAGATTTATCGTGCCCATTTTCTCCGCGTGGACATGAAAGTAATATTGGACGAAATATTAGGAATATTTGAATGAAAAAATGCAATTAGTCTCTGATTTAATTTCTTGACAATGCCGGAAACATTTTCTAGTTAAGTATTTGCTGTTAGTTAATTAGAATGCAAAATGTAAATAAAAATAAAGGAATTATTTAAGAAAACATTTGCTATCATGGTCTATGTTTAGAGTTATAATGGGGATAACCACTATCCAATGTTGCATTTCTGCAACAAAAATTAAACTCTCTAACTAGTTTAATAATTTATTTCATTTTTTCTTATTTTTCTTGAATTTATAGAAAACATAAAATGTATTTTTATTGAAACATATGCTGCATATTTTTATAAATAAATTTAAAACTTAAAAGGTTAAGAGGTGATGTGCCACATTCATCAGCTTTATTGGCCTGTTGCTAACGCATATTCTTTAAAATAAGAACTTGTATACAAAAGCTCATACTGCTTTAGTGATATATATATATGGCGGGGCCAGCTCTTGAGTCACTCACTTCAACGAAAAACACACCTAATATAGCGCGGGATCAGCAAGCTCTTGGTCCCGAGTTCGAACCTATCCCCCACCATCGAGAATCTGCGCCCCACACATGCACACCACAATGGCGACCACGAATGAAATACGAGAACTCAACCTTCTCTCGCTCTCTCCAACGATTTCACCTCTCTCACGAGATGGCAGTACTACAGATGAAGCACACTTTCGTTTCTCCTTTCTCTCCTGGATTACTACGACTGACGTCAAGCAGCCGCATGCTTAAAGTGCGACATGCTTCACCGGCTGTTAGAAAGCTCCCGACTGAATTTCGGCTGAGGACGGGGCTGGAGTTTTTCGAGTGTCACCCTCCTCACCGAAATTCAACCAGGTTTCTCACGAGGGAAAGAAGTGAGTGGAGGGGCCAGCTCTTGCGTCACTCACTTCTACGAAAGTCACCCGCGATTATTCCTTCGGGCCCGAAGAATTCTTTTGGCCCAATGGCTATTTCAAAGGAACAGCATACTCATGGTTCCGAATTCGAACCTTTCCTCCACAATCGGGGATCAGCGGCCTATATATATATATATATATATATATATATATATAATACACACACATAATGTAGACATCGACTCAAAAACTCTTGATTCGAGTTCAGATATGCTTGAAGCTGTGTTCTTTCGACTCTAATTCGAAAATTCGACTCTGTCACAATACTTTCCACTTTCCCCATACATTATACCATATATGTAGGGAAATACAAAGTTAAATATAACTAAACTCATAATGATATACTTCGGAAATATATCAGATTAATCATATTTAAAAATGTACAGTTAAAATATCATAAATTTGAAATTGAAAATTATAAAATGATAGTTGTGTTTTATTGAGCCTGATAGTTGTTTTGTACCCTTGCCATACACCATAGAATTATTAGCTGTATATTGTTCCTGCTTACGCTTATTGGTGCGTAAAATAAAATTGTTAATTTTTCTGCAATTCGAATATATTTTTATCCTGTGAATACCCCCACGCTTCCAGAGCATTCTTGGTAACAATATTTTAAAACCCTGAAAGAGTGTAAACGTGAAATAAAGAATTAATCATTATATCCTCTTGACAAAAAAATTATTTTTAAGAGCATTCCAGAAGTAAAATTACTATCTCATTAAAATTAAGAATTAATGACTTGCTAATCGTTTTTTTTTTCAAATTAAGTTCTACGATTCCACTCAGATAAATTAAAGTCATTTTTTGTCCTAATGCAGGTAAATGTTAAAACAAACAGATTTCAGTGTTTTTATGGTTTCGAAAAATATAATTTTTTTGGTCTTTATGTTTTGAACTAGCTTATCTTGTAATGATAAATATTTTTTTAAATGTTATTCCTAATATCCTAATGACGTTTGAACTAAATACGTTCTGCTCAACCGCATTTTTCTAGACCGATTAACTACATACAGAATTCCAGGGAAAGTCTCTTAAACCCCGCAATAACTTTGTAAGGAAAGGACCATGATGTCACACGACAAGTCTGTCTAATGTTAAGTGACCATGTCGTATCGAGTAAAAGTGATTTTAGCGCCCATAGCGGATAATTCAAGAAGTTAAGACAACAAACTCAGAAATAAAGTGAGAAGGACAAAAAGAGTCAGTTACAAAATTGTAAAACATTGTCTAACTATCGCTTGCAAATTACGGAACACAAATGAGGAATTTGAACAAAATTTGATACGATTGTTACAATGTGCTAATATACTTTAATTTTAAGCGTTATCTCGAAAATAAGGATCTACCACAAATTCGCGTGCATGTTTTTTTTTCTTTTTCGAAAATGATAACATATGACAGACACGAAATTTATTCAAATTATCATTTTACACGTATACTATTTCATCAGAACAAACAATGCTAAACACATACCTGCCAACTTTTACGAATTTTTCGTAATTTTTACGAAAATTCTCTTATTTTACGATTTTACGCGCGTAATCGATTTCTTTACGATTTTTAATATATTTTACTAATTACGCCTAAAAATCGCGCCAATTTGCCGATTTATCGCCAAATTTATATTTTTACACCAAAATGTCGCCAAGCATTTGGATTGCTTGTCACACGAGAACAAGCAATCTCGTGTGACAAGCAATCCAAATGAACGCCGACAATGAACGCAGCAATGAACGCAGACGTTCTCGTGTGACAAGCTCTATTTATTCTGGTACTTCCAGCACGCAGCGTTCAAGAAACGGACGGCAGACAATGCTCGTCTTTCTAACCCGGAAGTGTAGGCATAAAATCCCCCACAGAAAGGAATCAAAAATAAGTTGTAGATTTTTGTCTCCGTAATCACCGTGATGTATGTTATCATATATATCATTAATACATATGTTGTCATTGGACTCAAAGGGGAAACAGAAGAAAAAACTTCGCACAGCATTTGAAAATATTTGTTTTACTTTTACCCCTTTTTGTTGAGAGTCCAAAATTACCAGTTTGCATCCATTTTCTTCTTCTAATAATTTCATATCAGAACAATAGACCTAATTTATTTTTATAGTGCGAATAAAAATAAAGAATTATTTTACTAAACAAATTATATTTCGCTTAAATTTTAAGATGAGCAATTCAGTCTTTTCTTTTCAGGCTTTGCTGAGAGTACATAATTGCCTTTTTCCATCCATCTCCATCCCCTGATTATTACACATTAACTTTACTAAACTAGCTTATTTTTATATTTCAGTTGATTATAAAGGTCACCTTTTTAATTATTTTCATTTAAATAGTAATTTTTTTTTTTTTTTCATCTCTGCAGCGGTTGCCGAGAGAACGCTATTATCCTTTTCCATCGATCTCCATCTCCCTATCGTTGCACATTAACTTGATTAAATTAACTTATTTTCATATTTTGGTTGATTATAAAGGCAAATTTTTTTTATTATTTTCACATAAATAGTACGATCGTGAAATTCAGTTTTTTTTCGCGGGCGTTTCCGAGATTACGCAATTATCCTTTTCCATCGATCTCCTTCTCCTTATTGTTGCACATTAACTGGACTAAAGTAGCTTATTTTCATAGTTTGGTTGATTATAAAAGTTAATTTTTTAATTATTTTCATATAAATAGTACGATCATGAAATTCAATCTTTTTCTATCTGAAGCCCTTTCTGCCACAGTTTTATGAAAAGATATTTTTGAACAAAATAAACATTTTCTTTAAAATATACTGCCACCAATTTTTATTTATGTGTAGACACTAGACAATGCACATTTTAATAATACATGATAATTTTATGAATGTGTTTAAAAATGTACTGCAGTTTAAGAACAAAAAATTTGTGTCTTCCCAATTGTAAAAAAAAATTTTTTTGTGAAATTAAGTTCATAAATCCTGACTATTGTAATGATTTAATTTCAACAAAACTAACAAAATCATAGTTTAGAATTAATATAATGTGTTAAAATTAAATTTGCCCATGTATTTAAACAACCCTGTTCTTAAACGCAATTGTCAAACTTGCATTTTCTAAATATAATAGAATTATATCATTTTTCATCATTACATAACGAATTATATCATCATTACATAACGTAACTTTCTGTCAAAATATTTTGAGAGATGAAGGATACAATGTAAATAATGTACAAATGAACATGCATACAACTGTTTCCAAAGAGATCTCAAAACAGTTGTGTGTTTCACATATTTGTGCGTTATTTACATTGTGTCCTTTGAAAATCAGATTTATGTCGATTTGTTCTGTAAAACTCATTTTACGCGCTATTCTGATTTTTTTTCAAAAATCTTCTGATTTTTACTCCAAATAAGTTGGCAGCTATGCTAAACATAATCATAATGATAACCAATAATACAATAAATCACAACATAAAATGCAAAGCAAATAATGTTAAGTAAGTTGACGTTTGTTAGGAAATCTAAATATTTCGAAAACCTACGTTTACTTGCTTAATATCGATATACTATATATTGTAGTACAAGTATATTTAGGGATTGGTCAGAGTATTAATAGGGTGAGGAGTATTATAGTGTATTAATAAAAACAGAGCAACTAATTATCTTCCGCTATTTTTTATAGAAGCTGTATGATTAAAAATAATTTAATCTAAATGAACCTAAAGACACTTAATTACTTTCGATGTTTTTACAGCATTTTAAATAAGTTTTTATTTTATAATTTTAATTAAGAAAATTAATTGTCTTTTACAGCCTAAAGGCATGCCTGATAAAATTTTATACCTAGGACAAACTGAAAACGTATTTGAGAGAAACAATCTATAACCACTTGTATGTTATACACCATTTTTAATTAATCTAATTAAGAGCTGTTAAATCAGACTATTAATTTCCCTGTAATTATATCATATAATTTTAATAACTTATAAAATATTAGCCAACTATAATTTAAACTATAATTATAATTTAAAATGTTAGTCAACTTCTATTTCTCAATTATTATTCCGGTAATTACTCTCTCAGGATGTACAATCATGTTGAAGACCCAGACTGTCCGACTCGTCCAGAGGACTAAGAGCAATCATGTGTAAAAATGCAATAAAATCTGTTTGTTTTGGGAGATTTCTGAATATTGCGACATCTGCTGCCTGGATTGCTCAGCTTTCTATTGGCGTTACATCATCTTA
Source organism: Amaurobius ferox (assembly GCA_951213105.1). Classification (NCBI taxonomy): domain Eukaryota; kingdom Metazoa; phylum Arthropoda; class Arachnida; order Araneae; family Amaurobiidae; genus Amaurobius; species Amaurobius ferox. The sequence continues at coordinate 92,031,422 of OX578152.1, read as the reverse complement.
CAGCAGCAGGTGCTGCTAGAGTTGGGGGAAGCGTGGAGCGTCAATTTGCTTCTGTTTTTCATGTTGAGAGGTTGCGTACATATCTTTTGAGACGTTGCTTACATATCCTGGTTGAGAGGTTGCGTACATATCTTGGTTGAGAGGTTGCGTACATATCTTGGTTGAGAGGTTGCGTACATGAGCAGAAAAACATCAATAAGAGGTCATATTCAGAGGTCACAAATATTAACTATTTATTATGAAGGATACGCTGAACGTGACATAACCAGAAGGGTGATTATGAGCAAAACTGCTACCCATAACACTAATATCAAGATACAAGTGAAATACGAAATATCAAGATACAGGTGATTTTAGCCACCAATAGAAGAATAGACGTCGTAAGAAAAAAAGCCAACGGATGACAATACCATAAGAAGAATTATTATACGTGCTCCTAAGTGTTTGTGCATTAAAATATCTTTTCCACATTCAGAAGGGTGTGATATTAGTATCAGCACTATTTCCCGACGTCTCACCAAACATTTTTGAAAGTCTTAAAAACCCACACATAAACCTAGACCAACCCCCTGAAATTAAAAAGAAGATACTTGAGTTTGAAAAGTGTCATCAATCGTGAACTACCCTAGATTGGTATCAAGTTCTTTTTTTCCGATGAATCAACCTCGTGTCAATTTATATTAAGTCAAAAACATGCTCGATAACAGATGGACAACAGATTTCATGAAAAATACACCATTAATTCCATGAAATATCCGCAAGTCAGATGACATGCAGTGCAATGTCAGCATCCAGTATTGCTTCATCATCAGATTTCCAGAGAGGCACTACCACGGATGGTCCTGTTATATTGTAATTTGCAATCCCAATATAACATTGCTCTTTTGAAAGAGGAAGTAGACCTAAGAAGACGGTCCCTCATGCAGTGAGGCAATAAGTATAACGCTCCCTCTAACGCAGCTGCACCGGACATGGTTTCGAAAGAGAGAGGGGGCTTCTCAAGTTCATGTTAGCATTAGGTGCTGTCACAAATGGAAGGGGTTGAACATCCTGACCCGAGAGGTCAATTCATTTCACTTGGACCATGGGAACATTCTCGTGAGAACTTTCAACGATTTAAAACAGGAGACTTCATATCTTATATTTCAGGGGGGGCCTTGACCAATAATGTAGCTGAAGGGCGTAGCTGTTAATTTACTTGGCCAATTATGGACAGGGGCGCCTTGTAAAGGGGGAAGAGACAGAGAGCAACTTTGCACTTTAAAATTTTGAAATCGTGGACTTGAATTTTGGGCGGTGAAAAGGAACGGTCGCGAGAGAGACGGGAGAGGAGCGAACTCGGCGGAACGGTGCAACGACGAGCGAGCCGACAAGTCCGGGGTACTTTGATGATGGCGGAGGTAAGACCTTTCTATACATATTTTTACACGAAGGCTTCTTTTTGACTCTCTGAACCCTCTAAATAAGGTTAACCTGGGCCATAAGACAATAGCATGTAAGATTAGTGATTTAATGTACCTGGATAGGTAATAATTGTAAAACTCATATTCTGATAATAGAATGAAGGGAATTTATATCTTAATGTATTACACTAAGGATGAGAGTATGTGAATTACAGATGTTAAAATGCTAAATGAGGTTTTATCTAATTTTTTGTTATTGTTCTTAAATTAAGTCTCTTCATTTTAATTACTTGTATTATGTATTTTTTACTTACTCCACTTTACGCGATCGGCCTGCTTAACGTCCTTACGGGACGTGTGGTTTCCACATACCAGGTCCTATTTATGCAGATGTGTTACGTGAAAAGTTAGTAACTCATACGTAAGTGTATGGATTCGCAATCTTTATGCAAATTGGTACTCAAAGACAGTAAAAGACAACCTGCAGAGGAAAAACATATAAGCCCTTGACTGACCTGTTAAAAATCGTCAACTCCATTGAGAGGAAATTTTCAAGCTATTCTGACGATATAAAGACACATTTTATCTGCGTAGACATTCTCGAGTCAGATATATACAGGGTGCTCCAAAAACATTGATCTCGGCTTTTATTCCTTTAAATATTTATATTAGACATATATAATAAATTACAGAGTTGCGTAAAAAAAAAGCTCAAAATTTTATGAAATCGATAAAAATTTTCAGGGGATAAAATTTGAAGAAAGACAAAATTTAAATTTTTATACGACCCCCGTACAAAAACATTTCCAATAAGTAAAATGTGCCCCATACACTAATAAGGTGATGTACAAAATTTCAGCATTTTATCATAAAAAGTCCCAGACATATGTTTAAACAAAGTTGGTGAAGGATTAATCACAAATTAAAATGCAAATGTTTACAACAAGAGTTCAAATCACGCAACGCAGGAACGCATCGTAGGCAAATAATATCTGCCTCTTACCTTTGGCATGGATGGAAAACATTTTGAACAAGCTTTGTAATTTTTGTGTAAAATTATTATTTCTACACAGTGTAGATACTTTTGTACCAATAAATAGCAAAATTATTATTTATTTATGTAATCATTGTTTTCTTTCGTATTTCCTATTGTTTTCTTTGTGTATGACCCCTGAAACGCGATCTACCGACATGATTTTTCCCCTTTGAGAACCCATGTCGATGCATCGTAAAGTGGTTTTAGTCAGCATTTTGGGCTTTTCATATCTCTGGGACTTTTTATGATAAAATGCTGAAATTTTGTACATCACATTATTAGTGTATGGGGCACATTTTACTCATTGGAAATGTTTTTGTACGGAAGCCGTATAAAAATTGAAATTTCGTATTTCCTAAAACTTAATTCCCTTGAAAGTTTTAATCGATTTTATAAAATTCTGTACCTTTTTTTACGCAGCTTGGTAATTTATTATATATGTTTAAGATTAATATTTAAGAAATACAAGCCGTGGTCAATGTTTTTGGGACACCCTGTATAAAATAAATGATTAGCTGATGAGCAACTGACTGATATTTTTTACAAATCATTATCAGATTTATTTTGTTTTCAAAAGAAATGTATTCCTCCCATATATGATATGCATAATATTAATTATTTTATTAATAAATACTTAATATACTTTTCAGAATATATGAATTTTCTTTTATCCTTATAATCTCAGGTCAGGTTTTATCTGAAAAAATGGTATTCTTAAACGTACCAATAAAAATATAATGAAATAAAATCAAAATTTTAAATGCTTGTTGTTGTTCATTTTTCTCATTGTGAACATTCAAAAATATGAATCGATAATTTAAATGAAAAAAACAAGGTCAACTCTACATAATTGGAATCAAATCAACTAAATCAATCCATCTAAAATCACAATCAAATCAACAAAGAAACCCATACACCATAGCGAACTACCAAATTGCATGGAATTTCGTCAAATAACAGTTTATGTAGAGTCGACAAAATCTTCTCAAATACACGTGATTAAAACCACAGCTTGATTGCTTAAGAAGCTTTTAAATTATTGGAAATGTTATTTTCTATATCAAGAATTATTTTGCGACTCGTGAACATTTTATTGACTTTTATATTCTCGAAAATCCCTATTAATCCTTATTAATCCTTATTAATCCTAGTATTCCATTTATCCAAACCATTTATTTCATTGTCTCCAGAAGTTAATATTATACAAAACCGCATTTGAAATAATATTCTCCTGATATTACATTCCTTTAAACATTTAATCACTCAAAGCAAAAAAAAAAGTGGCTATATTAACGTAATTAAGAATACTTGATTGCGAAGCTTTTTTTCCCCTCTAAAAATTCTAGTTTGCTTATCTTTTGAAACTCACTTAAATAGATTAGTTCTTTTATTTCCTGAATTTATCGCTTAAAAAACCACTGTTCAAAAGAAAAATTATGCACAGCAAGGCTTATTTTAAGAAGCCTTGAGGCTTCGATATTTGTATTGATGATAAAAATTTTATTTAAAAACCGAATTCATAATAGACTTAAAACACCATGCTTTTTTTTAGCATGCTATGTTGTCTTTTATGAATTTTCAACTATTTTTACAAAAATATTGTAATGGTTTTGTCCTTGTTGACGTCCTTGTTGACGTCCTTAATAACGTCCTTGTTGACACCTGGCGTGGGAGGATTGTCGGCAAATCGGGTATGACGAAAAAAAAGATCAGATTTTGAAAAATTGTAGCTGGGCTTGTAATAGCCGGGGGTGACTCGGCAGTGATGTCAAGCGCTAAGTCGAAGACGTGTGTGTGTTATAAGGGATAACTCATCGCGGTAACGTGTTCGAGAGAAAAATGCGGCCAAACGCAAAACAAGGTAAAAATTGCTAAGCAATGATTTTCAGTCAAGCACATATTTCTTAAATTCTGGTAATTAATTAACATTTCTTAATATTTAACTTTGTAACTTATGTTTCCTAGACTTATGTCTAGACGATACTGTTGGCAGTTTGTAAGCGACTGTTGCCGGCAGTTTGTAGAAATAAATGAAATTGTATGTAAACCGTTATTTCATTTGCAAACACACATGGCACAAAACATATTCTACGTTGTAGCCCCTCGAGTTTTTTATTAACATGCTTTCTTCATTAATAGAATTTCTGTATTAACACTTCATTCGGAAACCAAATGAAAATGAAAATTGAATTAAAAGTGCAAATGCAGTGTAATTTAATATAATTATAGCTGTTATTTTGTGCGATTAAACTCAATTTAATGAATTATTGAAGAAATAAAGAGAACATGAATACAAGTCTGCAGAGAAAGTCATGTGCTGCCCACATCAGAACTTTGCTTCCCTGCAATACATGGTAATGTATAGGGAAAGTATTGGAATCATTCTATAAAGCGCAATTCGAGTTTTCGACGGATGTTCATCTTTTGGGACCTATAGAACACGAAATAACTATTTTTAGCGTGACGTCTCTGTGTGTATCTGTGTGTGTGTGTGTGTGTGTGTGTGTGTATGTGTGTCTGTCTGTCTGTCTGTGCAGATTTTGTATCTACTCTAACTGGAAAACTTATAGACCGAATTTCACAAAATTTGTTAGGCAAGTATCTTATGGGTAACTCCGCTGTTTATTAGTATTTGGTACGATTCGCAATAAAAGAACCTGCCTTTTCTTGCGAAATGGCCGCAGACATTGCCTATATTCACTGCAAAACGAATAAACAAAATTTGGTAGATAAATAATCCGTAGGTTAACCTGGTGCTGATTAGATTTTGGTACGATTCGAAAACATATGACCTGCACTTTTTGTGAAATGGTCCGTAAAAATTGTCAAATATAAAAATAAAATACTACCTATGCTCATATATCAATTACAAACTTATTTTATAGTAATTTTTGACGGCGAAAAGAATAAGACCACCCCATTACTCAAGGGCTAGTCGTTCTCGAGATATTTTAGTTTTTTCTCATTTTCAGGATGCCACTCTTAAACATAAGTCCAGTTACCAAATGGAAAGGAGAACTAAATTGAGAATGCAAATTCAGTGTAATTTAAAATAATTATGGCTGTTATTTTGTGCAATTAAATACAATTTAATGAATAATTGAAGAAAAAAAGGAACATGAATATGAGTCTGCGGCGAAAGTCATATGCTGCCCACATCAGATTTATACTTTCCCTGCAATACATGCTACTGTATAGGAAAGTATTGGAATCGTGTCGAAAATCGCAAATGGAGTTTTCGACGGATCTACAGGTTTTGAGACCTCTAGAATACGAAAAAGCTATTTCTAGCATGACGTCTGTGTGTGTGTCTGTGTGTGTGTGTCTGTATGTGTGTGTCTGTCTGTGCAATGTATATATCCAATCTAACTCAAAAACTAATGGAATAAATTTCATAAAATTTGGTAGGTAAGTCACTTGGATGTGACCCTGGTGCTGATTAGTTTTTAGTACGATTCATGAAAACAGAACCCGGCTTTTTTGCGAAATGGCCAGCAAAAATTTCATGTGTCCACTCTAGCTAAAATACTAATTGACCAAATTTCACAAAATTTGGTAGATAAGTTACTTGTGGGATACACTTTTGCTGATCAGATTTTGGTACGATTCGGAAAAGAACAACCTGCTTTTTTTTACGAAATGGCCTCTCAAAATCTGAAATAAAGACTAAGTAGTGTATGCTCAAATGTAATTAAATTCAATTAAATAAATTAAATTGTAATTAAATAAATTAAATTAAATTTAATGAATAATTGAAGATAAGAAGAAACATGAATAAGAGTCTGCGGCAAAAGTCATATGCTGCCCACATCAGATTTTTACTTTCCCTGCAATACATGCTAACGTATAGGGAAGTATTGGAATCGTATCGAAAATCGTAAATGGAGTTTTCGACGGATCTACAGGTTTTGAGATCTCTAGAATACGAAAATGTTATTTCTGGCGTGTGTGTGTCTGTCTGTACGATGTATATATCCAATCTAACTCAAAAACTAATGGACCAATTTGCATATAATTTTATAGGTTGTTACTTGTGTTTTACCCTGGTGCTGATTAGATGTTGGTACGATTTTGGATAAAAGAACCCGCTCTCTTTTTGCGAAATGGCCCTGAAAAATCGCATATATATCCACTCCAGCTAAAACACTAAATGACCACATTTCACAATATTTGGTAGATAAGTTACTTGTGGGATTAATTCTCTGGTGCTGATTAGATTTTGGTACGATTCGAAAAAGAAAAATCTGATGTGGGCAGCACATGACTTTCCCTGCAGACTTATATTCACGTTCTATTTATTTAAATTAAATTTAATTAATTTTTAATTCAATTTTCGTTCTCATTTGAAAACCGGACTTATTTTCAAAAATAGTGTAGGACAAATACGAAAAACTAAAATATCTCAAGAACGGCTAGTCCTAGTGTAATGGGGTTGGTCTTATTCTTTTCTTCGCTAAAAATTACGTATTAAACAAGCATTTAATGGCTATATTTGAGCATACGTAGTTCTTAAGTTTAGATTTTGATGATTTTGGGGGGCCATTTTGCAAAAAAAGGCAGGTTATTTGTCTTCGAATTATACCAAAATCTAATCAGCACCAGGGTGGCCTACAAGCGACTTATCTACCAAATTTTGTGAAATTCGGTCCATTAGTTTTTCAGTTAGAATGGATATAAGCTTTTGCGGGCCATTTCGCAAAAAAAGGCGGGTTCTTTTAACCCGAGTCATATCCAAAACTAATCATCTCCAGATTCGTGCACAAGTGACTTACCTACCAAATTTTATGAAATTCGGTCAATTAGTTTTTTAGTTAGAGTGGATACAAAATCTGCACAGACAGACAGACACACAGACAGACACACAGACACACACACAGACGTCACGCTAAAAATAGTTTTTTCGTATTCTAGAGGTCTCGAAATGTGTAGATTCGTCGAAAACTCGAGTTGCGATTTTCGACATGATTCCAATACTTTCCCTATACATTACCATGTATTGCAGGGAAAGTAAAAACCTGTCATTTTTTACGGAATAGCCCACAAAAACCGCCAAATTGTAAAATAAAAAACTACATATGCTTAAATGTATCAGTTAAGTACTTATTTTATACTTAGTTTTAGACTGAAAAAAGAAAATGACCAATCCCAATACTTCAGGACTAACCGTTCCCGAGATATTTCAGTTTCCTCGCATTGTTACGCCGTCTTTGAAAAAATGTCGAGTTACCAAATAAAAACAAAAATTGATTTCAAAGTGCAACTTCAGTGTTATTTTGTGCAATTAAACTCAATTTAATGAATTATTAAAGAAATTAAGAGAAAATGAATTTAAATCTGCAGAGAAAGTCATGTGCTGCCCACATCCGATTTTTATTTCTGTACAAACATTCTGGATTTATATAGCTTTCGATGTGGGTTTAATTTAAAGATGATGGAAATACAGTATATCTTCCCAAAAATAAAGACGATAATATTTTGTTTTTGCGAAGTTCAAAAATATTTTTTGGTAAATAAGTAGTTTATATGTATTTCCAATCCGAAACTCCGCTTTGGATTTAAAAAATGACTTGGAAATGACGTGCTGATTTATACAAGGTAAAAGGGGGGGGGGGGGGGGGTATTCTTCAAGGGACGTTATTATAACGGATAAAATCTCGAAGTTCTCGGGATTATAGTAAACATTTTCTGCCCATAAACTTGAACTCAAACCAACGATTTTATGAAAAGACTTTTTTAGATTAAAAGCACTTATTATATTATTATATGGCATTATTAAAAGCATTTGTTTGACGGCATTATTAAAAGCATTTATTAGATACTAGCAGCATACCCGTCCTTCGTACGGAGTATATAATATAAAAAAACTTATAATTCGCAATCATGTGCAAATTCTGATAAAATATTAAATTTATTGCTCATAAAGAGAAGTTTAAGAATATCTGTTCTCACTATGCAAAATTATCTTCACGGGCAAATCTGAAGAATAAAATATCCTTCCCCTTTTGTAAACAAATTCACACACAAAAAAAAGAATTGAATCAATATATGCAACCACGTACTACTTATATTGTCGCAAATTAGAAAATATGCCAGTGTGTTAGTAGAAGCTTAAACATATTGTAATATGAGTCTTAAAAATATTTACCAAAATAAAAAAGATGACGTAATAAATTGAAAGTATCAAAAATCCCCGTAATCTTAATACCAGAAGGTCGTAATTGATTCCAATATATGCCAATATATATAAAAATTTTGCCAATATACCTGTACTACTTATATTGTCGTAGATTAGAAGATATACCCGTGCATTTGTAGAAGATTACTTGTACAACGTACTATATATGAGTTTCAACAATTTTCGTCATAATGAAACAATGGCATAATAATTTGAAAATATCAATAATTCCTGAATCAACTGTCCCCGAAATATCAATAATAATGATGTTTAAACCTGAAGACCGTAATTGATATTATCCAGTCAAAAATGCAATGTCAATGAAATTTATTTTATATACATATTTTTATTAGATTTAATAAAAATCGTATGACACATAACACATTGGATCCGTTGCTAAGCGACATGATATCATCTGCTTCAAATAAATTGATGGAAATCATGTCGTCTGAATAATGTGATCTCCATGGAAGGTTTGGCGACATTTTCGTCTCCATGATATTTTTATGGATTTACAAATATTTTTATCAATTTAGTGATATTAAAAAAATTAGTTAAATGCGTTACTAAGTAGGATGGATGGACTGACCGACAAATGCTACAGAAACATCATTTCAGTACTCTATTCTAAAAAAAAAAATTTAATTTCATTAATTTGGGTCATTTTTATTAATTTGGATATATTTCCTCTAATTTGGTAAAGTTTAAGAAAAGTTACCAAGTTATTTAGAGATATTCCGCTAAATTCGTAGCTCTAAATTTGCAGATATGAAGAATAAATTATCCATATCCCGTCTGTATATATACTAAATGAAAACACTAAAATTGTATTAGAAGATACATACATCCGTTCTACTCTTTTTCTGCTTCAACAATCGGCTAAATGAATTTATTGGGTAAACACAATATATGAGTTTATTAGCTAAACACAATATATGAGCTTTGAAACCTCTTTGCTAAAATAAATAAAAGTGTGATGTACGCAGTTCGCAATATATATAATTAAAAGAACAATCAAACCGTTCATTTATTATGAGTTTATTAGCTAAACACAATATATGAGCTTGAAACCTCTTTGCTAAAATAAATAAAAGTAATGTACGCAGTCCGCAATATATATAATTAAAAGAGCAATTAAACCGTTCATTTATAAAATATATTTTTACATCCATTTATTTATTATACAAATAGAAAAAAAAATAATAATCATTAAAAAACACATTTAATTCCATTCCTTTGCCGAGCAACATGATGTAAGATAGAATCTTCCTCATAAAATGCGAAATTAAATAACCATTTTAATTTCTTTATACTTCTAATCGATGAGTAAAAGCTTGTGAAATACATGGAGGTAGATTTTTCCATTTAAATTCATGTTTCAAACAATTCATGCTTTCAGATAGTGACTATTTAATGCAAAAATCCTGCATCAAACTCAAAAATAAAGTTTTAATTCCCTTTGACGCTTTAAACAAACGATTTTTATCCTTTCCGTTTGGATAAACCACGGAGTTGGAGAGTAGAACTCCTATAAAAAAAGTTCCGTTTTTCATTAATATCTCGACAACCCCTGGTCTTAGAAACTTGAAACTTGGGCAAAATTTATGGGGGGCTATTTCAAGGCAACCCACAAAATTTCATTAAATTCGGTTCAGCCGTTCTCTCGTGATGAAGAGACAAACGAAAGTTTCGTTTTTTACTAATATCTCGAGAACCGCTGGTCGTAGAAATTCCAACCATAGACTAAATTTTAAGTGGGGCTATTTCTAGGCTACGCACAAAATTTCATCAAATTCGGTTCAGCCGTTCTCCCGTGATGATGGGACAAACAGACAGACAGACAGACAGACAGACAGATTTTCAATTTTATTTATATAGATTATTAATAGCATTTATTAGATGGACTATATCGGGCATTTCACGAAACATTTTCGACAGGGAAAAAAATATTAATGGTTAGCCACAAAAGTAAAGGAAAATATGAAAAATAATCGCATAGAAGAATTTTGCTATAACAGTTGTACATTCTGGAACTGCTAATTTTATAAAAATGCGAAATTTAATTTTTATACGGCGTTCAATTAAAAATGTCTATTAATAAAATTTGCGCCGCGCTTATTTAAAAGCCAAAGAAATTTTTCCGGTATCTTTTGATAAAAAAATCCGCTAAGTCATACCAGTTGTTACTAGATATTTTCCGTGTGATTCAAAGGTGCCAGCAACAAATAGATTGATCAAAATTAAATAGTATCGAATTTCAATTCGCGGTTTTTCTGTTTGAAATAAATTTGTAGCTGTCCTTCATATTTACTTTAAGAGGAAGTTAAACATTCACACTTTCATTTCAGGTAAAATGCAATAAGACTCAGTGAAATTTTTTATCAAAAACTAAAGAGTAAATTTCTATTTCCCTAATTAAACCTGGTATAATTTTTACTAAAAAATATTTTTCTGCTTGGGAGGGTGGCGCATAAAAAATTAAATTTTGTATTTTCATAAAATTATCAGCTCCGGGCGGTATGCAACTATCATAGCTGAATTATCCTCTGTTTGCTGACTGCTTTTCATATTTCACTCAGCTTTTAAGACCAACCATTGATTTAGTATTCCCTTCGGGTGCTCTTGATAAAACACGCTATATAAATAATAGAAGGTTTACAGTTTTTCCTTTGACTCTGTAGTGTTAAGTAAGGTTTAGCTATAGTATTTATAATTTTTCACATAATTTATCTACGAATAAAATTATATAGCGATAAGTTAATTCGTTTTTGAAAGATTGTGTACACACCTCACATACACACATTTAATCAAAAATAATCATTCATAATTTTTAAATTAACTTCATCACATACACACATGTGATAAAAATTTATTTAAAAGCTGTCACTTACCTCATAGAGCCGCTTTTTATACATGTATAAGAAGCTTACGACACTGCGAGGCAGCACTGTCGTATTGTTCGTTCGTTACTCCCTTGTGGTGAAGGAGCGCCTACACACCACGTCCGCAAGAGCCCCCCTCCCTTGTCCCGTAACGAAGGGGAGGACATTTGCAGCTTCACTTTTAAAGACCAAGACCAAGACCAAGACGCTTGTTTACGGGCTTCCATGGGACAAAGTCCCTCACGCCCACATCAGAAAATAATATTGTCCACTTTAGATGGTTATAGCAATATGTGATGGTAGTAGATGCACTCTTTCAAAATGAGGTGCTGTGTTGAAGTTCACTGGTGGCGATGTTGTGCCACCCTCATCTTGGTTGGTGTTGAAAGGACTAGACTGAGTACTGAGCTGTGGTAGCTGTAAGAGAAGGGGAGGGCGGGGCCAAGGGCAGGCGGCCAATGGAAAACTGCAGAAGTGCAGGGCCACTTTTAAAGAGGCTCCCCGAAGGGCGGAGGTCTGACTTGGCCTCGACATGACAACATCCATGCCCGCTGGCGGGATTCGAACCCGCAATCCAGCGATCAGACGGAAACGCATACCCCTGACCGCTCGACCACCGGATCGGCACTGTCGGATTGTGGCTTAATTAAGTTCTAACACAGGGCTAAGATGCAAACCATCGTTAACATGCGTTAGCACAATGATTCCTACAAAGTGATCAAAACTCCTAATCCTCATAGGCATAAAATAATTATTTTGTTCTAATTAATTATACACGCGAGAAAAAAAATTACCCGAATGTGTACCAAAGTGGACACTTCGATTAATGTCTTAATTTAATTTAGTGTTAACTAAATATGCCTTACATTCTCTCTTAATATTTACAATATAATTTATTACTATAAAAAATCACAATACCTCAGCTCACCACGTCATATATGTCGTTGATCTCTGTCGCACCGCTTCCACATTGTCTCTTACTGGTACTCCTGGAATATCGATCTTTGTTCTTGTTGACTGTTGATCAACATCTAATAGTTCATACACATCAGGATAACACTTTGGCCTGCATGCAGGTTCCAAGACTTGTGCGGAACTCCTCGTCCTTGTACTATCACAAGGGCATATCTTAAGATACGTCGTTTTGCTTTTATAACGCTGGTTGGCTTCCTTTTAGTGAATTAATGCTAGAATATATTTTAATGAAGGCGTATCAAAATGAATAAAGCAGCTATCTGTGTGTGATTGAAAATATTTCCATACATTGGTCTATTCGAAAAAATCTTTTAACACCTTTCATGGTGTTTTTCAAAATACGTCTTTTTGCCATTACAAGGGCTACCCACTCAGAAACAGTCACTTGTTTTGGAATATGAAGTCAGCAGGTTCACCGCCTTGTGGCAATACTGGCACAGGGCTCGCGTTGGGGCAGGATGCAGAGGATAGAGGGTTTTCTCATTATTATCTCCACGACTCTTTCTCAATTTAGATCAAAACCGGAACAGAATGTACAGGGTTGTTATAATTAAAGTTCGCCTATTCAGAAAGCTCTAGAGCCGGTTCTATGGCTTCAAACGAAACAACATTTAACTAGTATGTAGTACAAGTGATGCGCTCTGCGAAAATCGAAAAAAAAATAGTTACAATTGCCGCCAGTAGGTGGCGCTGTGCCAATAGCTAAGGCGATTGTTGCAATTTGTTTGTAAAATAAATAAAGAAAAATGTATTGCATAGTTGGTACAATAACAATTCGCTAATGCAGAAAGCTCTAGAGGCAGATCTATGGCTCCAAACAATACAGAAAAAAGGAGATAATTTCATGTGATGCAATCTGAGTCCAGAAAAATAAAACATGTCGCTCACCAGCGACGAATAACAGCATTACGCATCCTCAATGAACCCTCCATTATTTGCAATCACGCATTCCATTCTCAGAAGTGTGTTTTCTGCTGCAGAGCGTAAAGTGTCCTGTGGGATTGACTCGATGCGACGCCTAATACGCCTTCAGATCAGAAATCGTCAGACATCTATCTTTAGACACAGAGTTGAAGCGTATTCCAGCGTGATTTGAAGCGTATTTCAGCGTTTCGAAGTTGTGACATCACTGCTGTATCGTCGAAGATTTGAATAAAAAGTGACCTTCTTCAAAGCGTTTGTTGAAATTTTGTACACTTTTGTGTGTTTCGTCTGGATTGACCGAAATTGATAGAATGAATCTGCACAATTTTACTTTTACCAACTGTGACATAAATTTTCCTTTATTTTTTTTTTACAACGAAACTTACGAAAATCACCTTAGATATTGCAGAAGCGCCACCTAATGACGACAATTGTAACTATTTTTTTTTTCGATTTTCGTAGAGCGCATCACTTGTACTACATACTAGTTAAATGTTGTTTCATTTGGAGCCATAGAACCGGCTCTAGAGCCTTCTGAATAGGCGAACTTTAATTATAACAACCCTGTATATATGATGTAAGTCAACAGAGTAAACATCCAACAATTGGCCTCATCTTCCAACGAATCTCTTTTTTTTTTCAAATGGAACACAGTTCATTTCTGACAGGCGTCCCTCTGACTGTCAATCTGGGTCTATGTCGGCCCCAAAAGAAACGAGACTGGAAAAATGCTCCTTGCTTGTACAATGACCTTCCTCGAAGGAGTAAAAAAGATGTATGTGTGACTTATAATTTCTTGCTCCCCCGTCTCTTAGTTGGAAATGCGCGTGTGTTTGCGGTAGCGTGCAAGATTTTACTCCCAAAACTCGATGTGAATTTTGGTAGTGACCTCTGTTGGCCTCACCATTGGTATTTCAAAATGACGGTCATTTTTGTACCTTCCCGAATTTTGTTCTCATGTGCCTTGAAGTATGTGTCATTTGATTTCCATGTAAAAATTCGGATTTGACAACAGATCTTATTTTGTTGTGACTACTTCTCACATGTAATGCTCCACTTTAACTGCTTGTCTCTGTATCGTTTCTACGAAATATATTCGTCACATGTCCACCAAACATTTGTGCAACAATTATTTTTCAGGCACCGAACGTCTGCACCATTGTGTTTGAAGCTCGGGTACCCTGACTTATCTTAGAAAAGCATTAAATTGCCAATATATTATAAAAGACGCGGTCTCCCAGCTCTGATTTTAATAGGGACGCTAACTGGTGATATTGAAACTGTGTACAGATTGTGTTTACCTTGTAACAGAACACACAGACACATGCACATACACACAAGCATATTTACACATGCACACACACATAAGCATATTCGCACATGCACATACACACAAGCATCTGCACACATGCTCATACACATAATACATCTTTGCAAAATTATTCAAAATGCGTTTGAAAGCATTAAATCCTCCTTATCCAGCGAAATATCGAATTCGAAGAAGAATATCGAATTCGCAAAATAATACTTTCCCATTCAACAGTATGAGAATATAATAAAGCGTTCACTCAAAATGCAGGTTGTCAAAGTATAAAGCAAAGAAAAAATAAAATATCACATTTTTTACAGGAAATATTGCATAAAATTCATGAAACGCGTAACAAGAAATAGAAAATTTGCATTGCTTAGCCCTTTAGCGTTCATTATTTTTAAATAAAATATATTTAAATAAAAATAATGAAACCCGTCGGTTACTCAAAGTAAATACAAAATCTTGTTTCGTTTAATTATTCTTTCTAAACGCAGTTTTTTCAACGGGTAAACTCTGAAAAAAATTTATCTTATTTAAGTGAGTTAAAAAAAGATAAGCAAACTGGAATTTTAGTAGAAAAAAGCATCACCAGCAATTAGGTCTCGCTGCTAATTACTTTAATATTTGCATGATTCTTTGCTTTAAGAGATATTTTGAGTATAATAATGCACTGGAAGAATATTTTTACTCTATTAAAACCCGACCGACCATGCAATAGAAGATTGTAATTTAAAAAATCTGATGTGAGCAGCACATGACTTTCCTTATACATTAAAAGCAATGAATTTACTACTTTTACAGTAAAAAAAATAGGTCATTCTTATAGTAGATACTTATATACTTTCCAAGACATTAAATTTTCGTCAATTAGTAGTCATTTTCATCGATGTAACGTCATTTTTATCCATTTCGCGAGATTTTCGTTAATTTGACATCATTTTAAAAAGTCGCCAAGTTGGCAACATTCCGCCAAATTCGTCGCCAAAATCTCGCCAAGCGATATGGACGGAGAAATAAGTTATTCTTATAGCAGATAAATGACTATTGACGTTCATATACAAAAGTATTACTCAAGGTATCTGTACTCATGAATAGAACGAGCTAGTTCTACGAAAATGATGTCACCTAATTTACCGCATAATATTACATATGAAAATTGAACATGTTTCTCAACTATTTTTTTAACTTATCGGATTTTTTTTAAAATGTGCAATATCTCTAGAACGGTTCATGTTAGTATTCTAAAGTTTATGTCAATCGTTTTCTAAGGAAAAATTACATAAGAAATGTCTATTTGCGTAACTTTATTAATTGTTTTGATTTTTTGATAAGTTTTTCAAAATTTCACTCGAAAATTTAGGAGGTTCTGAACATTCGATTGTGTATAAAAAGAAATAGGCTTCCCCTATTCACGGATTGCAATCTTTGTACCAAATTTCATTCGAATCGCTCCATTCGTTCGTGGGATATCGTCTCCACGACTCACTGTCACACACACACATATACTTTCACACACAGCGACAGACATCACCTCAAAAATGTTCGATTCGTTATCAGGGATGCTTGAAACGTGCTCTCCCGTCGAAAACTCGAATTCGAATTTTCGACCCCGTCACAATAATTTTCGTATGCATTATATTATGTTTATAAGGAAAGTTAAAATATCTGTTTCGATTTGAAACGCAAATAATTATTCATATTGACCTAGACACGTTTTTTTTCTTCTTTTTATGAGAGGACCTTGGCATCTAATTTTGAGCGATTTTCCAATTCCTCTTTTCGAAATACCCCAAATGCATTGTCTGACTATATTAGAAACACATTCGAACGCACTCAACATGTTGGACGTTCACATTGCAAAGTACGTTCACATTGCTGAGTTTCTTGCTGCTATTGCAAGTATCAGCTATTTCATGCTGATGAGCGTATGAGAAGCGCGAAACCGGTCCATGGATGCTGTTCATTCATCTTGATAAGACTCGCTAGAGAATTTTTTCTTTGGGTACTCTAGTTAAGTTGAAATTTCTCTTTGCTTGCCTTTTCGAAATTCGTTCCTAACGATTTTTAAGAAAGCAAATTGTTCTTTTGACAAGAAGGGAAGTAAAATGTCCTTGCAACAATTGTAGTCACCTAATTGCCATATACCTGTTTTCGTCAAGGAAGCATTGCATGTCATAATAATAATATTATTATTTAATTTCATTTAGAGTTCTGGTAATGAATCTGCATAGACCTACCACCTGATGGTGACAGTAAGTCAATACATGTTATAGTTATCAAAGAAAATTGTATTGTGTGGAAATATACAAAGTATTATAACTAATTATGTTTAACAATATGAACCTTAAATTACCGTCATTGCCATTATTTAGATGGACATTTTACTCGCGAAAGGGTCTAATGACATCATTAAAATCAGTTTCCTTGCCAGTTCCTAATCAGTAGACAGTCCCAAGAAGCTTACGCCTTGTTGTCGCCGAATTTGATCTTTATTTTTTTACCATTTCTTTCCATCTCTATGGGCTACTTCTGAACAGATTGCACGTTGTTTAAACCATGAAAAAGAACCTTATATCTTCTGAACAACTTTCAGCACTTTCTACGCAGTATGAGTTAAGACTGTCACAGGCGCATTGTCAAAATCTGGCAAGCTTATTAGATTTAAGTTCTCGTATATGGGGTTTGGAAATTCTAAAAATATCTCTTCGATTTCATAATGATCAGTTTCAGGCTTAATGTTAACATATATTGCAAAAGTTTGTTCAGCATCAGGAGTCAGGAGTAACATCAGCAATAATGGTATAAAATTTAGCATGTTTTCACTCCAATAAAATTTTATAAATTACATGTTCTGCATAACAGTTGATAAATTCGTTTTGTATTTTTAGAAGACAGGCAGTGCACTTATATGCGTTTTTCCGTTGATCACAATTCTTTCATTTTCGTGATATGGTATTGTAAAGTAGGATCATAACTACTCACCAATTTCAAAATACCCAGAAAATATCCATTATTGGAATGTCCTATCAAATCGTATTAGCCTCTAAATGCCAGACCTCTTTCACCCAGAAATAACGTAACATCGCCAAGTCTCTCTAAAATTTGCCTCCATTTCTATAGCTTCATTCTCAATACTTTGTAATAACTGATAATGAATTGTGGTATTGTGATAAAGCCGTACCGCGGAAAAAAGCCACATGATGTAACATTTATTGAAATCTTTACTTTTTTGGTCTTCTGGTACTTTATCCAAAAGTTTTTTTCCATTTTCTAGTGTGATCATAACCGTTGACAGTAGCAAATGAAGGGCATTGTAGGAATCGTCTATCAAAGTTGATACAAAAAGAAGGACACAACAGACCGTCGGAAGGCGTGGGTCCACCGTGACTCATTGAGATCAGAGTATACTGTCTCGTCTTTTGAGACGCAACAGGAGTACTGTTGCACAAATTTCTGACAATTTTATTAGTGGTGATGATGTTGAAGTGAAACAACACACTGTTCATCAAACACTCCTGCATATGAGGTCACGAAAACGCAGACCCCGTTGTGTTCTTCTGTTAACAGCTATTCCTCGCCTAAAGTGCTGGAATGTGAGGGTAAAAAGTTGACCATCGTGGAATGGGAAGAATTCACCTGATCCAATTTCAATACTACACTTGCTACATAAATTTAGTTCAAATTTTCATTGGTTTTCAAGATTTCTAAGGGCCAATGATTTGACGCACACCCACAAGCACACAAAAGTCATTTCTGGTGTTAAGGAACCCAACCAATATATTTAAGGTGAATCGAATACTCGACTTCTGATTAAATCGCAATCACCATGCTTTTCTTAGGCTGCAGCTGCTAAAGTAAAAACATTACTTAATCTAGTGTATTAAGTCATATATATATAAAATAGTTGTACATGTCACAATCACTATCATCATCCTTTTCTCTAGCTGTCAGCGAGATGAAATTAAAATCTGAAAATATTATTTACAATTGTTTGAGATATTTTATGTAACTTTTAACTTGCAAACTGCTTTTCAAGTTGCGAGACCAGAACGCACTATATATAGATTTTGATGTTTGCGACGAAACAGAGGCGCAGACATATTGTTACCAATTGGGACAATCTTGGACCTGAAAATTATGACCTCAATAAATACACGTCACACAAACTGCAGGTGAGGTTGGGGCATTAAAAATATACTGTGGTCAATATTTATACCAAGCCTCATTCGGTAACGAAATAACCAATGATACAACATCACACTGAAGAACTGCCAATAAGGGCAAAGTGGGCGTTTCTTCACCCGAAGCAAAAGAAGATGCTGTGGAGAAAGACGTAGATTTCAGAGAATGCTATTCAGATTTATTATTCAAGCATTGAGACGGTCGGTATTAAGAATGTTATATTGAGTCATTTATTCAAGCATTCAGCGAATCAATATTCAAGTTATGCAAATGGATGCAGTATCATTATTCAGAATGTATGAGGCAGTTAACGAAGTCGTTATCAAACACTTATACTTAGCAGAATGTAATTAGTTAACAGTTAAATTATCAGTTATCAGGGTGTGGCAGACAATCGGAACATTGGTGATATCCATTTTGAGCAACAGACCATCCAAACGAGGTCAAAATGCAAAGGTATGCACCAAACTTCATGTTTGATCGTTGGAATAAGATTAAAATGACCTGGTCTGACACGGGTACTTTCTCCTTCTTAAACGATTTTATAATAAATATATGTAATTTTAATTATTAAAATAATAGAAGTGTGAATAAAAATACCAATTTGTTTTAAGAGTTAAGCGTGTATTTTTTAGTAGTATTTTTGATGTAACGATTATTATAAGGGACTCGTGCAAAGAAGTAATTGCGGGTTTGGCGACCATGATTGCATGTAGTAGTTTACATTCACGTCCACTTTAATTAAGAATGAATAATCAACTTTCTAATTAACCACGCAAGTTTATAAAATATCGCACTTAATTATCTGCATAGTCAAATGAAATAATGTAATATATAGGCAGTAGATAATATAGATTTGTACTTATCAAAATTAAATATAAACGATATATACTGAGAATAATGCTGGCTTGAAACGATTGTTAACTTATGAAGATTATCGAAAAACAATAATGCATTTTAAAGCTTTTGTATTACGTATACCTCTTAAAATGAAGATAGGTTTCTGGTTACTAATTAAACTAAATGTACTTAATTGCTTTTCGTAATGAGTTTGATTTTTTTGTATTATATGTCTCTTAAAATTAAGATATATTTCTGGTACCTACTTAAAATAAACATACCTAATTTTATTTGTAATGTGTTTAATTTTTTTGGAAAAATATTGGGTTCCGTGTGGAAAATTATAAATTCTAATATATCTCGAAATAACTACTAAATAATGCTGTTTATTTATTTCTAAAAATTATTTATAGTACATTCACTTATTTCATAACTTAAGATCATTGTGCATTATCTTGAAATATGCGAATTTTACCTTATTTTGCATATGATTTGCACTGGCAAAAAATAAAATCCCAACACCAAAAAGGAGTTGTGCTAGATAAACGAAATTTGGGAGGCTCGTTTTTGCACATATGAAAGACGACGCCTATTCAAATTTCGCGGTAGATGAATAAGAGTGGCGATAGTAGGGCCACTATGATCATGCAAATCACGTTTACTTTAAATACTCGATGTAAAAAACTTTGTGAGCGTTATTTATCGTCCGGATTGAATGTTGTGAGCTAGGTTTGAGTCAAGAATGCCTTTAAGGAGAGGAAGAAAGAAGTATCAGCAGCTTAGTAAGTTTGAAAGGGGCCGTATCATAGGGCTACGAGAAGGTGGATTTTCTTTCCGCGATGTTGCAGAAAGACTTGGCAGAAATGTATTCACTGTGCATGATTGTTGACAGTAGTGGTCACGGTAAGGCACTGTCTCAAGAAGGTCCGGCCGCACACACTGAGAGGGAAGACCGCCGTATTCGCCGCATGACTGTGGTGGATGATACTGCATCTGCATCTGCAGCAGCAATTAGAGCTTCTGCTGACCCCAGAGTGACACAACGAACTGAAAGAAATCGATTACTTGAGGGACAGCTCCGAGCCAGACGGCCTGTAGCGTTCATTCCACTAACTTCGAATGACTGTCATCTGCGACGTCAGTAGTGTTAAGCTAGAGCTCATTGGGGGGCGGAGTGGAGATCTATTGTATTCTCAGATGAGAGCCATTTCTGTCTTGGTGCCAGTGATGGTCGTATGTTAGTAATAAAGAAGCCAGGTGAGCGCTTGAAAACAAGCTATCTGCGGCGTAGACGCACTGAACCTACACCAGGAGTTATGGTCTGGGGAGTCATTTCATATGACAGCAGGAGCACTCTAGTCGTTATCCCAAGCATCTTGACAGCAAATTTGTACATCAGACTGGTGATTCAACCGGTTGTGCTGCCATTCATGAGCAGTATTCAAGAAAGTGTTTTCCAACATGATAACGCTCGTCCTCATACCGCTGCTATCACCCAACGTGCTCTACAGAGTGTCGACATGTTGCCTTGGCCTTGGAGATCATCAGTTCTCTCTCCCATCGAGCCCGTATGGGACATTATTGGAAGACAAATCCAGCTCATCCACAACCAGCATTAACCGTTGCTGTTTTGACTGACCAAGTGCAACAGGCACGGAACTCTACACAAAACTATGTATGGCACCTGTACGACACAATGTATGCACGTTTGCATGCTTGCATTCAAAATCGTGGCGACTACAGCGGTTATTAATGTACCACCATTTCACATTTGAAATGGCTCTTCTCGCGCATACTTTAACCTGTGACCTTGAAACTTTAATCAAATAAATATGTTACCTACACAATTGCTTTGCCTAAATTTCATTCCTCTGAACTAATTTCTTCTTGGTGTTGGGATTTTATTTTCCGCCAGTGTATTATTCCTCAAAATAAAACATTACACACCACATAGGTAATTTGGCACCACATTTTTGCTCAATTATTCTTTACACTGTTTTTCAATTTTACAATAAGAAATGTTTTAAAATGGAAAGATCTTCTCTGGGTTTGTTGAGTGTTCACCTCGAAAATCAATAAGCAATCAATAATGACATTTATCAGTTGGAATAATCATACCAAATTTCATTCGATTCCGTTCCGCTCAATTTGTTCTAAAGATGTCACACTGACAGATACTCACCAAGACATCATTTAGAAATTGGCTGATTAGTATACAGGGATACTAAAAACGAGGAAATCTATCTAAATTATTTTTGAATGCAATATTTTCACTTTACGTTTACTATATATTGTATACAAAGTTAAAGTGCAATTTATGCATACCAAAATGTAAGACATATCTTCATAATGAAAGTTCAAATTTTAATACTCAATTATAAAGATAAACATGTCTTAAAATAACTCTGAATTTCTAAAACCATTCGTTCACAGAATCTAATTAACACAAATATATTTTTAAATATTACAAAGCTGATAGTACGGTGAAAATATATATTTCAAAATTTTTAAATTATTTGGAAAATAATTATAAACTTTAAAAAAGCGAAAAATTAAGGTAAATTGAAATTCAAAGCGAAATATATTCATTTTGCCCAAACAATTGAGATTATTCACATACTAATCTAATTAAAACTGAAACTCAATTATTTGCTAGCTTTTCTAATCAAATTTTCAAATGAATCATTTTCTATTCAACTTCAAGACTATTATAGCATTTCTATTTTTGAAATGAATTTTGAGTCTAGCAATAATATTTCGAAAAATGTTGTATTGTACATTTTGAAATACTCAATTTGCTGAATT
Source organism: Amaurobius ferox (assembly GCA_951213105.1). Taxonomy (NCBI): domain Eukaryota; kingdom Metazoa; phylum Arthropoda; class Arachnida; order Araneae; family Amaurobiidae; genus Amaurobius; species Amaurobius ferox. Next base: position 92,008,888 of record OX578152.1, on the reverse strand, counting down.
TAACTATATAAAATTCTAACTTCAACTATATGAAACGTAAATTTAACTGAACTTAACTTTAACTACATGAAATTTTAACTACATGCGATCTGGAGTTATAAAAGATTAATCTAATACTTCAACAAATTGACACCAATTAAAATTTTACTATTACATATAAAACATTGTTTTTGAAGAAAATAATTCGCTGGAAGCTGTGGAAGCTTATAGTTTGTGCGCGTTTGCAACACTGCTTGTAACACGAAGGGGCGACTCCAAACTTTATTGTCCGGACTTTACAAGCAGCATCAAATTACTTCAGGTGAATTCTGTGGGAAATGCGCTAATGAAAATTGCAACACTAAGATAAAATTACTTATTTAAATTAAATTTATCTCACAGGTCATTCACGTTATAGTCGTAGTTGATTACATTTGCAAAGTAATACAAGATTTTTTCGCTTCAAAATGCAGTATTCCATGAATCCACCTCCAACATATCTTCTATACGGCGTAGCAATGAATGGGAAATGTTTTCGATATCATCCTGGCGAATAGCCTGTCAGACTGCATTTATGTAAGTCCAAAGTCCATTTGTGGTGAATATTGAAGCCGCTTGAAGAACTAGTTGCTCAGCTAATTATGTCACATGCATGTTCGATCGGGGCGATACCTGGCGAACGTACAGACCAGGGCAGAAGCGGTATATGGCGAGCATGGAAGAGGTATTAGACATTTCAGACCAGATGTGGGCGAACATTGTTCTTCTCGAACAATGATATACCCTTCCTATATGGTACCCTTCCTATAGGAATACTCTATAGGAAGGGTACCATATCTGCCTCTAGAATATCCCTAATATAATCCTGGCTGTTCGGAATTCTCTGAATTCGTATCAAGCAAGATGGAACTAAATGGAACTCCAAACCACGGCACTTGGTACTGCAAAAGCACGTGAAAGCTACAGTTGGCTATAAATATCTTTAAACATATATTCTACCATCATGGTGTCGTAAGTTCAATGGTGACTTAAAAGAAAAACTGACCTGTTACGAGACCCATTGCAGCATGAGGGTCAATAATTGAGAATTCAAGAAGTTCACAGTAATAGAGTGATAACGAATCCTCTGTTAAGCAGACGATATTGAAGAGCTAGTTGCTCAGCTATCATACCACAGATATGTTCGATTAAAGTGTGTTGAGTGATAAATCCTGACATTTAACAGTGCTCCATTGCAGTGCTAATTCCGTGGATGCCATTGTGTAGTCGGCCCCTGCCTTGAGGTACAGGTATATCTTCTACCATTTTAGTGTCTTTATCTAAGCATATGTTCATCGAACTTCAATACCTACGTGTGAAGATAATTATCTAAAGCGAGAACAGAAATTCTTATGCTTCTTTTTAGTCATTTTTTTAAAAACAATATCCTTTAGAATACAACTGGAAGTTGCAAATATTTTTGATCACGAGCAACACCGGGTATATCTGCTAGTATACAATTATATAAGCAGACATTTATAAAATAAGAATACATTTATAAGAACATGCTTTAAAACTATCTAATCTTTAAACTTATATTTTTAAAATTTAAGAAAAGATAACAGTTTCAAATTACGTCTTGTACAAAATATTATCTCAATCTATTGAGAATTTAAAATAAGCTTTGAGAAAAAAAAAAGCACCAGTAAAACTAAATAACGCTCAAAACAATACATCATTATTTTTACCAATGGTAACTGAAAAATTGCATAAAATACTGTAACTGAAACCGAGACTTAATAGCTCGTAATGCTATTTCAAATACATTTTTGGAATTACGTTTATCTTAATATAATTATGTTGTTTCATTTATCCTGTAGGCACGTGCCTTTAACAAAAGAAAAACGCTGTTTTGTACTACACTTTTTATTCTACATTTAAGTAAATTCCAATTCTAATTCTGCATTTTATAAAATTCGACATTTGCAATGAAATTTAATTGCCATCTAATAAGATTTTGAAGTTTATGAAATCGCAGTTAAAGTGCATTGTCTGTTATGTTAAAACGTAAGTAGATTATATATTTTTATAATAGAATTACGTAAACCAATCTTTACATTTGAAGATAATAATAGTTTTTCAAATTATTCATGATGCAGTAATGAAGTATTTTAAATTAAATTTACTGAAAATTCGGCATTTGCTATTTTAATGCAATTTATACATACAGTCCCGGTTATCCGAATTCGGATAACTGGAATGACATAAATTATGCCCTAAGGTTGGATCATAAGTGTTTTAAACAAAGTTTAAACGTACAAAATCTGATATTAGTGGAAGTGTGTATAGAAAGGCAGTTCTTAATATCGAAGTGTTCTTGGAAATGCTGAAGCGGTTTCAGAGGGAAATAACCGGCCTTGACGTCTGGCTTACCTAAACACCAACGAGTAGGAATAATGGATAAAGAAATAGTTACTGTAGTGATTAAAGGATATAATGCTGAAGAAGAGCCCGATGATACTTATAATACCTGCAATATACACACTAATTATGTTATTACGCGGAGCAATTCCTTCCACCAATTTTTCGGCAATACCATACATTTCAATGGGAAGAAATCTTGCCACCGAATTGCCGCAATTCGTTCGTACTCGACAATAAAAATTGCTCAATTTCTGAGCGGCGAACCAATCAGAGGACGATAAAACTGGACGTCACTCCGCTCCGCCTTTCCTCTCCTCATTTGCATACAAGATGACGATGGGACTGTAATGCAAGCACATCGAAGCAGCTGAATTACGTTATATCTGAAGATGGGAAAAATAATAGAACTTCTACCAAATTACAGACACCTGTGGGATATAAAAGATCCAAATTATACGAAAAAACACACTGAAGAATGCTTCCTGAAATCGGCGGCATTATACAGGAAGGGTCTTTTAGGAAGGAGGGGCTTAAAGAATCATTGGCGAGCGGAATTGCTGAAGTCCGGAAATGTAAAAATAATAATAGAACTTTTACCAAATTACAGACACTTGCGGGATGTAAAAGATCCAAATTATACAAAAAAAAAATAAAAACCACGAAATAATGCTTCTTGGAATGAACTCGGCGGCATTAGAGAGGAGGGGCGTGTAGAAAGGCGGGGCCTAAAGTATCATTGCCGGGAGGAATTGCTGAAGTCTGGAGATGGAAAAATAATAATTGAACTTTTAACAAATTACAGACACCTTTGGGATATAAAAGATTCAAATTATACGAAAAACACACCAAAGAATGCTTTCTGAAATGAAATTGGCGGCATTAGAGAGAAGGGGGTCCATTAAAGAGGAGGGGTCTAAAGTATGATTGATAGGCGTAATTGCCGAAGTTCGGCAATAAAAATTGCTCTGTGTAATAACACCATAAGGCTACAAAGATCCTAGACGCAGCACTTGACAGGACAACGTGACATGACAAGGAACCTTAGACGTGATGCGAAATTGAACAGGTGAAGAAAATCACTGTATAATTTGAAAAAATATAAAATGATAGTGCATATATAATAGGAAAAAAAAACAGCCGCTGTCTATTTCCTTACTACGTACTATGCATCTCGCACATTTTATTAAAATCACTGCTGTATCACATTTTATATGACTAATATTTACGTTAATCAGTTACTATCATCAATGCACGTCCAACAATGTTATCAATGTTGAAAATATTTAAAAATGTGTAGATAAAATAATTAAGCATAAATAAAATTAATGCGTAAAATAAAAAAATATATAAAAGTAAGAGCTATTTCGGTTCATCCGATTTACGAATAACCGGGATGTGCTTTATTTCCATTGTATAATCTAATTATAAAATGGTCCACTCATTGCCCAGGATTTAAAACAGGTAGTAATTCAGTTCATTGATTCAATTTTTAAGATATAGTTGCCCGATACGCAGTCACACACGCGCGGCTTTTTTTACCAACTATGCAAACGAAATACGCCCTAAATAAGCGTTTTAACACGCCTTCTCCTGCTGCGCCACTTGCGACGTTTCTATGAGTAATATAGCTTAGGCCAGGGCTGTAGTACTGCAACGCTCTAGTGCAGTCTTGTATTAAGTCCCATATACCCCTTTGATCCTATGTAAGGGAGTAATATGCCCTACATAAACTATTTTGATACATCATACATATATTATTTCGATACGCCCTAAATAAACGAGCGAGACACTCGCAAATGAGATACTAAACATACTTAAAATCAACACTACGATCTCAATAACTGAAAATACTTGGGTATGAAGGAGAACATATGAACTAAACGCTTATGCAATGAATGCGTGTATCATATGTCATTCACTAGTCTTGTAACAAGGAAAATGAAATTAACAAGAAAGATCAATCATGCATAAAGCATTGATTATGAAACACTTTCCAACTGAAATACAATTTTATTAAAACATATCTAAAATGCGATATATTCAGCGCTAATACATTTCAAAATATCACAGTACTACAATAATTTATAATATTTGAAAACTTCATTGAAAAAAAATGAACTTTATTCTAAGACGTCATCGAAATATAAATCGTCTGACTCTCTATATAAAAGCAATGAATACTTCATTCATATATCACTTTTATTCCAAACTCCAGAGCTAAATAATGCTCTGTGAAAAAAATTCAGCAATTCTTACAAGTAGGTCGGACGGTCTGGGTCTATGAAGAAGAAGCAATTCTTACGCAGCTCATCTTACAATCACTTGTTTACATTCTGCATCCATTAAAATTTGGCTTCGTTGAAGAAATAATCAAAGTTTGATGATCATTTAAACTCAAAAATATTGTAATTGCGTTGGCACAGAATATAGATGCACAGAAAATATGCAAAAATAAAGCAGTTTTAAGACTGATGCAACACTAAATATAAATGCAAAAAAACTTCAAAAATCACGATTTTTACACTGGGAAAGAAAAGATGGATGCCATATTTTATTTTGAAGTGAGTCAAGTGATCTCTTCATATAATATGGGTGTAATTATTATTTTAATTTTTATTTTAAAAACTACCAACCTGATTTGCTGAAATTTTGTCTATATATTTTATGGGATTATTTTAATGTTTCCTAAAATCTGCGAAGCAATTTGTGAATTTTAAAAAATCCGTTTAAAAAATGTTTCAAAAATTAGGTCCCTTCGTTTTCATTGTATTTCACTGTTTCAACCCGGGTTCAATCCAAAACTAATTGAGTGATATTATTCATTTACATTCCCATATATCCTACAGACTGTCTCAACAACATACTAAAATTTGATTTTGATAAACACATTTTTACGTCAGTTATCGTAAGAACGGATAAACAAACAGACAGAGAGATCGACAGAATGAATGAACAAAGACATAAACACTTTTCAACTGTATGGGAAATTGTTAAAAAAGCATTTTTAAGAGGGGTATACAAATAAACATTTATACAGAACTTGAAAATAATACTTTATCAAAATTAACGAAATCATAATAAAATATATAACAACTTAGTTCCATTTATGACACAAATAAACATTTGTAGAAATTTGTAAATTATAGACATCATGCTTAACACATAAGTATAACATTGGAACAGTCAAAGGGCTAAAGATAAACATGTTTTTAGTAGTCTAATAAGCAATTTAATACATTTAATTTTTTAATCAAAATCCAAGTGAATATTTCCAGATAATAGCAACGAAAATGACTAATTAATAGTTCACTATATCTTGAAGACGCCATTTTTTAAAACACTATTATCTTTCGAAAAACCGAAGATTAAGCTAAAGAAATATCTCAGATTTTTACTGGCGGTTTGTTGGGTAGTTAGCTGCCTGACAAATTGTTCGATTTGTTTGTGAAGACACTTACACGTCAGCATCTGGAGTTCATTAATTACTGTAAGTACGGACGTGACTTTTTTGTCTTTACAACTGAGTCTTTAAAATGTCACTTTCCTTCCACTGTTTAATGTGTAGTATTTAAGATTGTTCTTTAAATTATATTGCTGTTTGAGTGAGATATAAAGAAAAATCCAGGATTTTACTTCCAAGATATGCAACAGAGAATTTTCTGATGACTAATGTAATACAATATAAGTGTTTATTAATATCATGTAAGCAACATTCTATATATTTCATCATAAATATTATATGTAATTTATATAATATAATATACAATTTCATGATATAAGAACTCCGTTCTACAACTGGTGGTTAGGCCAAATACCGTATAGGAAAAAAAATCTAATTGGTGATGAAAATAATATATTCGTTAGAAACACTGTGTATATCAAAGTTATAACTCTATCAACCGGTTTTGACGACAAGAAATAACTTTCTTCTAGATATAAAAACAGGGCAACATCCCCAGCGATGGTGAGCAGGCGTCTGTCCAAACATCATGATATCAATTCATATGCAATATGTATTGTACAAAAAAGGTTATATACACTACGTGACAGTGAAAATGAGACACCACGAAGGAGTGGACAGAAAATATGCAAATAGGGTAGACGCAGCTTACCGAGTTATGTAAATGATGCGAAATGCGCAGCTGTCCCGCGCACGTTGAGTGAGATATAAGGTAAGGAACCTACAGATTCGGCAATAGTCGCGCCGCCCTGTCTGCCAGGGAAATCATTTTGCATTTTTTTTGTCTCAGGAAATGTGTAGTAGCAGAGAATGCCAGGCCGCCGCCAACCAAGGCATTTCCAGCAGACAGACGATTTCACAAGGGATATGGTGATCGGATTCAGAAGGGCAGGTTGGTCCATACGTCAAATCTCAGTGGACAGCCACCTACACGACCCTACGGTGTACTAGCTGTGGCGAAGATGGTTGGAACAAAGGAATGCGACATGTTTGAGGGGTGCCGGTGCAGCCAGAGCAACGTCAGCACGCGTGGACCGACACATTCGTCGGCAAGCGCAGGCCACTCCCGTCGCCCTTTCGCAGCATATGTAGGACACCCTTGATGCTCCCATATCGACCAGGACCATTATCAGTCGATTGGTCGTCGGCGACCTACACTCATGGCGCCGTTCAGAAGACTGACATTGACCCAACAGCACAGACGCCTCCGTTTGTAATTTTGTCGGGATAGAGCCACGCGGACGACGGAATTTTCATAGGGTCGTGTTCTTAGACGAATGACGCTTCCGTTTTAGCAATGACAGTCGCCGTGTACGAGTCTGGCGCAGAAGAGATGATCCGATTCGGCCAATCCGACCGCATCTGTGGAATGCCACACCACGCGACAACGCGGCATCATGGTTTGGGGTGCCTTCACTTACGGTAGCAGGTCACCTCTGGTCCGTATTGAGGGCACTATGACGGCCCAACGATACGTAGATGACGTGCTACGACCAGTGACACTACCCTTCCTTAAGGGGGTGCCTAATACCATTTACCAGCAGGATAAAGCCTGACCACACACGACACGCGTCAGCCAACATGCCCTGCAAGGTACCCAGGTGCTTCCTAGGTCACCAGTCTCCCTGATCTCTCGCCAATCGAACACGACTAGGACGTGATTGGACGTCACTATCGTGCGCTGCCACCGCAGCGTTTGGAAGAACGCCGAAAAATGGTTGACAGGGGATGGGCATCCATCCCTCAGGACACCAACCGCACGCTCATTGACTCTGTACCTAGACGTATTGCTTCCAGTATCGCCACCAGAGGTGGTCCTACAACCTACTGATCAGACGGTGTTATCGCTCAGTGTATGAGTGTATCATGTTTCAATAAATATCACTAATTGTTCGTTACTGTCTCTCTCTGTTTGCCGATTTTCATCACTTTCTGCCTACTCCTTCTTGGTGTCTCATTTTCACTGTCACGTAGTGTCGAAGGCCCAGACCACTGTCACGTAGTGTATAACTTCTAATATGGGGATTCAAAGTTAGTGAGTACCAAGTTCCATTTTTGCTGGTTTTGAACTAGCACTATCATGACCAGCAGAATCATCCTATTTTTCTGAACGATAGTGAATCATGTCCATAGTGTCATTTTTATTTACCAAATGGCAGAAGTTCTAATTGCTACTACTCCTTCTTCGACACAGGTTGTTCGACCTTCCGAGATATAATGTATTCGTTTGAGCGGCCGGGAAGTGCTACCTAATATAGACCGTATCCCAGCTGGGTGCAATCCACAGGAAACGTACACGCCTTCCTCTACCACCATCCTCTCGGATGGACTTACGGACCCACATACTTATCATGCCCATATTCCGAGTGAATACGACGACAGTTTAGGAAGAGCCAGGAATTAACTCTGATCGTCCGAGTGCAATCTTCGAGCTCTAACAACTGGACTATCGTACCCTCTCTAGTTGCCACTGAAAAACAGCTAATTCCCTTTAAGAGCTATAACAGATCAAATCTATTTCTTTCTCTTTATTATGAACGATCCCACGTCATTACGTGATGCCATATATGAAACACCTGGTTCCCGATATCCAGGTTCTTCGTCCCCAGAACCAGAAAAGTGGCATGGGGAGGGTTCAGTAATCAGGGTGGCCATCCATATGTGCCGACTCCAGAACAACTGCTTCACAAACCTTCTTGAATCCCTAAACAGTCTGTCAAGTGATATTTCCATGTATAGTGAACGATTAGCAAAAGCGTGATTCTTTTATGAATGGAACACTTTTTGAAGTTCCAGATTTTTTTAAATTATGAAAATGCTCTCTATTCATGCTAAATGATGTACCATTCTACTATTACTGCACCACCCACACAGTCCAGTTCGCCTTAAGGCACAAATCTGTAATTAAAGACGGCCGGGAGAAATGAATGATCCCCAGCAAAAATTCAGTCAACGGCCAACCAACCCCACCGGTCAGAGAAAACCGCCGACTTCGCCACTCCACACAGCACGCGCACCGCCCAGGGCACCAAGGGAACAGCAGACCAACACTCCACCAAGTGAAGCCAACAGTCACCAGTCCCAGAGATGAACACCAACGGGGACGACCGAAGCCCCCACCCAGACAGCCAGAGACCCGCCCGCCACATCTACTTTTGCGTCTAAGGACTGCAAAATCAGCACTTTACAGACCAGCGGGTCTGTAAAGTGCTGTCTGTCCAAGCTGTTGTCTTCAGACATCTTAACAATCTTGATCGCCGGACCTTCCCAGTGCGACTTCTGTTATGGGGCTTATTGAAAGACCAAGTGTATCGGGAAGAATTTTAAACTCTGTCAAATCTGAAAGACAGTATAAAGCATATTGAGCTCACTTTATCTAAAAGTTTATAATTTGTATCTTTCCTTGCAATAAAGTAACAGAGAGACATAAACAGACATAAAAAGACGGAAAGAGAGAGATTCAAATGAACGAGAAATTTTAAAACGATTTGTGGCAGCCCTGGGCGGTGGGTGGTACTGATTGACATATAAAATCCTGCTGACAACGTCTTGTCATTTAGTAATGATGAAGCATTGGAATGATGCGCATCGTGCCTTTGTGAAAAATCATTGTGAATTTGAAAATGCCTATTCTGCCATTCCTCGTGCATATGTTTTCTTACTGAAAAACTTTGTTGCTCATGAACTTATGAATTTTCCACAAATGATTCACAACACCTCGTTCTAACAAGGCGGAACAACGGCACACACAGAATATCGATATTTTTCACTCCCGATTTCCCGTTCTTTTGAGTCACCCTGTACAATCCTTTAAAATATTTCTGCCTATCAAAAGGATTGATACTATAATATGCTTTCAGTTATGCAAAACCAAAAGATTTTTTACTAATTTTTGTTCTTTACTGTTTTTGTCGTTGGGGGACTTATATACTCTAACAGTTATTTTATGCACTAGATTGTTATTTTAAACTGAACCTACAGTTTTCAGTTAATTTGGAACCACTACAAACATCTATATAAGTTCAAGGCATTCCGTCGCACCAGAGAATTTAACCTGGAAACTATGATGGTCAAGGTACTATATCAATCTTTTTACTTTGCACAAAGCAAAAACACCTTAGGCTAAAGATAAGGAAAACATGAGCAAAGAGTTAATGCATAAATAAAATAAAATACAGCATAAGTAAATGTTATACTTGTTCAGACTTGACCCGACTGTCAAGTTATTCTTGTTGTGGTTTGGCGGACGCCAAGCTTGTGTATTGCTTCTCGTTTGAGATTGGCTGGACTATTCTTAATTCAGCTTTCTAGTTGGCTCTCTCATGTGAGCTCTTAATCCTGATATCGTGTATATAAACTCCTCTGTTTCTTCTATTTTCGCCCATTTTTTTTTATTGGAGTTTGTTGGTTCTCTTTCACTGACGAAGGGATTCTAGCTTATCCTCGAAACAGATATATGCTGCATTTTGTTTTATTTGTGCCTAAATACGTATCTCACGTTTTCCTTCTACTATATCTTAAGGCACATGCAAACACTTTTTGCTTAACATATGACTACAGTTATAACTAAGGAAATAAACTCAACTTCTGCAAAGAGAGAAAATTCTCTTAGAACCTTTCATATTAATAGAAAAACAACAAGACCAATAAAGTGCATGTCAACTATTCTTTAAAATTCTTCGGAATAAAAACAGCAACGAAAATTGTTCTACAAAAAGAAGTAAAGCACTTCGCTAACAACCTATTTTGAAAACTTTTGTTCTTAAGTCATACCAATTGATGTCTTGTAAAGCATCTTATTGCCAGTAATTTCAAGCTATAACAAGATAAAACAGAGAAGAAAATAAAGTTTAAAGGGTACGATGAAGTAGAAAGAAAGGCGCTAAACGCTTAAAGAATCATTAACCAGCAAGAAAAGGGAGTATGAATAAAATATAAATAACTTTTCTAGTTTCCTAGCATCTTTATAACATTTTATCAGAATGCTGCAATTACATAAAATTTCTGATACATCTTAACATAAATGGCTTTCTCTACAAACAAACACATTTTTATTTCCCATGACAAAGAAATTGAAGCTTTTTAGCATTTAATTTCGCCAAAAATAAGTCTTATTCGTCAGCAAGAGGATGTATTTTGAGGAACATCGTTCTGAGACGAAGACTGTCAATTTATTTTTATCAAATATACAAATGCTATGGATATATTCTCATCTGCATTCTTATACAGGGTGTCCCAAAAAGATAGAAACGCTCTTTAATTTTTTGCCTTTTGAAGATAAGTAGGCAATGTAAAATGCAAAATTTTTGAAAGTGAGGTAGGAAATAAAACTACGTTAATGAAATAGTCCTCCCATTAATTTTCATAAAGATATACTTTTTAAATTTTTAAACTATCCCCTTAGACAAATTGGGTCAATCAGAAAATTTTTATTTATAATGCAACAAGATCATTAAAAAAAAAACGCATATCGGTATCTTTAATTTTTTTTTAATGGGCAATCACTCGACTTTCGTCATTCGCCTTTCGTCAGCGGCCAGAACGTGAACCATTTAGCCGTCCTAAGACGTTGTCCAGGCGCACCAGAGGGGGGCGGATCACACTACGCCCACAACACAAACATCCATGCCTTATTTGGGACTCGAACCCACAACGCGGCGGTCGAGCGATTGCTGTGGAAACGCTCGCCTTGACCACTCGACCACTGCGTCGGCGTATCTTTAAAATTGAGCGAGTTATATTTAATTAAAAATTGAACATTGTGAATGGGGATCATATATCAAATTAGAAATGTAAATTTGTCACGTATCATAAAAAAGATAAAACTGGATCATAATACATAGGATACTCAACCGCGTATTGAGTATCACTACTTTATATGATCTTTGTCTGTGTAAGCTTTATTTAGACGCATTTATGATAAACATTTTTGACAGATATTAACGTATTTTTGATCTAAATAATTTCCATCGTTAATTTGTTTGTGATTCTTCCTATTTTCACTGATGAAACAGCCTTTCACATGGTACGGAAAAATGGCATAAGTCAAATTTTTTCCTTTATCATAATTCAGTTGATTTTAAAGATACAAGTATGTGGGGTTTTTTAATGTTCTTGTTGCATTAAAAATAAAAATTTTCTGATTGACCAAATGTATCTAAGGGAGTCGTATAAAAATTTAAGAAGTGTAACTTTTTGAAAATTAATTGTTGAACAATTTCATTAACATAATCTTATTTCCTACCTTACTTTCAACATTTTTGTAATTTACATTGTCCACTTATCTCCAACAGGTTAAGAAATAAAGCGTGTTTCAATATTTTTGGGACACCCTGTATATGCTATAGTTTAGAAACATCTTCAATAAAAATATCATAGTATAAAGCCATTGAAAGAAAGCCAATCAGCCTTGTAAAAGCATAACGAAGTATCTTGAGCTACGTCTCTCTACCATCACACGGCCGTATTGTCTTTAACCTTTAAGTCTACCTAATTTCATGTTAATCGTTTAAATTTCCCCAGAGATTCCGTACTCAATCCGGGAAAAGTAACATTCCGACTAACTTGAGAACGGTTCGTGATAATTTTTGTGCTGAAGCAACGCATACGAACATGATATGCGACAAAGGTGAAAAAGATCACAACAGATCCCAATATTGATCAATGAACATAGATGAAAGATCTGAGGAATTATCCCAGAGACATATGTAGTAAAAAAAGAGCTCTTGAAACAATCTTTGCACAGGCCAATGAGAAATGTGGTGCTGACGCAACACGTATAAACATGATATATAACAAAGTTAAAAAGGGCACAACATATATCAAGTTTGATCAATACAAATATGTGAAAGATCTGAGGGATGATTCCAGAAAGTTAGTAGTACAACAGATCTTGAAACAATTTTTACATACGCCAATGAGACCTTTCTTGTAGGTCGGACGGTCTGGGTCTCAACAACAACAACAGGCCAATGAGAAATGTGGTGATGACGCAATACATACGAATATGATATGTAACAAAGTTAAAAAGGACACAACACATGTCAAGTTTGATCAATATAAATATGTGAAAGATCTGAGGGGTGAACCCATAGAAATGGTAGCAAAAGAAACCTTGAAACAGTCTTTGCACAGACCAATGAGAAATGTGCTGCTGACACAACACATACGAACATGATATATGCAACAAAGTTAAAAAGGACACAACACATGTCGAGTTTGATCAATATAAATATGTGAAAGATCTCAAGGGTGAACCCATAGAAATGGTAGCAAAAGATATCTTAAAACATTCTTTGCACAGACCAATGAGAAATGTGGTGCTGACGCAACACGTACGAGCATGATATGTAACAAAGTTAAAAAGGATACAACGCATGTCAAGTTTGATCAATATAAATATGTGAAAGATCTGAGGAAATGGTAGCAAAAAAGATCTTGAAACAATCTTTGCACAGACCAATGAGAAATGTGGTGCTGACGCAACACATACGAACATGATATGTAACAAAGTTATAAAGGACACAACACATGTCAAGTTTGATCAATATAAATATGTGAAAGATCTCAAGGGTGAACCCATAGAAATGGTAGCAAAAGAGATCTTAAAACATTCTTTGCACAGACCAATGAGAAATGTGATGCTGACGCAACACATAAGAACATGATATGTAACAAAGTTAAAAAGGACACAACACATGTCAAGTTTGATCAATATAAATATGTGAAAGATCTGAGGGATGATCCCAAAGTTATAGTAGCAAAAGAGCGCTTGAAACAATCTTTGCACAGGCCAATGAGAAATGTGGTGCTGACGCAGCACGTACGAACATGATATGTAACAAAGTTAGAAAGGTCACAACGCATGTCAAGTTTGATCAATATAAATATGTGAAAGATCTGAGGAAATGGTAGCAAAAAAGATCTTGAAATAATCTTTGCACAGACCAATGAGAAATGTGGTGCTGACGCAACACATACGAACATGATATGTAACAAAGTTAAAAAGGACACAGCACATATCAAGTTTGATCAATATAAATATGTGAAAGATCTGAGGGATAATCCCAAAGATATAGTAGCAAAAGATCTCTTGAAACATCTTTGCACAGGCCAATGAGAGAAGTGATACTGACGCAACACGTACGAACATGATATGTAACAAAGTTAGAAAAGTCACAACAAATGTCAAGTTCGATCAATATAAATACATAAAATGAGCATAGCTTAGACTGACGGTTCCCTACAGAAAATCACAGAAAAGCTCGCAATGTTATCCGTTCAATCAGGAATTTTCTAATTGACTTATTTTTGTTCTTCGTTGTATAAAGAAATATATTCCAGAATAATAATTAATAAATAAATAATTTACGGGTAGCTTATATGGTCCTTGTGTCCTGACTTATCTTGCCGAATCCAAGAAAACTAAAAAATGGATACCAAGGTACGTTCTTCACTAAATACAGTCGACGTTACGCAATCACTGGTCACACTACAATTAATTAACGTTAATTTTTACTCATTTCTGGTTAAAAGTACATAGAGTTTTATTTAGTACATCCAGAAAAGTTATGAGTGCCTTGTAGATTGAAGGAAATATTATTTTTAAAGATTTAATGCTGTTGATTATGACTTGCAAATTGCGAATTGTATTAGTTTGTCACTCCATGGTTTCATTTGTGCATCATAGCTCTACTTTTATTGGGAAAGCTAGTTCATAGTCGATTTTGAGCAAATACGAGCATGTATTCATTCCTACCTTCATCTCATCAGGATTTAGAACTCGGTAATTGTATACTCAAAGGAAAAAACTTCTGCCAAGTGTTGTGTCCATTAATAATATATTTTTATTCCTATTTGTATAAATAAGCAGTAATTGATCCATATCAGTACGGTTTCATTTGTCGATGAATATCACAACCAACCTATACAAGAAGAAAGATAAAATGGCATTTACCATTTGTATCATTTATTATATCACTACGATTCGAAATAATGACCAAAACAGTTATTATCACCATCAAAATAACGATGACTTAACCAAATCAAAAGACATTTATTGAGTAGTTAGTTCGATGATGAAAGATTCGACTAGTAACCGTAACTCCTCATCTATTAAATTATCCATTCCATTCATTACATAGAAGGTAGATGTAGATAACATTTTAATAATCCCAAAGTTTTTTTTTTTATAGCTTAATTTTTTTATTTACTTTCCCTGCAATACATGGTAATGTATAGGGGGAAAGTTTTTTAATCATGTCGAGTTTTCGACGGATCTACACGTTTTGAGACCTCTAAAATCCGAAAAAACTATTTTTAGCGTGAAGTCTGTGTGTCTGTCTGCCTGACTGTGTGTCTGTCTGTCTGTATGTCTGTGCAATGTATGTATCCACTCTAACTCAAAAACTAATGGACAGAATTTCATAAAATTCGGTAGGTAAGTCCCGTGGATGTGACCCTGGTGCTGATTAGTTTTTGGTACGATTCGTGAAAACAGAACCCGCCTTTTTTGCAAAATGGCCCGTAAAAGTTTTATTTATCCGCTCTAGATAAAATACTAATTGACCAAATTTCATAAAATTTGGTAGATAAGTTACTTGTTGGATACTCTGGTGCTGATTAGAATTTGTTTCGAATCGGAAAAGAAGAACCCGCCTTTTTTTACGAAATGGCCCTTCAAAACATTTCATGTATCCACTCTAGCTAAAACACTAATTGAACAAATTTCAAAAAATTTGGTAGATAAGTTCCTTGTGGGATACTCTGGTGCTGATTAGATTTTGATACGATTCGGAGAAGAACAACCTGTCTTTTTTTACGAAATGGCCCGTCAAAATCTAAAAAGAAAGACTAAGTAGTGTATGCTCAAATGTATCAATTAAATTCTTGTTTTATACTCAATTTTTGAAGAGGAAAATAATATAACACACTCCATTATACTTTAGGACTAGTCGTTCCCAAGATATTTGAGAGTTCATACATTTCTGTTACGCCGATTTCGAAAAATGTCCAATTACCAAATAAAACTAGAAATTGAATTAAAAATGCAAATTTAGTGTTATTTGGTTAAATTAAACTCATTCTAATGAATTAAATAAATAAATAAAATATAAATTTGATTCTGCAGAGAAAGTCATATGCTGCCCACATCAGATATTTTCCATTAAAACACAGAACATACACTTTATGAAATTTATTAATTTATTAGATTAAAGAATGTTACTTTTCCTATCATACATAGTAAAGTGTGTAGGGTAAGTTTTGGAAGGGGACAGAACATCGAAATTCGAGTTTTCAGGGGATCTGCACTTGCTAGGTACTCTAAACCAAAAATAAATGTCAAAAATCAAAAATGGCTAAAAATGCCTAAATTAAAAATGTTGTCTGTCAGTGTGAGTATACAATGTATGTATTCATCTTGCTTTAAAAGTATCCGCCCAGTTACTATGAAATTTGGCAGTGAAGTAAGTTATGCGTTTACCACTAGTTCTAATTTTGATACTAATCTAGATGCAAAAGATTTTGATATAAATTGGAAAATAGAACTGGCTCGTTTCTAGAAATAAGATGCAGAATTAGACAAAAACTTGAATAAAAGAAAAAATATGCTTAAGTATAATAACTAGGTATAAAATTAGAAAACAAAAATGTCTATAAATGCGTAATTTAATAATATAAACTCCTTGATTCATCTGTCTATCTATCTATCTCTGGGTAGCGCTGCTACAAAATATTGCCAAACGCGTTTCAATCACAGATAAACATTTCATGACTCTGGAGCTTTACGAGCGTATGACATCAGATACTGAAAGTGAGTCCAGGATGTATGCGGCTCGTTCCCTACATAATGCAATGACTATACTTCTTTAGCAGCAAAAAACTGCAAGGAAACCATGGAGCTTTATGAGCGTATGATATCAAATACTGAAAGTGAGTACATGATGTGGACGGTTCGTTCCCTACATAATGCAATGACTATACTTCTTTTACAGCGAAAATCTGCGGGCGAAAATCTGCGGCTTATAGGGCAGAATGCCCTCCAGTCTCACTAGTTAATGATATTTTAGTGATTAGTGATAACAAAAGTAATTAAACAATTCCCATGGCGAATAAAATAAACTGTTATTAAAGCTTATTGGATATTTGATAATTTGGAGTCATTTTAAAATGAGCCAAGCCACTAGAAAAAAAAAATTATTTAGGAGCTGCAAGTTTGATCCAATTTTGAATAAAAATAAGTTTTGTGTGATAAAACTCACATAGCTCAATGTATATCTATTTATTTATTACTATATATAATTGGAAAATATGTTTGCCTTTTCTGTCAGTCTGTCTCTTCCGTACACAAATCCACAATTTTATACATATTTTAATTTTCAAATTTGATATGGTGATTGTCTGCTGCAATTAATCACGTCTGTTTTAAGTTTCTAGAGCCAGGGCTTGTCCAGATATTAATAATAATTGAACCTTCCAATAAGGAAATAGTTTTGTGCAGACATTTTTTACCCGAAGCTGTATTTGAAGAAAGATATATCAGTTGGCTTTGCAACACACTTATATCAAATGTGCTTATGGCAGACGATTTTGTTTTTAATTTATTCGATTTACGTAACAAAAAATTGACATACATTTCACAAATGAAAGGTGTTATATTTTAAATAGCGTGTGTGTGCGTATGTATGTGTTATGTCATTTACGGCCATAAGATATAAAATTATATTAAATAGTGAAAATTTTATAGTCATCTGTTTTACTTTATTAAAATAATTTTTTAAAATCATATTCTTCAGAATGTGTTCAAATGATTATGGCAATGGAATAAAAACGGGTGCGGAAATAAATTTTGCTACTATTTCAGGCGTACTTTGAAAGAAAAACTCTTATTTTTACAAATTCGTTTACAAACGGAGCCAGGATGAAATTGTAAACGAATTCGCCAGATTTGTTTTCGATGTATAGATAGAAAATATATTATTATCCTTATTTTTATACAATAATTAATTTAACATTTTAATGAAACTTTTTTTTGTGTGCAACAACTCGTTGATCTTGCAGCTCATGCACAGTCGCTATGCGTAGAATGTCTGTCTTAGCGACTCTACATCAGTTAATAAAGAATTGACAGTACAGTGGTATAGTGTAAACTGTGAACTATCACAAAACAATACATTCCATACTTAAAATTCTATGTATAATTAAAAACTAACATTTTATTGTACAAAATCATTAGTTAATTTCAAATCAATTGATTTCTAAAATTAAAATAAAAAAACACATTTTTATTTTTTTTTCACATTTGAATAAAACGTAGTCTTATTGATAGTCAAAAGTGATTCCTTACTAAAGTAATCATCAAATCAACGTATGCCCAATGGGTGTATGGACACAGAGGATAAAAGGCTCTTTGAGCTTCCACAGTAAGTGTAAAGAGCCTTGCTGCCCCAACCGGGAATCGAACCATGGATCTCCGAACTGACCAGTCGATGTTCTATTTTTGAGCTACTGAGACGAAATTGCAAGATCTTATTGTCGAAGTGGACATTGTATTTTCCACCCTCTAATGTCAGATTGGCGTGCAACTGACAATCTGACTGACCACCTCCTGCTATTTTTACCTCAGGTTAGCCTCCTGATAGTACGATTTTTACCCAGGTTAGTATCCTACGTGGTCGTTATCCTCACGCTTTGAAATAGGCGCTCCATATACCAGAGTCCACTGAATCCGTACTAGTCGTACTACGGTCACTTTCATTTCTATGCACTAACATACAGAGTTAATTCATTCGGGCGCCATCGTAAAGAACCTTTCAACCCCAGCCGGGATTCGAACCCTGGATCTCCGAACTGACCAGCCGACGCTCTATCGTTGAGCTACAGTGACGAAATTACAAGCTCTTATTATCGAAGTGAACTTTGCATATGTTCAACTTAAACTTGAGTGAAAATGTCTTCTATTAGATGTTTCTATCTCGGAAAAATTTGTTTTCAGAAATTGTTATTTTCCTCAGAGTAAACAATATTCCTTCACAATTATAAACTTTTCTTTTCAATGAAATTGCTTTATAGTGTTTTATGAGTCTGAAATTATATGAACATTTCAACCTTTTGCAACGGAAAAGTTAACACTACTGTTGGAAGAAACTTACATAAAAAGTCACGATACCCCAAAAATAAAACTGATGTATTTATCTATGGATCTCTTTTTTTGTACTTTTACCAAATCAAGAGACATTTATTGGGTAGTTAGTTCGATGAAGAATTGCCTGACCTGTATCTTAAGGCCTTCTACTTTCTAAATGACACAATTTATTTATTATATTTGGTAAGTAGAACATTTTATTTTATTTATCTCAAAGTTCTTTTCTATTTCTTTAAGAACATAAATTTAATTAACGGTTTCTTATAAACCCAGAGGCAACAATATGTATAAATGTTTAGACAAAATAATAATATTTCTTGCAATTCTCTATATTGATGATCGATAAGATATAACTTTGCCATGTGGTTACATAAATGAATTAGTTATAAAAGATATATATGCAGCAACTTGAGGACGTTTTCGTAAATTTGGCGTCATTTTTGGTAATTTGGTAATTTTTTTTTCAATTTGGCGGGATTTTCCAAAAAGATACAAAATTTGCTCTAATGTCTCGAAAATGTGTCTCTAAATTTATTTTCAAGCGTTACAGATAGATATAAATAGATTTTCTTCTATAGAATAATATATACTAGAACTTAAAGTTTAACCTTGAGAGAAAACAAAAATAATACTAATTTTAACAAATTTATAATCGTAGAGTTACAGAGATCCCTTTTTCTCCATGATAAAAACACAATCGACGCATTGTACCACAAAAAAGTCATTAAAAGTTAATTGTTGCTCGATCAGCTAGCTCGCTCCGCGACTTCGTCGAGCGCCAGCAAGTAGGTCGTAAAGCCGCTGACTCTCGAAAGGAGTTACGGAAGTTAGCGAGCGTAACGAGTACGAAGAAAAATTCCCTAGTATAATATTAAAATGAAATGCTGATTAAAATGAAAAAAAAAATTTTTGCTACCATTTCGGATATATTCTTGAAAAAATAAGACAGATTTTCCGAATGTATTCTTGAAAAACCAAAGAGACCCATCAATAAATCGAAAGCCAGTGAAGATAGCAAAATTTCTGATATTCTCTTGTCATCAATGACCAAAACTCAAAATTCCAACATAACGGCTGTCAGCAATGTTCGATAAATGTCAGATAAGCAGCAAAAAATGAGCAGTTCATTTGCTGATAGAGTTTTTCAAATTATATTTTTCTATCCGATTGGAAGTAATTGTGACTCTAACTTCAACTGGAATGGTTAAAAAACTACTCAGAAACAATTGCATCGGTTAAATTTCGAATTCGATATTGTAAAAGGCTACTTGGGACTAAAACACACTGCAGAATCTAGTAGATGGTATAAAAGTTGATATTTTCCTCTTATTGCAACAAAACGAAATTCCGAAGAACTTCTTGGAAATGCATAACTGCAGCAGCAACGAAACAAAATGTCGAAAAACTTCTTCGAAATACATAACTGCAGTAGCAATGAAACATGAGATAAGTTGTTATAGTCAAGATATGTTTCTAGAAAACACACTGCCATAGAACTAGCCTTATTTTTACTTTCCTTATATACATAATGTATAAGGAAAGTATTGTGACGGGGTAAAAAATTCGAATTTGAGTTTTCGACGGGAGATCACGTTTCAAGCATCCCTGATCACGAATCAAACATTTTTGAAGTGATATGTGTGTGTGTGTGTGTCAGTAAGTCTGTAGAGACGATAACTGACAAACGAATGGGCCGATTCGAACTAAATTTGGTACAAAAATCACAATCCGTAAACGCTGTAAGCCTATTGTTTTTATACGCAATCGAATGTCCAGAACCCCCCCTAAATTTTCGAGTGACATTTTGAAAAAATCGTCAAAAAATCAAAACCGCTAATAAAGTTACAAAAATAGACATTTGTTATGTAATATTTTATTAGAAAACGATTAACATAAATTTTATAACGCCAGCATGAACCGTTTTCGAGATATTGCACATTTTTCTAAAAAATTACCAAAAAATCATATAAAATAAAAAAAAAATTCATATTGAGAAACATATTCATTTTTCATATGTAATACCATGCGATAAATTCGGTGACATCATTTTCGTAGATCTAGCTCGTTCCATTCATGAAAAAATATACTTTGAGTAATACTTTTTTATTTGAACTCCAATAGTCATTATCTGCTGTAAAAATAACTTATTTTTCCATCCATAACGCTTGGCGATATTTTGGCGACGAATTTGGTGGAATGTCGCCAACTTGGCGACTTTTTAAATGTTGCTAAATTAACGAAAAACTCACAAAATGGATAAAAATGACTCTAAATCAATGAGAATGACGACTCATTGACAAAATTTCAATATCTTGGAAAGAATATAATCATCTACTATTAGAATAACATTTTTTTAACTGTAAAAGTAGTAAATTCATTGCATTAAATAAGGAAAGTCATGTACTGCCCACATCAGATTTTTTTCTTGTAAAATCAATAAACAGTTCTTACTTAAGGCCTTTTTGTTAGTCAATTTGGTCTAATTCGGGCGTTTTATTATGTAGTATAGTCAACCCTCCTATAACGCAATTAATTCGTACCGCGTTATAAGAAACTCAGATTAGTGGAAATCAGATAAATTTATACCGTACTATATAAAATTGTATTTTTAGACCAATATGTTATGAGAAATACGGTTATGAAATATACATTCATAGATACAAAAGGCAATAAATATGTGCTCATATATTTCGATGTACTTTTATTGAGTTTAAGACTTCATATAAGAATATTAAAAAAACAATGTGAAATATAAACTTAATAACGTTTTTCCAACAAAAATCCTATTAACATTCATATTTATCATCACTGTCAAATATTAGTGACCTAATTAGTTTTCTTTTAATGTCCTCTTCACTTTGCATATCTTCATTTTCGTTTTCAAATGTAGTTTTATTTTGTAATTCTACCAAAATCTCTCTATAAGAAGCTAGTCAGTTTTCTAATTATCTTTTAAATTTTGCACTTCGCGTTGGATCGTTTTGAATAAAGTAATTTTCTAATTGTTTACCCAAATCCAGTCCTCTTTTCATATCGTTTAAATTGAAATTTGCACATTCTTTATCAACATTTTCGTCTACCACTGCATTTGAGAAGAATGTATTAATTTTTTACAGGGGATTTTCCTGAAAGCTGAAATTGAAAATTGATGTTGTACGTGGATGAAAAAACAGGGGAATTCCCCATTAATTTCAACCATAAAAATGTAATAGAAAAATGCATGCTATAGGGAGACTGGTTAGACTAATTGAGGGGTATTATAGATAAACCGTGTTATAAGACTACCGCGTTCTGTGGAAACCGTGTTTTATGAATACCTCGTTATGGGAGGGCTGTCGCAATTTTTGTTTCGCTATAGCGCGAAACCGTATTATGACAGTACCGCATTATAGAAGGGTTGACTATATATAGAACTTCCATAACTGGTAAGAGTTCAAAATGAGAGGAGAAATTTAATGATCCTAGTAAGCCCCTGTCTATGAAAAGTATTCCCAATGCAGAGAATACAAGCTTTTATTGCTGATACTCATTTGAATACAAGTTACTTACATGTGACTTGCTACAATTTGAAAACAAGTTACTTATATGTGACTTGCCATTCCTTTGAACGAAACTGGGATATGGTATTTATTTATTTCCAACCAATATAACACATTTGAAATTGTTTTCCATAAAGCTAGCAACAAGCAAGTAAATACGAATATTGTTTACTAGTACAAAGGAAAAAGATCACCACGGATGATTATTTGGAATAGATATAACATTACATGTTGTTGAGATAAACAAACCGAGTGGTAAAGCGAAAGTCATCCGAGATAGTAAATTCTGGTATTCCCGTCCCATCAGGAATCCAAAGAACGAGACTGGAAATCCTAGCATAACAACCTTACCATATCTCGATAACTGTCAGATAAGCGCCAAGGATGCGGTTCATTTGCTGATAGAATAGTTTGAATTATCTTTTCCTGATTATTCCTTATTATTTCCTTTTCCTGATTATTTCCCCAGAATTATCTCTTCCAAAACACGTGCATTGGCTGTATTCGGAATTCTATTATTCGATTTCGTGGTGCACCAGACTGAGACGTACTGCTATATTTAACAGATTAATTATAATCGTCAATGATTGAAACAACACAGAGTGTCCAACAGCATCTTGAAATTTCTTAACAGCAGCAGTAAAAGGTTGTTAAATCATTTTCTGTGTATGACAGACAGTGTTTTTCTCAGTGAGGTATGCGTTCCTCAAAGGATACATAACATGACGATATTTTTAACACTTTACAACAGAGTGGAAAAGTGTTTATGACTTTTTTCATTCTGTCTGTCTGTCTGTCTGTCCGACAGAACGATAACTGCCGTAAAAATGGCATTATCAAAATGAAATTTTTGTATGTTGTTCAGACGGTCTGTGGGACCTATGGGAATATAAATGAATAATATCACGCAATTAGTTTTGGATTGAACCAGGGTTGAAAAAATGAAATGCATTGAACCCTATAGGACATAATTTTTCAAACATTTTTTAGGCGAATTTAAAGTTCACAAATTGCTTCGAAAGTTTTAGAGAATGTTCAATTTATCACATAAAATATATAAAAAGAAAATGTCAGCAAAATATATTTGGTAATTTTTTGACTAAAAATTAAAATAATAATTACACCCCTTTAATAAAGACATCACGTGATCATTATAAGAAGAGATCACGTGACCCACTTCAAAATAAAATATGACATCTATCTGTGTCAAAATCGTGATTTTTAAAGTTCTTTTTAATTCATATTTAGTGTTGTATCCGTCCTAAAACCGATTTATTTTTGCTTAAATGCTGTGCATCTACATACTGAAACAACGCAATTACAGTATATTTGAGTTTAAATGATCATCCAACTTTGATTATTTCTACAATGAAGCCTAATTTTCATTTATGGATAATGTAAACACCAAAAGATGTAGAATTAGTTGTATAAGAATTACTGCATTTTTTAACGCAAAATTATTTAGCTCATGGAATCTGCAATACAGCTTATATGAATGAAACATTCATTGATTTTACACAGAGAACCAGACGATTTTTTCGATGAAGTTTTAAGCATCGAGTTCAATTACTTGTACCTCCATGGTTTTAAGTTTTTAAATAAAATAAATTATTATATTATTGTGATGAATGAAAGGAACAGAAAAAGTTTATAAATGAAATGCTGCTTTTATGTAGAGACTATTTATATTTTGATGTCGTCATTTGAATAAAGTTCATTTGTTTTCGATGAAGCTTTCAAATATAATAAATTTTTCTAGTATTATGATACTTTTTTAAATATTACCGAGGAATGTATCGCATTTCAGAGATATTTAAACCAGGCAATTTATATTTCAGTGCCGTCATTTGAATGAAGTTCATTTTTGTTCGATGAAGTTTTAAATTTTCAAATATAATAAATGAATGTAGTAGTCTGATAATTTTAAAAATATTACCGAGGAATGTATCGCATTTTAGAGATGTTTATATAAAATTCCATTGAAGTTGGAAAGTATTTCATAATCAATGTTTCATAATCATGATTGATCTCTTTTAAAATAACTGTAGATTTTTAAAAGTGACAGGAAAAGTTTAAATTGAAATAAAAATTATAATTTTTATTCGGTTAAACGTTAGTCTCTCTTAACATGCTGAGATACAGTAATTAAATAACTAAAGAATTTAAAATTGTAATTAAATAATTAAAATTTAATTTATCTTTATCTGTGTGACTACATTTCCATTGCTTGATGTTTTCCCCTATGTAAATGGAGTTTTGAAACCCACAATGTGTGGACACTTTTAACCTCGCAAGCGTAACAGAGGGCTTTAACAAGGGCAGTGGTGCATAGAAATTACTGAAAATATCCTGATCTGTGAAAAGTATATTCTTAAAAACATACAACAAATTCTTTGGGGTGGGTGTACAGATTAATTTGGGGGTAGAGTGCTACGATTCCTCGACCCAATATATGCACAATGTTTTTTTGCGGTAAATGGGAGTTTATAATCCTCAACCCTCCCTGACTGCACAACGAAAAAATGGGCACACCGATATATCGAAAGGGTTGCACGAATGTTCAGAACTTAAACATTGTTCTAGATAAATAGTTCGTATAGCCGGAGGTGCTGGGTAAGGGGAAGATGGTACGATCTCTTTTTCTTCGATCCAGACCGTCCGACCTACCAGAAGGTATCAGGCAACTGTTTAGACGACCGGAAAGTGCCACCGAATGTAGACCGGAACCCAATGATAGTTACATACATCCACAGGGACCGTGCCCTCATTCCCCGACCACCAATCACTCGGAAGGACTTAGGACCCACATGTTTAACGTGATCGTACTCCGCGTAAACACGGAGATACTTTAAACACAGGTGGGTATCGAACCCTAGTCATCTGAGTGCAATCCCTGCGGTTTAACCACTGGGCTGTCACGCCTCTGTTACGATCTCATATCTGATCTGATCGAGATCAGGGATTGTACCTGGAGCTGGTACGATACCTGTGGTTTTCACCTTCATTGGGTCCTGGTGTGAATTGGGTGGAACTCTTCCAATCGTCCAAGCAGATACCTTACTCTTTTGGGTAGGCCGGATGACCTGAATAAAAATAATGAAAAAAGGTGAATGGTTCTGATAGTAGCTGTGCAAACCTGTGTGGTCAGTACCGAATATCCAGTACAGCAACCAAAAAACTTCTTATAAGGCCACAATATTACAGACCTCAGTACTAACCTACTCGCTGTTAGTATGTGTTTACCACACATCTGGTATCAATTAATTTTAGCAGCGTCAATACTAACAACTGAGATTTTTATGTTTATGCGTCATAGTTTCCTTGTCGCTACTGCAATATCAGCCATTGGGTGTTGATAAGTGCTAACGAGAAATAAGCCGGTTCATCGATGCTTGGTAAGTTGATGCAGTGACAGTATGATTGCGCAAAATTCAGGACTATTTTAAGGAATATTTTCCTGTGTATATCGACAATATTTATAAGTATCTACATAAAAATGTATGTTTCTGAAAATTTCAGCCTTTATGTAACATTTGTTAATATTGCTTGATTCGCTTTTAATTTAAACCCATTAGATTTAGTTGCAAAATCAAGCAGTAATTAATAAATATTTAAGACAAATTTACAATGTATAAAATGCCTCTCTAATGTACAAATAAATGAATTTATTTGTTAGGTTCATTTATACTCTGCTACAGTGTTACATGAATTGGCAGCAAAAGTGGCAAAATCGCTTCAACACGACGTATATTCAATGTGAATAAAGTTCAGAGACACATACATAAAGGCATACATAAATGCGTTTACACACATATGTTTATTCTTAGGCACACTCACACGTATCACTTAGAAAACGCCTGATTCAAGTTCATTGATGTTTAAGTTCAAGATGTTTTAATTCGTCGAAAGCACGTTATGTAATTTAAAACCCCGTCACAATATACTATGCATGTATCTATGCATGCATGATAATTAACAATGAAACACCACATAAAATGTCGTTTCATTTTATGTTGAAAATAGCGTTTTCAATGCTGCAATTCCTTTAAGTAATACGTTTAAAGTCATATCTAATTTAAAAGCACTTGAAAAGCGTGCTTAACTTCAAGTCTGCTTTGCTTGAATTATTTATAACTTTAAGAACAAGCGATATCATTAAGTTTACGAAATAGAAGGCTAGATGAATAAATAATGGCAATAAAGGCGAGACGCATGAATGGAAGGCAAAAATGGGGAAGATTGGGAAAGGTAATAGCACGACATAAATTTAGTCGTGTCTTTACAAATCTTATTATATATACCACACTGTTTCTATCGTGAAATTAAAAACAGGATAATAACGGCAGAGTTGAAATTTAAAATCACACTTTCAAAAGAGTTTTTATGATCTGCACGAAAATAAAATAGAAATACGAGTATTTCAATATTCAGTCCATTGTAAAGCACAGAGCTTAACTTTTCTGCATTGAATGGCTGTTATGGAATTTCATTCAAATGATATTTTCTGCTAGAAGTATTAATTTACTTTACTTACTTTTATGAATACGTTATTTGTGAAACGAATTTCCACGAAATAAAATATTTGCGCTTGAACTATTATCTGATTCTAGCACAACATATGCATGTATGAAATTGAGTAATATCGGTGTGTAAACCAGAACTTATTGAACACTTAACGGCCTCAATAATAAATTTGTGATTCTTTGATATTTCCGATCGCTTTTTTTTAAGTTATTAATTTAATTCTAGATTTTCATTCCACTCACCCCCCCCCCCAACACACAGACACATTTTTTTAAAATCTTCATTGGGCAAGTGCTTTTTGTTGGAGAACACATAGAATTTGAGTTTTCATACTGAGTTCAAGGTCGTTAAGTAATTGCGTTTTTACGGAGTCGCATAGTAATTATGTTTTATTGGAGGGTTGTACGGTGATTAAAAATATTGATGAGGATATTTGTATAGTTTTACGTAAAAGTTCTTGATCCCCGGTTTAAGTTTAAATGTTACCCGGGTTACACCGATTTAAGAACATATTAAGCATTATTCTAAAATTCACATCACGTGTATCTCGAATAAATGAAAAGAGAATTTTCAGCACATAGTATTTCAAAAATATTTAGGATTATTATATAGAAAGTTACTTTTAAAATATTCTGGTAGTAATTAAAAAATCTGACGCGGTCAATATACTCTCAATTTTTTTCTATACATTAATAAATTTCAATTTTTTGCGTAAATTATTACCCAAATTAAAGATTTTTTATTATTAAATCTTGCTGAAAATTTATATGTTTATTCTTGTTATCGATTACAATAAGCATGCAAACTTTCATATAAAGTGCTTAATTATATTCAGAAATATCACACGCTCCGTGGAAAAATATTTTTTTTTTATCTTAAAAACGAAACTGATAACCAATCGTGCATTTTTTTTTTTGTTAAAAGTACTTGCAAAGCATTCAGTCATTCTGTAATAGTAAATGTATTTATTGTTTAAAGAAATTTACCATTTTCGATCAAAAATGTGCAATACTTAAGGAACCGTGAAAGTTATCGTGCTGGAAGTCATATAATTTCCATTAATAGAACCTTATTTGTGAAATAGCAATTTTCGCAACAAAGTGCAGCATTATGTTTAAAAAATTATTTGGGCGATTTTCAAAAAAGATTTTTTAATAAGAGGTAATTTCCTTTATTTGAGATTTCCGAAAATCACTAAACTCCTAATATTTATTTATTCTAAAACCGTGCCACTTTTACATTCCCTACTATATCTGGTAATGTACAGGGAAAGTCTTAGAATTATATCGAAAATTGGAACTCGAGAATTCGACGAATCTACACATTTCAAGACCTCAGGAACACGAAAATGCTATTTTTAGTGTAACATCTGTGTCTGTCTGCGTATGTCTTTTTATGTTTCTATATTTTAACAAAATTTAGTGGGCAAGTCACTTGTGGGTTGCCCTGGTGCTGATTAGATATCGATACAATTCGATTTTAATTCGGTTCGGTTTTGATAGGATTCAATTAAATGCATATCTCATTAACTGCTATTCAATTAAATTCGTAAATGCTATCGGCGAAAAGAATAAGAATAACCCCCTAACTCTGGGATTAACCATTCTCAAGATACATTTGATTTTACGCATTTTTGCGACCTCATTTGAAAATACATCCAGACGTCAAAGGAAAACGTTAATTGAATTAAAACAGCAAATTTAGTGAAATTTTAAATGATTATCCGTATCAATGTATACATATAAATTCAATGTAATTACATATGAAAGAAAAAAGAGATAATGATTTTGAGTCCGTAAGAACAGTCATGTGCTGCCCACATCAGTTTTTGTTTGCAATTTGCTCAATACGTTCCAGAGAGTTTTTCACATGAGAAAACAGTTTACTTTCCAATATCTCAAAGCATGCATACTTAATACAGAGATGAATGACATAATTTTATAAATGATTTCATTCAGTCAAAAATTGAAAAAAAAAGAGGTTTAAAATTTACGTGCGGGTATATTTCGTACAAAAACAGATTAAATATAAACTAAATCAGCAGAGATTGTAGTGAATTGAAGCTGGCGCAGGACTAGCGTTGAAAAACACGAGCAATAGCAATGTGATCTAATCTGGCTAGTGGCCAAGCCAAGAATGACGTCTTGGAGTTGCGGATAGCCACAGTCCAGTCCTTTCATATCTCAAAAAAGGTAAGCCAAGGCATCTTCTGATTGGCGCTCAACGAACTAATTGGGAGAAACCCCTGTATATGACACCTCAGTTCGGAGTTTCCCAGAATTTACTCCTAAGCACAACAATAGATGGCGCTGTTAGCCCTCTTTGGTAAACGAAGCATCTCCAAGTCTCCTTCTTCAGCCCAGACCGTCCGACCTACCCGAAAATGTAAGTTATCTGTTTGGACGGCCGGGAAGTGCCACCGAATTTAGACCGGAACCCAGTGGCCGCAATCACGGGGACCGTACTCATCTTTCCCTACCACCAACCTCTCGGAAGGACTTAAGGATCGTGGCCATACTCCACGTTAAACGTGACGTGAACACTTCGACAGGGGCGGCAATCCGACTTGCGTCGTTCTAGTGTAATCGCCTCGCGCTCTGATCCACATCTCGCAAAATCTACTGGAGTTTTTAAGTAGAAATTTTGAGTGGATCGCCGAATTTACAGAGACATTGTCTGTCCAGAGACTGAGTCTCAACGCCAAAGACTTTGAAATCGTAATGAATAATTTCGTTTTGGACATATCTAGAAGCAATACACTGCAAAGTTTTATTTGGGAAAACTTGCAATTTCTCAATGTGTCATTTTGCCCCCGCCCCCCAAACGGGATGAGGTGTTGATAGAGTTTTGCGGTGAACAGCTGCACGCAATCAGTTTTGTCTTCTCAGCAAAGATTGACATCTTAACTTGTGGTATGCTTAGGATATCATTGATAAAAATGTTACAAGGGAGAGTACTCAGATTACTTCCTTATTGAATCCGGCCCTGATTGATCGGATTAAAAAGAGAATTTGATCAATTCGTGCGAAGAAGAAACGAATAATAAGATACGAATTGATGATGGCCAAAAGTTGAGTCGATATGCCAAGTCGCATCAACTTGGTGATTAGCCTGGAAGTGAACGTTTTATCAAAAGCTTTAGCAATGTCGAAAAATACAATGCTAGTATACTGCCTGTTGTTAGAGTTTGTATGGATAGTTTCAACAACATGCAGAACTGAGTCAAAACTGCGGATGAACGCGATTGAAAACGAAACATTTGGCAATTAGACAAAACATAAAACATTGAAGTACATAATTTTATTCTAGATATCAGATCTTGCACAAAAAGCAACCTCCCAAGATACATTTTAAAATTTTTCTATTTGCCTTACTGTGACAAAAAAAAATCGTTATATTTTCCCGGATAAAATCAGGATTCCAGGCTTTGTCACGTTGAAAAAATCCAAATCCCATTTGTATATCAAGAATGAACAACAAACATATTGTATACTACACGAATGTTTCAGCAAAATAGGTTCAAAAATTTATACCTGGGATAGACTGGGTGTCATAAACGCAGTCAAACACGATGGAAAACAAAATATTCGACAAAAATAAAAATAATAAAATATAACGTACATTATTTTTTTTCTAAATATGTGATCCTACAAGTAAAGCACCCTCCCAAAATACTTTAAAAAATTTTGTTTTTATCTATACTCTGATAGAAGAACGTCATTGTTTGCAAGATCAGATGAGAAACATTACAAATATTTGGTGTAAATAACATAAATTAAAAATACGGTTTCTCATCGGTATTTTTAAGTTGGTCCCTATACGTTTTGTGTGTGTTGGACCGATATATGCCACATCATCTCTAGGACGGCATCATTTCCCAAATATCGTGGAGGAAACCGGCAGGTCAAAAAATCCTCGCCACAGGTTTGGCTCATCATGTACGTCAGCCAGCGACACTTGTTGCTTGCGCAGGTCCTCAAGGTCCCGTCACTCGTGTGTTTGTCGGGAGGATAATTAGACTGTACATTGAAACAAGCAATCCACCGACAAGACTTGCTTGCATCATTTGTTGTAAAGATTGTTTGTATTCTCCAATGTAGTTTCTCATTAAATGCAGTCCTACTATTAAGAGCACTCCCAGAACTTTGTGGCGTTGTATAACTTACTCATGGTATTTACTTTGGAATTTGAGAAAAATCATTGATACCGTCATTCAAAGGAGGGAATTATTTTCACATTATGCCAGTTTGCTCAAATCCAGTCCTGTCGATAAAATCATTACAGATCACTATATATCATTACAGATCATTATATATTCTTATAGATCATCATATTTCTTTAGAGATTTAATATTTCGTAAAATTCTCAGAACATGAAAGGCAATAACCACAAAGAATCCTTAATCTGGATACACCGAAACTAACTTTTATGATAAATGATTATACAGATCTAATTTCGTATCAGAAGTGTGCTATTTCGAACCCCCATTAACAGTTCATTTATCTGACACCTTGCGAACTTTTGGAAACAATTACTGTTCTGCTCCGATCGTATTAGTAATTTAGTACATTCACACAATCTCTAGAGAGATGTGTAAAAATAGTCTCTGGTGCATCATCAACCAGTTCGTAAGTTTGAGGCAAAAAACTGGTTTATCAGAATCCAACTTTCAAGCAGATCAGTTGTTCCCACATTTGAAACCACATCTTATATTGTGCTTAGTGTTTAGAAAAGCATGTCTAATTCTGTATCCAGCGTCTAAAAGAAATGTGCTCCACGAGGTATGTCAAACAAGAGAGAGAAAAATGAAAGTATTCAAGAAATTTATGGCAAATGAAGAAAATGTCTAAAAATATTTTTTCACAATCACTGGATTTAAAGTATTTTGCAGATAACTTTTGACACCTAGTGCTAATGTATAGGAAACATTCACATATTTTTAGTGTTAATTCTCAAAATGTTGATTTTGAAGAGAAAAAAGGACAAATTTTCGAGTACTTTGCAGCAAATGAAGTCCTGACTTTATAAAAAAGAATCTGTAAAATTTATCTACTCGATTGATAACTTTTGGCAACTAGTGCTAAGTCGTAAATGAAAAGAATGTGTTTATTGCTCCACCTTCATGTGCATGTTTTGTCTCATTAAAAGTTGTTTGTATCACCAGATAGACTCATTAGACTATTTTCCGGGAAAATTTGGAGTCGTTCGTTGCAGAAATTCGAGAATCATGTCTAATTTACTGATCTGTG
Organism: Amaurobius ferox; assembly: GCA_951213105.1. NCBI lineage: Eukaryota > Metazoa > Arthropoda > Arachnida > Araneae > Amaurobiidae > Amaurobius > Amaurobius ferox. Next base: position 91,976,590 of record OX578152.1, on the reverse strand, counting down.
CAAAATTTTGGAATGCAGAGCATATATCCCCTTTAATGATTGTAAAGGATACCTTGTACTTTTCTTTTGCGCAGTAATCCAGGCATATTAAGGCGTCAAACAAATTGAAAATTCCGACAATTATGTTCAATTACAGAAAGAGACTCTATTAAAAAAACTATCTACAATATTTAATTGTGAATAGCTGGGTCATGTATAAATTGTGCCTATACGCCCACATTTGTCCCCTCCCATTTTTAGTTGTGCCTTTCTAAGTTTTCTTGGGGAATTGAAACAATGTTTATTTGCAATAAATATGCAGTAGGGGAGTTTAGGTGATGGTTCCATTCCAAATAACAGTTTCTGTAGGAGCCATAATACAGAAAAACTACGGGAAATGCATAAATTAAAGTAACTTTTCGATGTAGATTTCATTACGGCATTAATCCTGCCATTTCAAGTCTACATTTCATTTCATTTTATCTATAACCTAACAGATCATAGATATAATTATTTTAAGGTAACCTTTCAGACAACACATATTTAAGCCAAAACGGATACCATTATTCTATCTCCCCATACAGTATAAGATTGCCGAAAATTAAAAATGAAATATTTTTCAGTAACATCGATATGTATCGGTAATATTTAAAAGTTGCATTTCATGTTTAAAAAATTTCGCTTCGTCACAAACACTGAAAACGTACGGTATCCATCCAGAAAGCTGCACGGGTTAAGGGTGCAGCTGTTTGAAATAAGCCGAATAATTTCGAACTACGTTCACCAGATAGCGATGGCTGTTTATAAAGAAACGTATTGCGCGGCATGAAAATCTAGTACATAGGGTTGCTTAAAAATTTCACTAATGTTTATTTAGATCAATTGACCGCTGCTTTGAACATACCTTTAAATAATATATATAATGTATATATTATACTTTTGTACTGCTGAAGCTCTGCCCATTTACATCGTGGTCAGCATCCGATCAATGAAATAATTTTGTAACTCGGCCCAATACGCTTTTAAATAAAACATTTTAAACAAATTTAATTATTTATTTATTATCCAAGTTGCCCAGATCACCCAAAAGGTGTAGAATAAATACAAGGGACGGCTGGACAAAAAATCAGAAAAGCGTAAAACTGGAACAATGCGCATAACCAAGACATGCATAGATAATATAATAATAATAAACAATAATAATACATGATTATACAGGAAACGATGAAAGGATATTTTTAAAAAGGCCTAAACCAAGAAAAGGTAGAATTAAAAAGTGATTAAAAGCGCAAAAGAAAACACATGTTAATAAAAAATATAAATAAAAAGGCAGAGTTAGAGACACAGTAGCTAATAAAACAATTATTCATTGATTAGAACAATTGAGAGCATAAGTCACTCTTAAACAAATTAGCAAACACTATATGAGATACCTTTAGCAACAAGAATACAGTTTTTTATCCTATCAATAGAATCTTCATTTTTGAAGATGTTAGAAAACCATAGTGACTGATTTACAGTAGTTGGCGTACAATAGTCTCGTTTAATGAAAAAAATTTTAATGAGGACAAAAAAAAATATAAAGATCGACATGTCCATATTGGGTGCTGAGATAATTAGTAGATTTAATTTTAAAATAGTATGGATAATCGAGAAATGGGCCGTGACCAGTAAGAACACAGATTAAATATTTGACGAAATTTGTGAGATAATTTTGATTTACGGCGAATGCAACCGATCTCGTAGTGATGCAAGGAAGGAATACTGTCTTAGTTTCCGTACAGTCGGCATCCTTCTAGAGGTTTTATTCTGCAGCTGGTATGTCTATTGCAATAAATAGGTTCGTTTCACCGTCGACATGGGTCAGGAAGACAACGAGTACTAACGGAAAATGTTAAAATACATATTTTAGCCTATTTCTAGCTCTATATGTGAGTGTCAAGAGCCGTAAATATTGAAGATCTTCTCGGTTTAGCTGAATACACCACCAGTCTACTCTAACCCGCCACCAGTCTACTCTAACCCGCCACCAGTCTATTCTAACACACCTCCAGTCTACTCAAATCCGCCACCAGTGTACTCTAACCCGCCACCTGCTGTACCGCATACAAAAATTCTTATCGATTGTCTATTAGAGCTCTCATTCTGGTGGGAAAAGTGCACTGACAAAATTGTGTTAGAAACTTATTGAGTCTAATGAAAACAATGATTTTAAATGATCCTAGTTAATCTCAAAACTTGAAAGGCATGCTTATTTTTCCATGGCTTTTGTCGGCAGAATATCTGACAGACTGGCAAAATCACAATAATCTGATTTGTTTACCTTATTTTAGTGTTAAAATAACTTTTAACGAGTATCATATGTCTGTTTTTAATAGTTTCCAAAATAGACCATTTGAAAACTGTTTTAAATTAAAACCCTACTAAATGATTTCTGTGCACCAATGCAATTTGTTTACGGTCCCTTGATTCATGAATTTTGATGATTAAGAGAGTATCGAAGATCATAAGAAAGTGGTGTAAGTTTGACAATTCATTTTGTCCTAAATTTGAACGTTTAAGAAATATTTTTTTTTAGTTTGACTAAATGAACTCTTGACACTTTTGTAATTTGACATTTTTCGATAGAGACGCTGTATAAAAAGTTAATTTTCTTAACTTATTTTACAAAATATGGTACAGCATCTCAATAACTATTTCATAACTTCTTACCTTATTTAAAGTATTTTTACAATTGGAACTATGTGTCTACAACAGCGGTTTTTAAAAAATCTTCCACTGTTGACTTTTCGTGGGACACCCTATATACAGTGTGTCCCCAAAAAATTGAAACGCTCTTTAATTATTTACCTGTTGGAAAGAAGTGGGCAATGTAAGTTGCAAAAATGTTGAAAGTAAGGTAAGAAATAAGACTACGTTAATAAAATAGTCCTACCATTAATTTTCAAACAGTTACACTTTTTAAATTTTTATACGACCCCTTAGACAAATTTGGTCAATCAGAAAAATTTTATTTTTACTGCAAAAAGATCACTAAAAATCCGCATATCTGTATTTATAAAATCAACTGAATTATGATAAAGGAAAAAATTTGACTTATGCCGCTTTTTCTTACCATGTGAAAGGCTGTTTCATAAGTGAAAATAGGGATCACAAACAAATTGACGATGGAAATTGTTTAGATCAAAAATACGTTAATATGTGTCAAAATAATTTTTTTATCACAAATGCATCTAAATAAAGCATTACACAGACAGAGATCATATAAAGGAGTGGTACTCACTACGCGGTTGGGTGTTCTATGTATTATCATCCAGTTTTATCTTTTTTGTGATATGTCACAAATTTACATTTCTAATTTGACATATGGTCCCCATTCATAGTGTTCAATTTTCAATTAATAACTCGCTCAATTTTAAAGATACCGATATGCGGTTATTTTTAATGATCTCGTTGCATCAAAAGTAAAAATTGTCTAATTGACCAAATTTGTCTAAGGGGGTCGTATAAAAATTTAAAGAATGTAACTTTTTGAAAATGACTGGAAGGATTATTTCAATAACGTAGTCTTATTTTCTACCTTACTTTCAACATTTTTGCAATTTACATTGCCCACTTACTATCTCCAACAGGTAAAGGATTAAAGCGCGTTTCAATCTATTTGGGACACCCTGTATATAACGTATTTTTCATATCCCTTATAATACATAATACGCTATGTGTAGGAAAAATGGTGTAATGGAGCCGAGTTTTCGTAATCTAATTCTTGTTAGATGTATACATTTAGTGGATGTTAGAACACGATTCAATTAATTTCAGAGATGTGGCAGATTTTATAATGCGTGCGGCGTGTGCTTATCCATCCAACTTAAATGTAACGCATGTGTCAACTATAAATCAAGAATTGCCAGCATTTTATGACATTTAGATTTGGTGAATCACTCTGAAGTCCATTATATTTTCATAATTAAAAAAAGAATAACAGTATTTCTGCTTTACATTATGTCCCGGGCGGCTCGTGTGTAGGCACTGCGGCACTGCGGGAGCGACAGTGCTTTCTGCTCTCTCTTCCTCGCAACCTCGCGTGCAGCATCCTATGTGCGCATGTGCACAGCAGTCAAACACCGCGCTTCACAGTTCCAGCGGCGTAGTGTTTGACTGTTGTGTGCATTCAAGATAAAAATTCAAACAATTGACAAGATTTCATAAAATTTGGTACATACGTCAATTGTGGGTTACACTGGTGCTGAATAGATATTGATACCTTTCGGGAAAAACTAACCTGCATTTTTTTTCGAAATGGCTCGCAAAATTCGCATAAATCCATACTAGCTAAAATACTAATTGACCAAATATTACAAAATTTGATAAATAAGTCACATGTAGATTACTCTTGTGCTGATTTGATTTTGGCACGATTTGAGAAAAAAGAACCTACCATTTTTAGCGAAATGGCCTGCAAAAGTAGTTAAAATATAAAAAAAAGTCTACGTATGCTCAAATGTATTAATTAAATGCTTGTCTTATACATAATTTTTAACAAAGAAAAGAAGAAGAATATAACCTTATTAATCTAGAACTAGCTGTTCTCGAGAAATTTTAGCTTTTTTGGCACTGTTACCACGCCGCCTTTGAAAATACGCCCAATTACAAAGTGAAAGCGAAAATTGAATTTAAAGTGTAAATTCATTGTAATTTTAAATGATTATGTGTGTTATTTTGTGCAATTAAACTGTATTTAAGGAATTAAAGAAATAAAGCAAAATGAATTGGAGTTTATATGGAAAGTCATATGTTGTTCATATCAGTTTTTTTCTATTTTTTATTATTCAAATCGGAAAAGTTAATAAATATGCCACGTAAACACATTTGATTTAATTGAGCTACTGAGCAACATGATATAATTTTCCTCACATAAGTTTGAGAGAGAAAATATCGTCTGCACAGTGCCATTTCTATGAAATATTCGTTTTTATTAATACCTCGACATCCCCTAGTCCTAGAAACTCAAAATATGAACTAAATTTGAAGTATATCTATTCCAAGGCTACCATCAAAATTTCATGAAATTCGGTGCAGCCGTTCTCTCGTAATGATGAAACAAACACACGCACATATTTTCCATTTTATTTACGTAGATGTCCTTTCATTATGTTTTGAAAATAATGTTCTCTAGTGCAATTACATTACGCCATGCTTTTAAGTCGTATCAAATCTTAAAGTGCTTAAAATTCCTACTTGAATTCTAGACTGCGCCACTTGCTTTATTTATTATTAAAGCCCGAATACTATCATTAAATCCAAGTGAGATACTGGTGCATGAATAAATAATAGCGTGAAATCCAAGCATCTGAAATTAAGATAAGAATATAATTAATTTTGATGAAAGGAATATAGGGTAGGAAATAAAAAGGAAGAATTTATTGAATAATTCCCTGATAAATATTCTCTTTTTTACATTTAATCTATCACTAAGTTACAATGTATGAAAAATAATAAGTTTATTAAGTGCATACTTTTAACAAGAATTAATTATTTTAACATTTATTTAAACAGTAAATAGAATATAATTTGTGTATACACTAATACTTATGCGTCTGAGCATAACATGTCTTGGAGAAAGCATGAAGTGCACCATTATCATCCTCATCAAAATAGGCACAATATTTTTACTCTCCTTATATGTAGTATAATGTATAAGAAAAGTATTGCGACGGGGTAACATTCGAATTCCAGTTTTCGACAGGAGAGCAAGTTACAAGCATCCCTGATCACGAATCGAATGTTTCTGAGGTGATGACTGTGTGTGTGTTCGGGAGTCTGTGGAGACGATATCTCCCGAACGAATAGATTTGGTCACCCTATCCTCAAAACAGCTGTGTGTTGCATTATTGTCTTATTTGTGCTTATATATGTCGCTCAAGTTTACCTTAGTTTTACGTCTTGTCATGTGGAAAAGCACCAAATGTACAATTCAGCGTTAAAAACACTATACCGTGGAGCTTATATATGGCTTTTTTCACTGTGAAAGAAATAAATTCATTGGATTATATAAGTAAAGTCATGTGCTGCCCACATCGAATTTTTTAAAATCATGACACAGTAATGTTATGCAGGCACTGTCATTGTTATTTGCGGGACAGCATACAAATACTTACTTTAGTGTAGTGGGGGGGGGTCTTGAAACGCTGAATATCATTTTTATAATAGACCTTATGGAGAACTAATGCAATCATTCTGCCAATTAAGTTGGTAATGCATCCTTAATAACTACTTCTCTGCGTCCTCCGTCTTTGCTTGCAGAGGACAAGAGTGTAGAAAAAAGGACAAGTTTCAGAAGGACAAGAGTGTAGAAAGAAGGACAAGTATCAGAAGTACAAGAGTATAGAAGGAGGGACAAGTCTCAGAAGGACAAGGGTGAAGAAAGAAGGACAAGTCTCAGAAGGACAAGCGTGTAGAAAGAAGGACAAGAGTGCAGAAAGAAGAACAAGTCTCAGAAGGACAAGAGTGTAGAAAGAAGGACAAGTCTCAGAAGGACAAGGGTGAAGAAAGAAGGACAAGTCTCAGAAGGACAAGAGTGTAGAAAGAAGGACAAGTCTCAGAAAGGCAAGAATTTAGAAAGAAGGACAAGTCTCAGAAGGACAAGAGTGAAGAAAGAAGGACAAGTCTCAGAAGGACAAGAGTGTAGAAAGAAGAACAAGTCTCAGAAGGACAAGTCTCAGAAGGACAAGTCTCAGAAGGACAAGAGTGTAGAAAGTCATATTTTAGAATACGTAAGGAAAGAAAACTCAGAAAAGGTGGGAGAGGCGAGATAGTGTTTAGGGCTTTGGGATCGCTCACGATAGACCCCGGTTCCCATCGTCGATACTGCACTAAACAATCTCCAGGCCTACGCGGTGTATCAGCAAGCTAAATCTGTAGTTGCGAAAATCTATCCGATGAGTGATTGGTTAATAGTAAGGATGATACGGCCCCTGTGGTTGCCACTACTATTGGGCTCAATTCTACATTGAGTGGCACGGTCCCTAACATCCCAAGAGCTACCTTACTTTCGGGTAGGTCGGACGGTTAGGATAGAAAAAGGTTCAGAAAACGAAGTATTGAAACATTTTTAGCTAAATATATTGTAAAGGGTCTCGCTGTCCCAACCGGGAATCGAACCCTGGATCTCCGAACTGGCCCACCGGCGCTCTTTCTTTGAGCTACTGAGGCGAGCGGTCTTATCGTCAAAGTGGACTCTTCAATACTTTGTTTAATTTCTGTATCATACGGAACAACCATTAATTAATGTCTTATTCCAATATTTACTTTTCATAATCTTATAGAAATAAAATATTATTTTCCTACAAATTTTCGCATTCGTGGTTTTGATGGATATGCACCTTTTAAGACCTCTTGAACACGTTTCGAACATTTTTGAAAAGACGGCTGTTTGTTTTTGCCATTTTGTGAGGTGCGAGTATAACTTAAGAAAGGATGCAGCCAGCTACCGATAACAGATTTTTTGTATAGGTACATTATATAAAATAACTAGAACTGAAAAGACTTTTTAATAACTATTATGAGTAGATAAACAACTATTCGAATTTTAATATTTTTATAGCATTATTTTGTTCTAAGTATAGTCATAATTGCCTGAACAATGATTGCAGTATACAATATGCGGTATTAATAATTTGAAATACGTTATAAATTATATCCGTGTCAAAATAGTTTTATTAGCCCAAATAAGCCAAGTACATCCATAGTCACTATGCTGTAGGTGTTACTAGCATAGGTATCTGTATGCTATTGCCAAAGTGAAACTGACGTGATGCAGGTAGATACAAATAATCTATAATAATAAAAGAAGATGACTGTATATCTATATGTGTCGCCTGTAGCGAAAATCTAAGCCACGTACGGCCAGGAAATTTGGTACAGAGGTACCTTAACTCCAGAGAGGAAACACCTTATCAAGATTTTTTACATTCAAACTAATCTTTTTAGTTAAGTAAAACACGTAAATTTGCTTAAAAATCAATAATAAACAGGGTTGCAACGTAAAATACAGCGCAAATCAAGATAAATAAGCATACATACGTTTCGGAAATCAACTGGATTCGGAGGAAGGGACGCATACCTCTGACGCCGGTGATAATTGTAGATGATTTTGTAGAAAAATGGGCGCCATACTTTGGCTTTGTCCCGTCCGAAAAAAATTCCAGTTCCACCTCTGGGATAAGAATAATTAAATTTTCACGATTTCTTTGAAATTTCACAATATAATATTGTATTAAAAAAAAACTAAAAAAATCCTATCTCGAAAAATATCAATATAATCATCATAATAAGCAATTAAACATCGGTAATGTGCCACCAATGTTATACAACTGCAAACATAAAGCATAGAATATTTAAATAGGCAATATGTACGTTTTTATAACGATCAATATTTATAATGCATTGATTAACACTTGACAACTTTATCTCAACAAAGAAGGCATGCAAATGAATAACATTGTACGGTATCAAACATAGAGTCAATAATGAAATATCAAATTTTGGACAAAATGTCTTACTTTTACTACACCGTTATTGGAAGATAACCTCGTTGTTTTTTGCAAATAATCTATGGTTAAAATCATCGAACACAGCACCTAACTAATTAATTCATCGATATTTCTAAAACAATGATTATCTATGTGTAAATCAAACACGGAACTTCCCCAAAACGTAGTTGAAAGCGACAGAACATTATAAATACTGGCGGAACTTGATTATCTGATCCAAATCTGCACTTTCTGCTGCAGAGTTCAATTTTTAGCCGCCCCCTTAATAGCTTTTAAGGATTTTATCAGTCAATTTTATGCCTTTTATCATTACTGTTTTTTAACACTTTACAGCATAGTTGAAAAGTGTTTATGACTTTGTTCATTCTGTCTGTGTGTCTGTCTGTCCATTAGTACGATATCTGCCGTAAAAATGACTTTATCAAAATGAAATTTTAATATGTTGTTCAGACGGTCTGTGGGACCAATGGGAATGTAAATGAATAATATCACCCAAATAGTTTTGGATTGAACCCGGGTTGTAAAAATTAAATTGAACCCTATGGGACCTAATTTTTCAAATACTTTTTAAGCGAATTTAAAATTCACAAATTGCTTCGAACGTTTTAGGAAATATTCAAATTATCCCATAAAAAATATAAAAAAAAATTCAGCAAAATATAATCCGTAGTTTTTTAAATAAAAATTAAAATAATAATTACACCCTTTATATAAACAGATCACGTGAACATTATATGAAGAGATCACGTGACCCACTTTAAAATAAAATATGGCATCCATCTTGTGCCAAAATCGCAATTTTTAAAGTTCTTTTCAATTCATATTTAGTGTTGTATCCGTCCTAAAACAGCTTTATTTTTGCTTAAATTCTGTGCATCTACATACTGAAACAACGCAATTACAATATATTTGAGTTTAAATGATCATCAAACTTTGATTATTTCTACAACGAAGCCTAACTTTCACTTATGAAGAACGTAAACACCAAAAGATGTAGAATGAGTTGTATAAGAATTGCTGCATTTCTTTAACGCAAAATTATTTAGCTCATGGAGTCTGCAATATAGCTGATATGAATGAAACATTCATTGATTTTGCACAGAGAACCAGACGATTTTTTCGATGAAGTTTTAAGCATAGAGTTAAGTTACTTGTACCTCCATGGTTTTAAATTTTTAACTAAAATAAATTATTATAGTATTGTGATGAGTGAAATGAAAGAAAAAAGGTTATGAATGAAATGCTGCTTTTATAGAGAGAGCCAGTCGATTTATATTTCGATGACGTCATTTGAATAAAGTTCATTTATTTTCGATGAAATTTCCAAATATAAGACATTATTTTAGTAATATGATAATTTTAAAAATATTACCTAGGAATGTAACGCATTTTAGAGATGTTTAAACCAGACAATTTATATTTCAATGCCGTTATTTGAATGAAGTTCATTTTTTTGGTGACGTTTTAAGTTTTCAAATATAATAAATTAATGTAGTATTGTGAGAATTTTAAAACTATTACCGAGGAATGTATCGCATTGTCGAGATGTTTATATAAAATTGCATTGCAGTTGGAAAGTGTTTTATAATCAATGCTATATGCATGATTGATCTTTCTTGTTAATCTGAATAAAGGTTTTCGAGAAATCCGAATATGTAATGGTCAATAATGGTTGTCTTGGAATATTTCGGAATTAATGCCAAATAACTATGGAGACGGCCCCCTTATGCAAATTTTAATTATTGATATTTGTAGAAAATATTTATCCCTATCAAAGGATATTTTCCGTGTTTACTCTGCGATGGAAATTGTACAATTGGCTTCGGGTGTTTAGTTCTTTTCCCCCATCGTCACACCCAACACATCAACCTTTTCCCATTCGAAATATGTAAAAAAATGTGATGTTTCACATCCATCTATATGGAGTGACAGTGTGATTCACTAATTTATTTTAATAATTATTTTAATTTAGTATGATTCCAAGCTATAATCACTTTTTTTTTAATCTTGTGCAAATTGTACTCAATGTTTCGAGATTTAAATGATTGTTGCATCCTGTTATTGACGTCTCGTTATCTACCACTAAGTTAAAAAAACATTATATATAAAAATTTCGCAAATTTTTTTATTTGGTCTCATATAATTTAATTTAACAATTTATTAAAGTTCAAGAACCCAGATCACCTTTTAAAAAAAAGAGAATTCTAGATTTTTAAAAACAAAGCAGTGAATTTAATTTATTAGAGATGTAAGGTAGAAGGTTGGGTAGGTTATTCACAAAATTTGAGCTTTCATGCAGAAAGGCCAGGTATCGTCGTTTGAGAAATCTTTCATCGAGACCTCAGACTAGAGAGGTCCTATATGATATTCTATGAAGCCGCGACTATAGATAAAGGGAGACAAACTTGAAATGCAAATGCAGTGTTTTAGACCTCGACGGAAACGGTCAGGTCGAACTGAAGTTTCCAATAAAACTCACGAAACCTTAAAGCTCCCTAACGTGCTCTCCTCAACCAAGTGAAATGAAATACACATACTGGAAAGTCACATCTCCCCGAAGTCACATCATATGTTTTTCCCTATTAAGCATCACACCAATTCCCCTCGACGCTATCGTGTGGGGAAGCGCTTGTTTACAAAGGCTCTAAACATTGGCGATCCAGTGTTATCTAGAAAAACACTTTTAGCACACGATTACCAGCCGATTTGCAGATACGCTGGGATTTGGAGAGCGCTAGGACCCCCAAATTTAAGAGCCCTTCGAAATATCGAACAAATTCTTAATTTTTAAATAGTTAAAGCAAAGTTCAGAAAATTAAGACATAGTAACATATTTTATCCAACACTCATTAAAAAAATATTGTGTTATATAGCGTCATATCTCACACGTGATGTCACATTTGAAGCAAAGTTCAGAAAATTTAGACATAGTAACACATTTTATCCAACACTCATTTTAAGTAATATTGTGTTATAGAGCGTCATACAATCTAACACGTAATGTCACATTTGATATTTGCGTACTTTCAAAATGTTAAACAAATTAAATAATATATATATATATATATATATATATTCTTATATACATATTGTAATTCTTAAGATAAATTTTACGTAAAAAATAATAAAGGAAGATGTCTGCAGTCTGCAGCGGGAAATCCAAACGTCGTAAGGCCATGGAATTCGGTACACAAGTATTTAGAGACCCGTGAAGATGCACCTCGTCGTTATTGTTTTTTATTTCGAAATAGTTTTTCAGTTAGCTTATGTTTCAGCATTTCCACACAAATCGGTTCCTTAGCGACCGAAAATATTATCACATACCGAAAATATTTTCCATCCTGACAACATCGGAAAGATCAAGGAAGGTTCTTTCCATGGATGTTTGAACCGAATCCATAGGAAAATGTCTTTGTATTTATTTATTTTTCAAATATACGTCGAAATTTGCATTTTTGCGTTATCCGATATACATATCGTCGTCCGAAAAAACTAAAATTAGCACAATTCCATAATTTAGGTAAAAATTCCGGATGTTTCTTAGCATTCTAATATTTTATATTTCGATTTCATAAGGAATTTTCATTTTTATAATTCTTAAATGACCGCAAAATATCCTTAGCATCTTCGGCGAAGTCCTTGCACACCACACGGATTCGAACATCCCACCGGTGAATTTTGCTGCACATGTAAGCTTGAAAACATTAAGTAGTCTATATGCTGTAAAGGTTTAAGCCGCGCCTTCCCTTCTCATTCTTTCTTTTGCGGAGAGCGCGCAATTTCCAGGTACAAATGGTCCAATACAATGATTCCTGCAAATGGCCCACTTTTCGAAATTTTCACAATTGAGTTTAGGGCCTTCAAAGTACAGTTCTCAGGCTGATTCTTAAAAACGAAACCGCATATCTTTACGATAATTATAACTCATCTTACAAATTTATCAGAGAAAAACATCTAGAAAGTTTTGGTGTTGATAGCAGGGTTGGCTACTTTAAACTTTAGTTTCAAGATTTGTTATATTTGTACGTAGCTTATTGTACATGATGAAATATTTCTCTTAATTTACTACTATAGAATTCCGTCGAAATTCCTCAGATGTGGTGGAAAATTTAGGGGAGAGGAGCGCTTACTGGACATTTTCTGCTAAATGAAGCCAGTAGTATTTCGTCAATACGCCACCTCAAATGCGACGGGAAATTGCGATGTAGGAGAGAGGAGGCTTATTCGAAATTTTCTGTTAAAGGAGACAAAACATGCAAAGACTTACTTACCTTGTAAGATATTTTTATCAATAACTTTATTTTATTCGACGACGAAATTTTTTCCCGAAGTTTAAGTGGAGGCTGTTTCACGCAATTCGTCACAATTTCGAATTGAAACAAAAAAAAATGTGGTGAACGCTTTCACTAACAGGATGAATCGACGGAATTCTATGGAAGACACACTACTCACAATTTGTAAACCTTGAAGAGTTCACTTTAAAGATAAGAGCTTGCAGTTGCATCCAGTGCCTGAACAGTAAGTAGAACTTTGGCTGGCCAATACGAAGATCCGTGTTTCGACTCTCTGTTGGGGCTGCAAGGTTCTTTACAATAGCCTCAGAACAAATCAACTGTGTAGTTTACTGCAAAGATGGCGGAGATCTGAAGGTGACCCTACTACGAATTGCACGGATTCAGTGGATTCTTACATATCGGGCGCTGATTTCAAATCAGGAGGCCAACGACAATGCAGGATACTGACCTGGGTAAAAATAGTAGTATCAGGAGATTAACCTGAAGTAAAATAAGGAAGAGGGGGTCAGTCAGAACATCAAGTTGCACGCCAATATGAATTAGAAGGAAGTGAATGCACTTCGACGATATGAGCTTACAATTCCTCCCAGTAGCTCAATGGTAGAGCGTCTACTGGCTTGTTGTTGTTGTTGAGACCCAGACCGTCCGACCTACCAGAAAGGTGTAAGGTAACTGTTTGGACGGCCGGGAAGTGCCACCCAATTTAGACCGGAGCCCAGTGAGGGGAGGCATCCACAGGGACCGTACCCTCCTTCCCCTACCACCAACCTCTCGGAAGAGCTTAAGGACCCACACGTTTAACGTGATCGTACTCCGCATGAACACGGCGGCAGTTGTGGCAGCGTGCAAATCCAGCGCGCAAACCACCGGGCTACCGCGCCCGAAATATGCCAACAGCACGAGGTGTTCCCAGATGGTCAACCACCCAAGTACTAACCGCGCCCGATGCTGCTTGACTTCGATGATCCAACGAGAACCGGTGTTTTCAACTGGCTTGTATAAAAATCCGTGGTTCGACTCCTAATTTGGGCAGCAAGGTTCTATACAACTGTAGAATACATTTGTCAGTATTATTTGTTTAAACAAATAGATTTTATAGATGTTTGTCTCTCTGTTAATGTCGACTATGTCAGACGTGCTACTGTTAGACGAGAGTTTTATTGATAAATGAAAGTAAACATCACTTGACATGAAAAAAGCCACCCGCTACCATTCATACTATAGTATCAGAATATTGAACGAGCCGGAACATGGAAGTCCGAATTATTGAGATTATACTGTATACGGCCAGTCGTAAAACTTTTATGAGTTAGTTATAATACACGTAAAGTTTTCTTTGAATTGCTACTATGGAATTTTGAAATTTAGTATAAATATATGACTAGCAATAAATATAATTTTGGTATAGCTGTGTGTGAATATTTAAGCATGTTTTGAACGTTTCAATATTTTCATCATCATCATCATCATTATCATCCTGGTGCTACAGCCCTTGTAGGGCCTTGACCTCCTTTAAGATTTTTGACCATTCCTTTTTATTGGCCGCTTTCCTCTTATAATTGCTAATACCAAGCAATTTCAAATCCTCCTCTATCTGCTCCTTCCATTTGACCCTAGGTTTTCCTCGGGATCTTGGCCCACCTGGGTTTCCCTCCAAAAGCTTTCTAGTAACTCTCTTCTCATCCATCCTCATCATATGTCCGAGCCACTAAATTATTTTTTTCTTTATAGTTGTAACAATATCTATCTCTTTATATCTCTCATAAACCTCTTTATTTGTTCTACCACTCCAATATCCATATTCACATATTGCTCCGAAATTTTTCCGCAGAATTTTTCTTTCCCATATTCCCAAAAAATCGGTACCTCTTTTAATTAAACTCCAAGTCTCCGATCCGTATAGAACAATTGGTCTTACTATCACTTTATAGATGAGTATTTTGAGTTTAATATTTTGAGTTTTTCAATATTTTGCAATATTAAAATTTGATATAAAACGGACTTCTTTTGAACTATAATTTGGTGTTAAATGAATATTCCTTTCAAAGCCAGTGTAGCGTACCTGACAACACCTTTGGATCAAAGTATACAAGAGGCTCTAGTTCTATCCTCTATATCAATTGAGTGGTCCTTTGTGCTAAAGTGGAGTCTAATTCTCAACAATTGGCACTGAAATTTAATTGGTAGCACGTCAAGCAATAATATACCCTGGTTCTATATTAGAAAGGGAAATTAAGTCTAAAATCAATTGTAATGTATTATTATAAATTGTAATCCGAGTTGAATTATAGTGTGATAGCAACCATAAGGCGTTAAGATCCTGACCTGTCGGCGTTTTTTGAAGGTGAAAATGCAAGATGCTGCCATTTGGAGTCCCATGTCACATGCGTTTAAACGTGTTGAAAACGCAGACCGTCCGACTCATCCAATGGACTTGAGTAACTATTTGGACAGCCGGGAAGCGTTTAAACGTGTGTAACATGTTTAGTTACACGAAAAAACGTGTAAGCTTTACACATTTAACGCAACAGAACGTTCGAAATTTTTGAAACAGCTAGATACTTGAAATTCTAGAAAGTTATATTGAGAATCAAGGCCACTCAATTTGCTTATCAAAATGACCCCGAATAATGGTATTTCCGAAAATTCTTTAAATAGTCAGATTACTGTAGTTGATAGACCCTTAAGTACAGGGGTATCTCAAGGGCCAAGCAGCCCAAGATACCGCTTGGGACAGGCATTATGTTTGTAGAGGGCCCCCAATTTTGCACATTTTTTTTATCAGGCCTTTCTTGGATATCATTTTTCTTAGTTAGTTCTTCCTAATCCAGCGTTTACATAAAGAAATCAACGGGTAATCTAATTTTCAGATTACCATTTTTTTATTTGTTACGTTTTACTGCATTTATTGTTCGAATGTGGTGGCCTTTTAAAAAACCTTGTGTGGGAATATCGAAAATCCCGGTATTCTACTGCTTAGGAATAATCAAAGAGGGTGTAGATTCGATTCAGAGTTCCGGACGAAAATTGTTTTCAACTGAAATTAAGTATAACTCTATGCAGCGTGTTTCTTTGGAAAAGCTTAAGGTCAAGGTTACTTTTACTCCCTCTAACATTTCCCATAATATTTTCTTGGTAAACCTCCTCGTGGACCTCAGAAAATAATATTCTTGATGTGTTAGGGAGAGAGTCGGGCTCCTTATAAGGCTCTCCTCAAGATAACAGTTTCTCCGTAACTATCTGACATGGATCGCGTCCTCTTGCGTATTATCGATGCCTATCCAAATGAGGGAATGGGTCAAAGGGCGGCAGAGGTCAGGGAGTCAGCTATAAAGAGAAGGAGGCGCCCTCTCTGGAGGACAAACTGTTTGAGATGATTCTGCGGATGGTATGTGTCAGCCTAGTGTGCCTAGGATGTTTCGCGCTCACAGGTATGTCGTGTCCATTCTATACCTTGCCAACTTTCTTTGTCAAATCCATGATAACGTTACTCAACTTACCTGTCTGGTAACCTGACATTTTACCTGTCAGTATCTAGCTGAATGAGTATGAGAGGAGGGTGTATGCATGAGTGTAGTCAAGACCTCATAAATTGGGTCTGCAGTTTACGCTACTATATATCGTTGACCAATGGGGAAGTAATGTAAATTTATTCGCACTCTCATTGCAGATACAAGCATCCGGGTAATTGATATAGGTTGGTATCTGCAATGGAAACGTTAATCTATCTTTGGGAACGCTTCAAAATTGAAGCATATATTTTATGTAGGATTTATTTATATTATGTTAGCAGATGTACCCGGCTTTGATCGTTAGTTAAAATATGTGAATCCCACTAGAATTATAAACGATATTGTTATTCAAATCATTCCAATGAAATATTTTTATTTAATTTCTCTAAAAAGACGCATAAGAATCTCTGTTTTGGCTATATAATATCACATTTACAAGGAGATCGAAAATAACATCATGCACAATTTGTAAACAAATGTACACAAAATATAAAATTTGGTCAACATATGTCAAAATGAAGATTCTCAAATGGTAGGGGAAGATGTACCCAAAACCATTTTCATTCTGTTATCCATTTAAATCTATATACGTTTAAAATGAATAGAAAATATATATGTTTGATAAATTTTTACCAAAATAAAATAAGTGACTTAAGAAATGAAAAATATTAATAATTTTTGTAATCTCATATCACAAGGCCGTAACTGGTAACCCAATTAAAAAAGAATTACTATTCATTTAAAAGCTTTATTTTTCTATAATTTCTTTTTATCATTTTAATGGGATAAAGTAAATGAAAATATTCTGCCGTATAAACAAATTTGACAAAATTCCGTTACTAAGCATCATGATATAATTTTTTTTTAAATTAACTTCGTTTGTATAGCATTATTTCCATAAAAGATTTAATTTTAGTATTTTTATTAATATCGCAAGTAACTACTCTATTTAAGTACCTGTTATTAGAAACATGAAACTTGGACTGGGTTACCCTCAATAAAGTAAAAAATAACAATACAAAATTTGAAAAACAATATCTTCGAGAACTGTGGCTTTATATACAGAACAGACAAACAAACTTTCAAATATATATATATGATTTATAAAAAATGTAAATATTAATTTCATTATTGGTTGTAGTCACAGGCTTATACGAGTATTATTACCAGGCTTTCTCAACATGAGATCCAGTTTAAAATTGCTTGCACATGGAATGCGGGGTATTTAATACCTATTTAGTACCTGTTTTATTTATAAAGGATATGTTCTCAAACCTAACGTTGGGTCTATTTTATTTTTATTTTTACATGTGCTTATCAGACCACTTTCAATAAAAGTCACAGGTAATAAAAATATGCAGACAATTAAAATTCTTACATTAAAATTATTTACAGTTCTATGATTATATATATTAGATATAATCATAGAACCTTTGAAAGCGGAAAATTTTCAGTCTTTTGCAATTTGATAAGACGATTTCTTAAGATTATAAGCGATGATTATATAATATAATTGATATTGATATAATTATGAGAAGTTTCATAAAAACAAATCGATAATCTAGTCGTTTGTCGCTTATTATTTAAATCTATCTCTAAAGTTTAAAATATATTTCGAGTAAAATTAAGTAAAGTGAAGATAAAACACGCTCAGACTTTTTAGGAAAAAAAATTCGAAATATGAAAATATTTAAATTATTAGCATATATTCAGGAATAGACCTTTTCCCAACAAAACAAGTAGAAGTTGTTTATAATTTTTATCTATCAGGTTCGGGGCTATGAGGGTGAAATTTTAATAAATGAAATATTTGATTATTTATACTCAATTTGATTATTTATACTCAATTTTACTTCAAGATATGGTATGTTCTTGAAAAGTGAAAAAATACAATTTTGATGAAAAAATGGATGAATTTACTACTTAATTGATTCGGATTTTGATTATCAATATAGTTATTTCATCAGTCCTTTTAATCTTGGAATATTTTATGTTTAAAAAAACACAACAATACCAATCATTATTATTTTTAAAGAAACTTTGGAAAATTAAATTCTTGAATATACTGGCCTTATTTTGTCATCAACAAACACAATTATCATGGATTATAAAATTTTAATTTTTTTTAAGACACAGTATGTAAATTCATAAATTTAAATTATATCAATAAGCAAAGGGGTTTCCAAAATATTGTTAACTAGGAGAATCAAAGTTTTTAACCCGGCAATGGTTGATAGATTCACTGACATATATAGGTCATTCACTAAAGATGAATTGGAACATTAAATACGCATTGCTCTTAAAGACAAAAGGGGCAAATTATTTAATAAATTTTGCAAACTTTATATTTCTGGTATATATATATATATATATATATATATATATATATATATATATCATACCAGAAAAGTATAAAAATGAAAGAAAGCAATATATCAAAGATTGGCCGGGGGGGTTACAGATCATGTAAGTGTGGAGTACCCAGAAGACACGTATTTTAAAAACTGTACTATGTCTACTCTCACTAAACTAAAGGCAATAAGAATCCAAACATATAGATTTTAATGATCAAAGCAGATACCATACCATAACCACTATCCACCTACTTTTTAAAATTCTTTTTTTGGAATCCTTTTTAGAATCCTTTTGAAATTTTGATACTTCGGTATTCATCTTTGTGCAATATATCGGCTACCGGGAGTGTTGTCTAGACGCAAGCTGGCTTAACCGGGGAGTGGGGGTCACAACCCCCCCCCCCCCGGCCAATCTTTGATATATTGCTTTCTTTCATTTTTATACTTTTCTGGTATGATATTAAAATCCACATTGTAGTGCAGCATAGCGCCTTATTCGTGTGATTTTCTGGAATTTTGTATCTTTCACTCATTTATACATATTTATTTATATATATATATATATATATATACATTTTAAAACTTGAAAAATTTTTATTATCAATTTTAGTGAACAGATTAAAAAGCCAAATGCAAAAATAATTTTTAATACAACATGTAAAGCTCTATGCTGCAATGTTTACATGTGTATTCCCATATAAATTCCCAAAAAGGGGACGAGTAGCAATGTACTCGTGCAGATTCTAGCAGTGTGACAGAAGTACCGGCCGGGGGGAGTTGCGATCCCCATCTCTCCGGTTAAAGCTTTTTCCGCCATGGCAAACGCTCCCGGTAACCGATACTCCCTACTCGATTTGCCTCAAGACCCTTTATAAATCCGTAAAAATCGCATACATATACAATTTCAATAACATGTTAAAAATCTAAATGTTTACTTTTCTACGCTGCAACTATTCAGGAATCATGCTTTAAAAATATAACAAATAATTTAAAATACTAAATACTCAAGACCAATGAAATCCCGGTCCGAGAGGATATTATAGTTTAAAAATTGGATATATGACCCATAAACCGCATTATCTCCATATATAAACCTGTGTAAAATCACCTCACATCTAGTCATTTAATTCCTTTTAATCCCTTTCTAGTCAAATCTAATGTTTGAAATACGTATCAGAGTGTCTGTATTTTTAAAAATGGACTCAAGACCTATTGGCTAATCCATCGCCATATATAAACTAATGTTTGAAATCATTTCACTCTTTGTTAATTATTACTTAAAAACAAAACTAATGTTTGAAATACATATCAGAGTGTCTGTATTTTTAAAAATGGATATATATATATATATATATATCCTATATATATATATATATATATATATATATATATATATATATATATATATATATATATATATATATATATAAACTATCATTGTTTGTGTGCAATCTAACTGTCTACAGCTCTATATACAAATCAACAGTTCTTGACGATATCTTTTATATTTAGTATGGTTATTTTAAACTTTACTGCTGGAGACACCGTTTTTGTTTCAAGTTTCTGGATCCAAGGGTTGTTAAAATGTTACTAAAAACGAAGAATTAGACGTCTATAGAAATAAGAATATGCAGACGATTTTTCAAAAACTTTATTTAAGTAAAATTATATCATGTCGTTTAGCAACAGAATTAAATGAAATGAGTTTACAATCATCCCCTGTTTCATAGTGACAAAGATTTTTTTAAATTCCTATATTTTTATTGTAATAGATTGTTACAGCAGGATTAGATTGTTATATGTAATAGATTGTTACAGCAGGATACAAATGGTACGAGTATATATATATATATATATATATATATATATATATATATATATATATATATATCTTTGCCTACCATTTTAGCTTATGTTGTCCAAATTTCATATTTCTTGTAAATTCGTTTACAGATGAGACGAGAGTGTTTTATTCTTCAGATTTACTTGTGCAAATAATAGAAATACTTACAGTTCTTTTATAATGGAATTAAGTTAAACATTTTAATAGAATGTTTAGAAGAACAATATCATTTAGAGAGTACTAATAGAATTTGCGCATGTTTTAAATAACAAGTAACACTGCCGAGGGCATCTGCTAGCATATCGCATTTTAAATTTATTTGAAAAAATCGGCGGTGGTTCCAGTGCGATGGAGCATAAATTGCTTTGCATGAATAGAGTCTCATAAAATAGAACTCCCAAAAAGTTCAATCAGTCTATTCATTCATTGTTTTCAGTCACATTCGTATACAACAGATAATATTGTTCTATTATATCTCATGTTAGATACATTATTCAAACAACTTTAAATGCGAATATATATATATATATATATATATATATATATATATATATATATATATATATTTGTAATAAGATATAGAATATCCGCAAGCTGAAAAAACTTGTTTTGCTAAAAAGCAAAAAATAGCTGTAATACACATTCCTTAATTAAAATTACTTAAATTAAGGTATTTTAGAATGCTCCTGAATCACAAAGAGCACTTTTATCCAATCAAAAACGGATTTTTCTTGTTGGGGGCTCTCCAATTTTTTCTACCTTGCTTTATTGCGGAGGTAAGCGTTTTGAATAGCGTACGATTTTCATAAGAATGACGTTTCACGTTTCGTTTGGACACTTTTCGAGATATTAATATAAAAAAAACAATCAAAATATATAATAATTGATTAATCTGCATGGTAAAACTCAAGATAACATATAAGCAAGCATGGAAAATCAATGCAAACATTAGGTTTTGAATATATATATATATTTTTTTTACTGCCGGATGATTAAAACAAAACAGAACAAATCATGCTGCCAGATACATTTCAAATATTTTAAAAATATTAATGCTTTAATTATCGTACATGATGTTCTTCACAGAATCTTATTTAAATGGCTTTCGAATCTTAGGTATATAATTTTAGAATTTTATTTAAATGTTTTTAGAATCGTATTTAAATGTTTTTGTAAAAAAAAAAAATGTAAAAAAAAATATTTTGCGCACTTCCGTTTTGCGAAAGGGCAGGTTTTAAAAGGCGATGACTATTTTTTTTAAAAAAAGATGTAATTCTGGTTATAAATCAGTCAGAAACAACCTTTAAATGGAATTCGGAACCTTTACATGGAATACAGCAGAATCTCACAACCGATATTTAGACCGGAATATGCCTTTTAAAGGTCTACAGATACCATAATCTTTCTAAGTTAAGGACTAATATCAAATCTATACATTTTTGATATCTCATAGTAAATTTTACAAGATCTAATGTCTCATAGTAGATTTTACAAGATCAAGTAAGCTGACCATTGCCTACATAAAGTCTAGTAACTTCACATTTTCTAGCTCCTTGATGTTCACGTTAAAATATCCAACTTATATGATAAGCATATTCGGTTCAATGATTAATCGCTATTGTTACAATACCTACACTCTATTTCAAAACTGGGAATCCGATTTGAAATTCAATTATATATTCTGACAGAGCTTTCATGTGGCTACAAATTACTACCTTACTATACAGGGGGGGGGGGTCCCAAAAAGACTGAAACGCGCTTTAATTCTTTACCTGTTGGAGATAAGTGAGCAATGTATATTTCAAAAATGTTGAAAGTAAGGTACGAAATAAGACTACGTTAATGAAATAGTTCTCCCAATAATTTTCAAAAAGTTACACTTTTTAAATTTTTATACGACCCCTTTAGACAAATTTGGTTAATCGGAATTTTTTTATTTTTAATGCAACAAGATCATTAAAAAAACAGCATATCTGTATCTTTAAAATTGAGCGAGTTATATTTAATTGAAAATTGAACATTATGACTGGGGACCATACATCAAATTAGAAATGTAAATTTGTGACATATCACAAAAAAGATAAACCTGAATAATAATACATAGGAGACATTTTTGCGAATTCCGCGTGGGATCTCGACGCAATCACGGATTCTTAAGTACTTTTCACATTGAGATATGCCAATAAAAAATTGAAACATATTAACGTATTTTTGATCTAGACAATTTCAATCGTCAATTTGTTTATGATCCTGATTTTCACTGATGAAACAGTCTTTCCCATGGTACGGAAAAGTGGCATAAGTCAGAGTTTTTCCTGTATCATAATTCAGTTGATTTTAAAGATACAGATATGCGTTTTTTTAATGATCTTGTTGCATTAAAAATAAAAATTCTCTGATTAACCAAATTTGTTTAAGGGGGCCATATAAAAATTTAAAAAGTGTAACTTTTTGAAAATGAATGGAAGGACTATTTCATTAACGTGGTCTTATTTCCTACCTTATTTTCAACATTTTTGCAACTTACATTGACAACTTATCTCCATCAGGTAAAGAATTAAAGCGCGTTTCAATCTTTTTGGGATATCCTGTATTTAGCTAACACTTTCAGATTTTGAGTTCCAGCTGAATAGATATATGTCCTACTATTTATATATATATATTTTATAATTTAGCAGATATTTAGAGTTAAATTATGTAAAGCGAAACAAACACTCGCTCAGACAAAAATATGTATATATTTGTTTTGAAAAAAATATATGTATTTCATAATATTTAGTAATTGAAATTAATTTTGTATATTTATAAGAGATACACTATTTTCGACAAAACAAGAATAAATTGTTTATTTTTATCTATTAGGGAAATATTTACCAAAGTGTTTTCATTTTTAGTAAAGTTCGGATTTCAGCCAGAGATACCACAAACGTAGATGTTTTTCACACCAAAACAATACCCTTTCTGGTAGGTCGGATGGTCTCAACAACAACAACAATAACAGCAGAACAATTAACAGCAGAACAATTAATGCGTCCATGGACTCCAATGTCTGCAAAGGGGAATTAAACTGTTTGGGATAGTGTATGTCAAATACTCGTCTTTTTTAGAGGTTCTTCGTCTGGTATTGACGCTGTCCCACCAGTAAGCAAAAGGTTAATTTATATTTCACGCAACTCTAAATTAGCAATTAACAATATTGATGGCATCCGGAATCAGCAATGTAGTCCATACATTGAAATATTTTAATAATTAATGCATCACTTTAGCTTCATTTTCGTTAACTGCAATTTTAACAATATTTTCATTAATCTGGAGCGATATTTTGCTAAATAAGGGGTCAAGTTCGCCAACTTTATCGCCAAGTATTACAGACAAACGAAGACAAGAGAACTAATTAAATCGAAATGACCGTTGACGAATTGTTAGGCATCAAAATACAAAACTATTACAGAAAGTATCTTCTCTTGTGAGTGGAATAAAGTAGATCCACGAGAATGATGTTAACAAATACGCATAATATTACATATGAAAAGTGGCCATATTTCACAATAGTTGATACTGTTTTAATATTATGCAATTTTTTTTGATAAATTTATTCGAAATAGTGCAAGATCCCGAGAACGGTTTATGCCGCCGTCCTAAAGCTTATTTCAATCGTTTTCTAATGAAAAATTAGACAAGAAAAGATTATTTACATAACATTATTAAAGGTTCTGATTTTTTTATGATTTTTTCGAAATTTCATTTGAAAATTTAGGGGAGTTCTGAACATTCTATTGTGTTTAAAAACAACAGGCTTCCAGTATTCATGGTTATAGTTTTTGTACTAAATTTCGTTCGAAATGCTCCATTGTTTCCACAGACTCACGGACACACACACACACAGAAATTGCCTTAAAAACGTTCGATTCGTCTTCAGGGATGCTTAAAACGTGCTCTTCCGTCGAAAACTCGAATTCGAATTTTCGACCCCGTCGCTAAATTTTCCCTATACATTAAATTATGTATACAGAGAAAGTAATAATTATAGAGAACTTCCTTCATGAAAAGTCATTCAACTCAAATCTTACACAAACTTGGACTACAGTAGAACTTCCTAGGCAAGTATTGGAATGTTTTGTTTTTTCTTCCTCTATTCAGAAGAGATAAAATAATTTCGATGAAATAAATATGTGACAATAAAATATTATTTCTGTCAAGTTTTCGCTCGGGACTCACAATGTCTTCCTCAATAGTGATATTTATTTCCTGATAATAGAGCCACAAAGTAAATAATGTCAGTTTTTATTTGCTTAGCAGGGGAATGCAGCACAAATCCTGACACAGATAATATTAAAGAATGAGAAAAGTACAAACCAAAGTGCCACTTCTTGTTTAATTTTCCGTGTAATACATACTATATGTAATGGAAAAGTAAGCATTGTGGGCAAACTTGGAAATATAAATGAAACGTAGTTCGTACAAAAGCTATCGATTTTCAGAAGATCTATCTAATCGGTAGAACAAGCAATTATTTTATCAATGTCCTCTATATGTATTTTTTTTGGTAGCTATTATTTTGTAGTATTTTTTGATATAGTCTGTTTTAGTAGTATTTTTTGAGATAGTTTGTTTCAGTAGTATTTTTTGAGATTATTTGTTTTAGTAGTATTTTTTGAGAGAGTTTGTTTTAGTAGTATTTTTAGTAGTATTTCTTTGAAGCAATAGTACTTTTTTAGATTTATTAAAACGAATTGGTTCTTTTCTTTTACATTCTCATACATAGTATTGAGAAAGTATTGTTTTCACGAATATTTTCGATTTCGAGATTTTAATGCTAACATATGTTTCAAGACCTGCTGAACACGTTCTGTCTATTTTTGGAGTGATGTCAGTCTGATTTGTTACCGAAAAATCTAAAACTAGATATCATTTCCTTCGAAGGAAAACTTCGAAATGTATTCAAAATTTTATATTTTTTTAACATGGCGACATAGGACAAAAATTTACATACTCATATATAAAAAGAACTATTTATAGCTCAATGATCACGAGACTTAATAGTTTCAATCATTGTTGTCAAAAATAGTCGCGATACAAGTGTTTATGACGTCATTGGCCTCCTTAAAAGGGGGGGCGGGGTACATTGTCAAGTATGATATTAATCCAAATATTTTGTCAATCCCTTTAAAGTGAAGGGTCTCTATAATTTTAACCTTTTGCTTGCGGATGGGACAACGTCCATCCCAAACGAAGAACCTGTCTTCAAACGGGGATCGAACTATTTGGGATAGGGTATGTCAAATACCTGTCTTTTTAGAGGTTCTTCGTTTGGGATGGGCGCTGTCCCACCCGTAAGCAAAAGGTTAATTATTTGGATCTATGATACCAATTTTTAAAACTTTTACTTGCAAAATTTGAAAAAAAATACCCACAAGCTACTTAAAAATGGATTATAATATGAGAAAGTCGAGTTCAGTGACACTCCAATTATTTGTTTACGAAACCGAGCAAGAGGCTTAAAAATGTATGGTTTGAGATGTTAAAAAAATGGCCATCTCATATGGAATTTTTCATTTAAAGTCAAATAACATATTTTATAGGATGCTTACATTTTTCCATTTTCGAGATTTTAAAAAATGAATTGGTGAAACAAAGTGGGGAAAAATATAAAAAATCATCTATGGAGAAGTTGGTTTATGGTTGAACTTCCTATAGGTAACACACCCTGTAGGCTTCTCTGTAATGCTGTTTTAGGCAGCAGTACGGTCGTCAAATTCAAATGCTTATTAAATGCAGCAGACGATATAATTCTCAGTTTAGTTTACACTTCGCTGTATTCTGTGTCATACTACTTTAATGTACCTTAAATTTGATAACTTCCTAGTATATATTGGTGGACAAAAGTTTGTCATATTAAAGGAAAATGCTTTTATTGTTTTTATTAAAAAAATTCCTTGAAAGATCTATTTCTCAAGATCTGCTACAGATCGCGATTAAATGATGACTGCCATGGATTCAGCAACAAATTCCAGAGGAGGATAAGGGGTTCACTACGAATTTCCACTTACAGTTCTTTTTCACGATTCTGGATTTTTCCGTTTGCGGTTAAAAAATTGTAATTTTAATTAAAAAAATTATTTCTCATGATCAGCTATAGATATATCTTTGATAATAACTAATATGTATTCAGCATTAAGTTCTGGAAGAGGTGAGGTTGTTAACAAAGGATTTTTATCTCCGGTTCCTTTTCCACTTCTGGTTCAAAAATTTTCTATGAAGTGTATTTTTCGCAGAATTGGTTATAGACTGATATGGATTAAGCATTGGATTCTGCAGGTGGTAATGGAACCCACTAGGAATTTTTACTTCATATTCTGGAGATGCTACTTCGAATTCAAAAATTTGCATTTCTCTTGAAACATCTATTTTTCTGATTCGGCTATAAATAGAGTTTATTGTTAGGATAGGAGTTCACCAAGAATTTCGTTTAAGGTTTTATTCCACTGCGGCTCAAAAATTATCCTTCAAATATCTTTTCTCAATATTGGCTATAGATAGAGCTTATGCTGATGTAAATTTATCATGAAATCCCATAAGGTGTGGGAGGTTTACTAAGGAATTTCTCTTCCGGTTTTTTCCCCTTCCGGTTCAAAAATTTCAAATTTTCTTATAACATCAATTTCTCAGAATCGGATAAGGTTAAAGTTTAATAGATGTCTGATTAGATAGATTCTCTAACAAGTTCGTTAAAAATAAAGAGATTTAGTGAGGATTTCAAATTCTTGTTCTTGTTCACCTTCCTGTACTTGTTAAACTTCCAGTTCGTGTTCAACTTCCTATTCTTATTCAAGTTCCTGTTCTTATTCAAGTTTCTGTTCTTGTTCACCTTCCTGTTCTTGTTCTTGTCCAACTTCCTGTTCTTATCCAACTTCCTGTTCCTGGCCAACTTCCTGTTCTTGTCCAACTTCCGGTTCTTGTCCAACTTCCTGTACTTGTCCAACTTCCTGTACTTGTCCAACTCCCTGTTCTTGTGCAACTTCGTGTTATTGTTCACATTCCTGTTCTTGTACCCCTTCCCGTTCTTGCTCAACTTCCTGTTCTTGTTCAGCTTCCGGTTCTTGTTCAACTTCCTCTTCCTGTTCAACTGCCTGCTCCTTTCAACCCACATGGTTGAAAATTTTCTTAGAAACGTCTGTTTTTCATAATCTGCTATAGATGTAATTTAGATGATAATTGATATGCTTTCAGCATCAAATTTTGGGAACAGTGAGAGGACTCACTAAATATTTCCGCTTCCAATTCTAGAGATGCAACTTCCAATCAAAATATTTACATTTTTCCTGCTACACCTATTTCTCAGGATTGGTGATAGATGGATCTACGAGGATGACTAATATGGATTCACCATCGAATGTTGAAGGAGATAGATAGGTTCACTAAAAATTTCCTCTTCCGGATCTAGAGGTGTCACTTTCAGATTTTCCAAAAATTTGCATGGCTGTACGAAATAGTATACAAACAAATAGTATCAAGTATAAGTTACAAACATGCAAAATGCCTTCATCGGAGGCTCTTTTGAGACCCAGAAGAGAAAAACACCCTTTAAAGCAGCAATTCCATTTACGCAAACGCAGGGTTGCCATATTTTCACTCTTGGGACGGGGTTGCCATATTTAGCGATTTAACGCCAACTTGGAGAGACTTTTAACGAATTTTCGAATGTATTAGAATTATTTCGAAATATTGAATATTTTAGAAAATACGAGACTTTTATAGCGAGTTCTACAGAGTATACAAAAAGGAATCTTCGCTCAATTTTAGAGTAGTTGACGTGATACGAGCTATATTTAATTGTGAGATTCGCTATTGTTTTGAGAATAATAGCTGCTATTTTGTGAATTACCTAAGCATTTAAATGTTGTTCAATTGTTTAGCGATCTTGTAAGATCTGTCGAGCTATTCGCTGTATATTGCTTCTGTTTAAGCTTATAAGTGCTTTAAAATACAAGGATTATTTATCCGGAACTTTGGTCTCATTCTTGTATCGTGAGAGTATATCCACGATTCCAGAGGATTCGGCGTTATAATATTCTTAATAGTTCCATCGAAAATTAAGAGGTATATGCTGCAGAACCACCTTCGTAAGGCACCTTCGTAATATTCTTGTTACTTTCCTCATATACATAATGTATAAGGAAAGTATTGTACCAGGTCGAAAATTCGAATTCGAGTTTTCGACGGGAGAGCACGTTTCAAGCATCTCTGATCACGAATCGAACATTTTTGAGGTGATGCCCGTGAGTGTGTGTGTGTGTGTGTGTGTGTTTCAGTGGATCTGTGGAGACAATATCTCACGAACGAATGGAGCGATTCGAATGAAATTTGGTACAAAAATCCCAATCCATGAATATTAGAAGCCTATTGTTTTAAAACACAATCGAACGTTCAGAACCCTCCTAAATTTTCGAGTAAAATTTTGAAAAAATCATTAAAAAATCAAAACCTTTTAAACAGTTACGCTAATAGACATTTCTTATGTAATTCTTCCTTCGAAAACGATTTACATAAATTTTACAACGCTAGCATGAACCGTTCTTGAGATATTGCATATTTTTCAAATAAATTTATCAAAAAATCCCATAAATTAAAAATAATATTAACTCTTAAGAAACATGTTCAATTTCATATGTAATATCATGCGATAACTTTGGTGACATCATTTTCGTGGATTTAGCTCGTTCCGTTCACGAGAAAAGATACTTTGAGTTATACTTTTGTATTTGAACGCCAATAGTCATTTATCTGCTGTAAGAATAACTTATTCCTCCGTCCGTAACGCATGGCGAGATTTTGGCGACGAATTTAGCGGAATGTCGCCAACTTTTCGACATGTTTACTTGTTGCCAAATTAACGAAAATCTCGCGAAATGGATAAAAATGAAGATAAATCAATGAAAATGACGACTAATTCAAGAAAATTCAATTTCTTTGAAAGTATATAAGTATCTACTATAAGAATAACATTTTTTTTAACTGTAAAAGTAGTAAATTCATTGCATTATATAAGGAAAGTCATGCGTTGTTACATCAGATTTTTTTGCATAGTGACGGCAATAACACATTAAATTAACTAGAGTGTAACTCAATTCGACTTCTTCATACCAGAAACCATTTTTAGTAGCTTTTCTTTCAAATTTTACAAGAAAATTTTTGAAAAATCGGTATCATAGGCCCAAATGATTACAATTATAGAGTGTTACCCTTCACTTTAAAGGGCTTAAAAAAATCTTTGGATTGATACCATACTTGACAGTGTACCCCCCTCCCCCCCCCCCCCCGTGCAAACTACCCCGAGATGGGCAAACTACCCCGTGGGACGGGGTAGTTTGCCCATCGACTGGGACAAATAACGTCATGAACAAAAAATTGTATCACGGCTATTTTTCACAATGATTGAAACTATATGTATCGTGATCATTGAGCCATAAATAAACCATTTTATGAATGATTGTGTCAAATTGTGTCCTGTGCTGCCATAGTAAGAAAATATAAAATTTCAAATAAATTTCGAAGTTTTAGCGCGAATTTAAAACAATTCTATCTAGTTCTAGATTTTTTTTTATATGGATTCCTTATATCAAGTTTCGTGAAAATCGAATATTTGTGGCTACTATCATGTACAAAAGAAATCGATTGCAGACATACAGACAGATAGGCGGGTATCACTCCAAAAATAGTCAAAACGTGTTCAGGAAGCCTTCAAACATATATTGGCATCAAAATCTTGAAATCTAAAATGTTCGTGAAAAAAAACAATATTTTCTCAATACTACGTATGAGAAAGTAAAATAAAAAGAACCAGTTCGTTTTAAAAAAATCATAAAAAAAATACAATTGCTTCAAAGAAATACTACTAAAAAAATACTACTGAAAAAACTATCTCAAAAGTACTACTAAATAATATATACCAAAAAATACTACCCAAAATAACTTTTCTCAAAAAATACTCAAAAAGATATTTTCTCAAAAAAATACAACTAAATAATATCTACCAAAAAAATATTATGAAATTAATACGATACTGTCCACATCTACTGAAGAGAGAGAGAACAATTCAGCGGTTTGAGTTTGTACAGCTAAACAAAAATAGATTCAGGAAAGCCCTTGACTTTTATTTACGTTATATGTCAGTCATCCCTCCTAATCAGATGGAACCAGGTCAAACTGATAGCTAATCGGATGTAAATGTTTAAACGTGATTTATAAGTACCCCACTTAAATTCTTGAGGATAAAAATATTTTTTGGTAAAACAGCTTATAATAGCCATGCAGTGGTATACAATATCAACCGGTTTCAGAACCAAAACGATCTTCAGACGGAGCACTCAGTATGAACAAGAAAATGTTCGTCAAATTTGCTGCAGTGGGTTTTTTTCTTTGAAAAAATTGACCAAAAGAAAACTGATGTGGGCAGCACATGACTTTCCTTACAAAACTCTATTTTCTCTTACACGTTGTTTACAAATGCAGGTCGTTTGGCCACCAGGCCATTGTCCAGTATTTCTCGATGATTGAATTAAAAGTGTCCAGTGCAAGGCACTCATCCAAATGTTTTCCAGACATAAGCTGTCTTAAGTCACATAATATACGATCCGGGGGAGCAGAAAGTCCAATTCGATGGTGATAAGCCCTGAGACAGTCATGACCAGTCAAAAGTCTGAACCTGGCAACTGCTACTCGTCGAGGAGCCTCTAGAATGACAGGAATGTTCTTGCTGAGGACTCTCCATGACCCTTAGTCTACTCCCTTTTCGGCCCAAAAGTCCACTTATTTATTTCTTGGAATACTCCGCAATGTGCAGGCACCCACTCAGTATCCTGTTTCAGCAACACTGTCACAATTTGGGGTTTAATTTTTTCCTGAGAAAGTCCGCCGACATTCCACTGGAGCACGCTCAATCGTGGTAAATCCTTAAAATTACGTTTTATTATGGTATTAGCCACTAATTCAAAAAGCTTGGAGGGGGACAAGGGCTGTAATTGACTTAGCGTTACCCAGGGTGCACCACGTGGAGGCCTACTACTTTACACCCCATTTTCTTTTACATAATGCATTACTTTGAGTTTATATGCGTAAAATTACAAGCATACTTGCCTGAATGACACAGAATTTGCAGTTCTAATTAAATTTTTATTTTCATTTGGGAACTGCATATGTATTCTCAAAGGGCGGCGTTGAAAAAAATGACAAAAACTAATATCTCGAGAACAGTTCGTTCTAGGGTATTGGGCTTAATCTTATTCTCTTGTCGTCAAAAATTAAGTAAAAAGCAAACTCTAAAAATGTTTTGCAAAAAGCTGGTTCTCTTTTTTACGAATCGTATCAAAATCTAATCAGCACTAGATTAAACTCTAAATCACCTACCTATTAAATGTCGTGAAATTTTGACGAATAGTTTTGAGCAAGAGTGGATATATATATATTGCAGACACACACACACACAGAGAGACGTCACTCTAAAAGTAGTTTTATCGTATTCTACGTAGTCTGAAACGTATAAATCCGTCAAAAAGTCCAAATTCCGATTTTTGATATGATTTCAATACTAATAAGGAAAGTAAAAATCAGATGTAGTTCCAGTTCATAGTGTTGCGCGAATAACTTTCTGTAAACAGTTCAAAATGTTAAAATATCGAAATTACAGCTATTTTCTCAAAATAGTTCTCAATGTTAAAATATCTAAATTATAACCAATACATTTTTAAAACTAAAAATCTAATCTACTTTTTTATAGTTTAGAAGATATTTCGAGCAAATTTAAGCAAAATCATGCAAGCTACACCTCACTCAAACAAAAACTTTTATCTTCCAGAAAAAAGATGAAGAATTCAAAATATTTAAAAATTGAATTTTTTTTTGTGAATTCATTAATGGTAGTTTACTTCTAAATAATGAAGTAAATATATTTTTATCTATTCGGAGATATAATTTTCCACAGTGTTTACATTTCAGTACATTGCACTTCGATTTCAAAGGGATGCCCCGCCGAGATCTGCCACTCTGATAAATTTGATACATTCGTCTAATTTCCGTTATTACATATTATTTTAATACACTTTACATCCATAGCCTAGCTCAGATTATCACTTCCCTGCATGCTACCATCATTGTTCCGGGAATTATCCCATCTCGTAGGATATAATACTATAAAAGTGTTAAAACTACATTCTAATCTTGGTATTAGTTCTAGTTAATTACATAACTAGAACGAATTTCTTGGCATTGTCCCGGTCCAAAATAAGCCCCCACTACTTAAATAATGAGGATACAAATAACACCACTTAGTTTCCAAATCGCCTGTTTTGAATCAACACCATTTCTTCCTTTCGTTTTGACCCAAATCCTTTAGTTTCAATACGTGTATAATCTCACGCAGACATTTGCAAGGCATGCATAACGATATCCACTTCTCCTCATAACAACGTCCAGACCGCTCCATAACAACCGTCGAAACGGTGAAAAGAAAACATTTACTCGCAGTATATTTTATGGTTTCGGTTGAAAATTAACAGATAATCAAAAAATACAATAATAATTATTATTTTTTTTTGTTAAAATACGAATATATACCCCCATATTTTTACCAAACTATACAATTGTGCTAATCTTCCCCTTTCGAATGCGACAAAATAAGACAATAAAAATTACAGCATACATATTTTAATATATTTAGAAATAAATAAATAAACATAGAATTAATTTCAAAAATCGTTAGGAAAAACGTTGGTAGGTCTTTGCGATGATGTCCCGATGGAAATCCTGCGATAATTATTTCGATCGCTAATTAACCGATTTGTATAATTATTACTGAAATCGCGCTTCAAAATAAATTACAAATAATATAATTTGAATTAAAAAAAATATCTCGTTGTACCAAGAACTAAGCTAATCCAGTACCAAGTTTTGCGGCTGTCAGAATCTTAGATTTTCCGCAATAATCGACTAACACAGACAGACAGATAGATAAACATATTTTATTATGTAAGATGTATCCACACATAGATTTCAAGGCGGTAGGCGTATGCGATTTTTTTCTTTGTTTACATACTGTAGTTTTGTTCAAGTAATTTGGTAATTTTATAGATTTCTGTGCATAAAATATGTATATTATTATTAATTATTACATTTCTGAGTGTTTATATGTCTATATTATTGGGTATTTGGTATTTGATAAACTAGATTATAATTTATTTATAGTCTCATTAATCTAATAACTTACTTTATATGTCATCATTATGCTTTGAAATTATGTAACAAACATATTTTACATAATTTTATACGGTTTGTAAAAATAAAAATTATAAACTGCTTTCTAATTTAGCTTTTATATATTTAAAATTCGACAACGGAGGTTCTAGAATTTTAAAGTTGAAATATCTGGATCAGAATACAGATGATGTTGATCCGATATATAACCGATATTATTCGAGAAGCTATATTAAATATGGGTTCATTTATTATAACGATAACGGTTTTTGTCTGACCTAGAATTTCAAGAAGAAAAATATAATAATATTTTTCCGAAGGATAAACACTTTCTAAAAACAGATAATATTTCGTTCGTGAGTTATCTAGAACAAGCGAATCTCCATTGAGAAAAGTTCCACCGTTTTAAGTGATATGATAAACTGATGTAACAGGAGTACAAAATTATCTGGCATTACATAAACAACAGTGACTTATCAGGGAAGATGATTCAAGTAACGTTCATTACTTTAGCAGAATTTTGATGTGAATATACAATCGAGACGGCTTATCATGAGCTAGATTAATAGCACTTTTATCGATTACGAAATTTCGAGCGGCCACTTAGCATCTAAAATATACACTTTTTAATACGAATGTTAATGTAGAGATATAGAACATATATTTTGATCACATGAGTTTCGTTATAATTTATCGGTAATCATGAAATTTTGGATGGTAACTTAGCATGTAAGGCACAATTTTTAATGCGAATGCTAATAGTTTAGAATATAGAACATCTACTTTGGACTCTCAAGTTAAGTTATAATTTATTGATAATTGCGAAATTTTTGGTGATCACATGTTATGCAAGACACAATTTTTAATACAAGTGTTAATTCTTTATAGCGATATAGAATATATTTTATTGTATCTTGAGTTTCATTATAGTTTAACAGTAATTGCGAAGTTCTGTAATTGTCTATAGAATATATATTTTGTTCCCATTAGTTTTGTTACCATTTATCAGTAATTAACATTTCTGAGTGGTAACTTACCGATTTATCGGTAACTGTGAAATTTTGTGTGGTCATATATCATATAAAATACAATTTTAATATAAGTACTAATTGTTTATAGCAATAGAAGACATCTAGTTTGGTCTCATCAGTTTCGTTATAATTTATTAGTAATTGCAAAATACTGAACTTTGCTTACAGAATCTAAAAGTGTATATTTCTATGCGAGAGTAATCATTTATAGCGATATAAAACATCTATTTTAGACCTTAATTTTCATTATAATTAATCGATATTTACAAAATTTTAAACAGTCCTATAAAACAAAACCAG
Organism: Amaurobius ferox; assembly: GCA_951213105.1. NCBI lineage: Eukaryota > Metazoa > Arthropoda > Arachnida > Araneae > Amaurobiidae > Amaurobius > Amaurobius ferox. The sequence continues at coordinate 91,941,476 of OX578152.1, read as the reverse complement.
GAGCAAGACAAACTACATAAAAACAAAGCAAACCGACTGTCTTAACACGTCTTCCTCTATAAAACTTAACTATAAAGAATAAATAATACAACTAAACATACAATTAAAACAAAATAAAATAAAAGTAAGTCCACTATAGTCAGTCCTGAAATAAAAATGCTTCAAAGAAATTTATTTAACCGGAAGTGAAAAACTCGGAAGTGGAAATATTTAGTAAACCCCCTACCTCCTACAAAATATAATTTTGAATTCATATCAGTCATCATATAAGCTCTATCTGTTGCCAATCCTCAGAAAAAGATGTTTCACGTAAAGCATTTGCAGCGGAAATGGAAAAAGAATCAAGTGGAAATATTTAGTGAACCTCGTTCTCGTTTGGAATTTGATGCTGAATGCATATCAGCAATCATCTAATATCTTTAGCAGATCCTAAGCAAGATGTTTCAAGGAAAAGGTTAATTTTTAAATAGTGAATAAATAAGAAGTGACATCTCCAGAACCGGAAGTTTAAGTCCATGGTGAGTCACCCCCCCCTTCTCCGTAATTAGATGTTGAATCTATATTGGTCATTAACTAGGCTCTATCTATAGCCAATCTTGAGAAATTGGTGTCAAGAAAATTATTTTAACTAAAACTGAAAAAGAAACTAGAAGTGAAAGTTCTTAGTAAATTATCGCATCATCTCTAAAATTCGATGCTGAATCCATATCAGTTACCATCTAAGCTCTTCCTATTACCAATCATGAGAAATAGACATTTAGAAAAAATGAAAATATTTGAAGCCGAAATGGAAAAAGAATCGGAAGTGGGAATCCTCATGTAAGATGCAATATATTCTAGGAAAGCATCCTCGCAATCACAATTAGAACATATAAGAAACTGTTTCAGATGTAGTGGGAGGCCATGGGTCTAATATGACCAGTCTTCAATATTGAGATTACCGCAAAATCATCTCTAGAAAGATGCAAATCCATTGTTCTGCAGAGCACGTATATCCTCTACTATACCAAAAGTGAATAAGGGCAGCTTTCATTTTCCTCACGGTCTATATAGTGCATGTCAATGTAACTACTAATTAGCTGTAAAATGTAACCAAATCGTACATACAATAGTTGAATCTACAGTACACCTCTAGAGCTCCTTCTATTTCCTCAGGATCTATGTAGTACCTGTTAATGTGACTGCTAATAAGCTGCAAAATGTAACCAAAACGTACATAAAATAATTGTATCTACAGAATACCTCTAGACGTGGCTTCGCTGGAACTAGAGGAATCTTCCCACTATAAAGATTTTTTTTGCTGTAAACCCGAAGAGGCAAACAGCACAGAGGTTGGCTACCATAGGTGGCTGTTTTTATTATTTTTCTTTCGTTTTATAGTCTTTTTATACTGGATACTGAAAATTATGTTTTCCTAGCAGTTTTTATATGATCTTAAAGAGCTGAAAATGATTTGACTTTATTAATTTTTAATTGTTCTTGTATTTTGCAGGTGCAAGTCCTGTGGCGTGGGATGAATCCAAGTGTGCACAAGAATGTCATGGTGGTATGTCTTACATTTTCTTGCAAATCAACTTATAACCAAACGGAAATCCTAAAGAAAATGAATTTTCAAAAGTCAGCGCATAGTAACTACCTCAATAATAGTTCTATTAATTGCAAGATCATTAAATAGTTATAGTCGTCAATCAAAATCATAAAAATTTGTGTTATACGTAAAATTTCGTGAAAAGTTTTCTTCATTCAAAACCATTACGACCGCACATTTTGTTTCAGAATATGAAAAAAAGAAAAGAAAAATACGTTTTATATAACTTTTGATAGCACGAAAAGTAATATCCTTAGTAACATACAAATATTGATAAAATATTGTATATATTTGTGTTTCATCGGAAATATTTCCAATGCAAAGTCAATATTGAGGATTCAGCCGCCAATATTCTCTACATATTGGTATTTTAATATTATTATTTATTATTAGTACTTGCAATATTTTCAATGATGTTGCACTGAAAATATTACCCACATTTAGAATATATTGGCAAGTACTAGCTAAATATTAGTATATATTGATACTCCAATTCATTCAAGGATTCAAGGATATCCACTAACGAAGTACCTAGGTCCGCCGAAGGCTGCCTTTAAACTCCAATCCTGAGGGCGGCGGGGGATAATAACGAAGGTAAATAACAGAAAAGAGAGTTCAAAAGAGAAACGGGCGGTGGTCTTTGATTCCTAATGTGACGAATCACAGTAGAAATCTAACGAGTCGCATAATTTGGAAAAGGAGGAAGAAATATTTCCTCGAGAAATAAAGGCGGGGGTGGGTCGCGTTGTGCTCCGGGGAGCACTGGCCTTGAATCGATGAAAAGCTGCGCTTAAATAAACGCGGAAAACAGGGTTCAACATAACTGGCCCAAAAAATAATTTTTCGTGGGTGGGGTGACCTTTATGGTCAACAGGGAGGCCCATTTAGGCTGGCAAATAAAATATTTATCTTTTCAAGGTTATCCTCGGCTGCTCTCATAAGGGGAATGACCTTAGAAAACCCTTTCTGCATAAGTTTGGGAGAAAAATGGCTCTGGAAGCTGCAAAGCATACCGATTATTTCGCGATTTAACTCGTCTTTAGCCTTAAATTCGGCAGATATGGGTAGGTTAGGACTTTTAGATTTATTAGCGGGGTGGGGTGGGGGAGCTCGGGGAAATCTTCCGGGTCATTTTGGAATAACTTAGCATATGAAATATCTTTTCTTACATATTTTGGGTTAAATTTATTGTTTTGGTTTAGATTTACTGGGAGTCTAGGCTTGGGTTTGGGGAATTTAGGGCAGCCACAGTAACTGGCCGGGTGGGCGCCACCGCAGTTGGCGCAAGTGCAGGAAGTGGATTTAATTTTTAAACATTCGAATGATCTATGGGGGCCTGCGCATTTAACACATTTGGGAGGGAGAAAACATTGATTTGAAGAATGGTGGAATCTCTGGTAGGAAAAACGTTGCCTGGCTTGAGCCCTTCCTCTGTATCTTTCAATTTTGATATATAAGCCTAACATCGATTTGATTCGATACATTTGGACGCTCTCAGGCGTTTTAGGACACTGCACATAAAACAGCGGCATAAGAATTTTGTTGGTTTTGGGGCCCCTGAACAGCTGAATGACGCTATTGAACTTAATTTTATTTTTAATTAATTCCAATTTTATAGCTTCTATGTCCGTAGGAACGGGGATACCTCGAATGACCACTTTCAGTGGCTTTTCCTCATTTAATAAGAAGGTTCTGTAGTGTATTTTATCGTCGTTTAGTTTTCTTTGAATAACTATATATTCCTCTCTACTGCAAACTTGAAGTTTAACTAAAGCTCCTCTCAGGTTATCCTGAAGGGAGAGAGCGGCAGATTTCAGATCGGAGATGTAACTATACCAATTTGGTGTAGGTGCAATAAAAAAGAGCGGAGGAGGTTTTTCCTTCTTAGGTGCATTATTAACATTTTGGGCATCAGGTGCCGGAACATCAGGTTCGAGCACGTGCTCGACCGTATTTACGAGGGGGGGGGGGGGTCTGACTTCTTGGCACGGGCAGTGTGCCGTTTCTGCATGATTTAAAAACCATCCTCTTCTAAGCGGGGTGCTTTTTAGATTGAAAACTAAAAAATCGGAATTAGCATTTACATTGAGTGGGGGGTAGCAGATTTGCTACTCCTAGATACTACAGAAGTCGCCATTTGCATGGCGGCAGTAGAACTTGGCTGGTGAACAAGATTGGCAGAGAACGCAGGAAAAGGAATACTCCCGTGAGAAAAACTCGCGGGGGGCTCGCCATTTTCTGGAGTTGAAGACGTGTCCATTTTGTTAGGCCTATTGATTTCCATCTGTGCCAGCTTGGCACGCATCAGGTTCTTCTGCTCGGGATTTAGGTCATCAGGATTTTCGCTGAGATCCAGGAGTTCCGAATAGGACATCTCCATTATCCAAGTGGTATCATCTTCCATAATTATCTCATCGTACTTAACACCTCGTGTGGGAGCACGTGTAACAGGCGTACTCCACATCTCTTCCTTGTACTTATTATAGTCCAATACCGTTTTATCTTGGCCAAACATGCCCTTAAACTCAGCTAACTTCAACACTGCACGTTGTGGCTTAGACGCCATAACTCAAAATCACTTGAAAAAACACAAACTCACTTGAAAAGAAACACGTGGTGAGGAGCTCAGTATAAAACGTCCTTCCTCGACCAAGTACACCGACCGACTCCTATATTGACACTCCAATATTGACTATAGATGACCAGCCAATATGGGAAACCAATATCCGACTAATATTGTCAAAATGTCCACATTTTCATAATGTGCCAGGTTTGGGTCCATAATGACTGCCAATATTGAGCCAATATTGGTAAGCTACTAGGGATAAGATAAGTTTTTCCCCGTGTTGGAAATTGTGCATGTTTTAGATGAAACAATTTTCTTCTTAATGTGCTACATATTGTTGTGGTACATCCCAGTGGTTAGCGATCGAGGATGGCGCTCAGACGACCGGAGTTCAATTCTCGGCCTGCTCAAACTGTCCCTGTGTGTTCACGCGGACTACGGGCACGTTAAATATGTTGATCCATAAGTCCTTCCGAGAGATTGGTGGAAGGGAAAGAGGTGTTCGGTCCCTGTGAATGCCGCCCCCCCCACACACACACACACACTGGGTTCCAGTCTAAATTAGATGGTACTTCTCGGCTGTCCAAACGGATACCTTACACAGATTTAGATAAGTCGGACATTAGGTAGGTCCGACGGTCTGGTTCAAACAAAAAGAAAAATTGCTCAGTCTACCTTTGCAAAGATTAAGATACTGTTTAAATTTAACTAATCATTACAACTTCAATATTCATCAGCATCATAATAGCCGTAACGGTGCAATCTGTCATGTTTGTAGAGTCTTATTTTCAGGTATTAAGACCTTTTATGGCATTTAGAGTCTAAATGCTATAAGAAATCTAAATTTTAGACATCTTAGTATTCGTTGTAATTAAAAGAGTTTCCCACACGATTAATTTGGTAATATAAATGTACAACTTGGATACAAGTTAGAAAATACTCAAGTGATCACTTCTTTACTACTTGTGGGCTAGAGGCTTGCGCGATCTCAGGCTTGGCACACGGCCCGACACGGCCCGTGGTCTGGATCGGGTCATTATAAATATATATATATATATATATATATATATATATATATATATATATATAAATATATATATATATATATATATATATATATATATATATATATAAATATATATATATATATATATATATATATATATAAATATATATATATATATATATATATATATATATAAATATATATATATATATATATATATATATATATATATATACAATATATGTATATATATATATATGTATATATATATATGTATATATATATATATATATATATATATATAATATATGTATATATATATATATGTATATATATATATATATATGTATGTATATATATATATATATATATTATATATATATATATATATATATATATATATATATATATATATATATATATATATATATATATATATATATATATATATATATATATATATATATATATATATATATATATATATATATATATATATTGTGGCAATATTAAAGTAAAATTTTTTTTTTTCATGAAAATTTTCAAAAGCACATGAAGGTGCACTTTAAACAAAACCCAAAGGATATATTTGTTTTAAAATTTTAGCTGAACATTTAAAATACTGTGTTTAATACAGTGAACTTATTTTAAGTTTTATTAATGTTATTCAATTTTTTTTTTTAAACTGAAAATTTTAGCAATCAATAATAGACATGCCGACGCGGTGGTCGAAAGGTCAAAGGCAAACATTTCCTAGCGATAGTTCGGTTGTCGCGTTGTGGGTTCGAGTCCCACCATCATTCATGGATGTTGTGTCGTTGAGCACGATGTGTTCCGATGGCCATTGGAAAATAAAAATAAATAAAAATAATAGGTACATTTTTCCAAACTGATATTCACTTTTTAAAAATATCAAGTAAGTTAAGTGTAAAACTTTAGGATCGATAGATGCACACACATTTATAAATTTTATTCTCTTGCAAAATTCTGAAGAATAGAACGATATAGAATATTCATAAAGTGTATCAAAGCAGGAAAAAAAACACATTTTTAGAAAACACTTTTTTAACGTGACGCTTGTTGTTTGCATCTTTAAATTTAAAATATTTATTTTTTTGATATGAAAGGTACATAAATTACATATTTTTATAATCAGCAGAACTTTTTCTTTTATTTTTTGGAGCTTTTTGAGAAAATCAATTTTTTTAATGTTTATCACGTACGTCTTGACTACTTTATATACTTACCACCAAAATATTTTTATTTACAAAATTTGAAATTCTGTAAGAAAAGTCACATGGGACGCGTTTGAAAAGTTTCCACGCTTATGACCGACGGTCGCCTGTCATGACCACAGCGTTTGAAAACTGGATCATAACCTCTGCCGCTTGAAAACTCATTTCGGTCATGATCCGGTTATAACCAAAATGACCGAGATTCTCCCCGGTCATCTCGGTTATCTGGTCACGTGAAGCACAGCATGCCTGTTTTTCTGGAAATGATGTGTGGAATCGCGCAAAAAAGCGTGGATAACGGCGTTGCGTTTTTTCCTGGTTTTTATCTGGTTCATGGGGTGTTTATCCCAGTCGTAACTGAATTCATTATATTTTCTCGGCTCTACGCATATGATGACATGGAATTAAAAACGCGAGCATTTTTTCTCGGGTTTCCAAAAAAGACAGAACTTGTTAACTGCGACTGTCATCTTACTCCACCGACGGCACTGGATCCTGTGTGCATAGCACAATTAAAAAATTTTGCGCAAGTTGTTCGCGCCTGGATATTGCCATTCCAAAATAAACAAACAATTTTCAATTGTAATAATGCAAAAACGTTTCGTGTTTTGGCAACTCCTCTCAAAGTTTATACTGCACCGGGACATCACGAATGACGAAACTTAATTCCAATGACGTCAAGCTGACAACTTTTTGATTGTTTGACGTGTTGAGTGCCCAATCTTATATTAAAAATATTGATCTGATTATTCTTTTGCTTTTGCCATTTGAGGATTTTCATATTAAATCTCTTTTCTCAGGTACAAAATATGACTACTCAGAACAAACAACATACGTTTACTCATATGAATCGTCCAACGAATTGCAAGCAGTCAACGCAAATGATTTATCCATTCATCTGAAAGCCACTGTTTCATTAAATGTGATTTCCAAGTGTGAAATCGTGTTACGGGTAAGTAAAAATTTGTTTTGGTCTTTTTCTTTCTCGAGAACTTCAGACGCCTTTACATCAGAGGTCTGCAACCTGTTGCGAGTGAGCGCTGCAGTGCTAGAATTTTGTTTTCTTCAGAAGACAATTTCTTTACTTTTAATGCCTTCACATCAGAGGTCAGCAACAAGTTGCTCGTGAGCACTGCAGTACTAGTGAACGAGAATTTTGTGCTCTTCAGAGGACAGTAAAATGGAGCTCGATTTTAATTTCTCGTGAACTTTAAATACCTTTACATAAGAAGTCTGCAACCTGTTGCGCGTGAGCACTGCAGTACTAGTGAACCTGAATTTTGTGCTTTTCAGATAACAGTAAGATGGTGCTCGATTTTTCTTTCTATAAACTTTAAATGTCTTTACATCAGAGGTCTGCAACCTGTTACGAGTGAGCATTGCAGTACTAATGAACCAGAATTTTGTGATCTTTAAGGGACAGTAAAATGGCACTAGATTTTTCGTTCTCAGGAACTTTAGATTCCTTTATATCAGAGATCTGCAACGTGTTGCGCGTGAGCACTGCAGTACTAGTGAGCCTGAATTTTGTGCTCTTTAGATGACAGTAAGATGGAGCTTGATTTTTCTTGCTTGCAAAATTTAGATGTCTTTATATCAGAGGTCTGCAACCTGTTACGAGTGAGCATTGCAGTACTAGTAAACCAGAATTATGTGCTCTTTACAGAACAGTAAAATGGCGCTCGATTTTTATTTCTTGGGAACTTTATATGCCTTTACAGAGGTCTGCAACCTGTTGCATGTCAGCACAGCAGTGCTTGTGAGCTGGAATTTTGTGCTCGTCAGATTCCTTTTGTACTCTTTTGTTCTCTTTAGAATTTTGTGATCTGCAGAATTTTGTGCTCTTCAGATGTAAAATGACGTTTGAAAAAAGGCGTCTTTCTCAGGAACTTTAGATACATTTACATCAGAGGTCTGAAAATCTGTTGCTCGTCAACACTGCAGTGCTAGTGAGTCGGAATTTTATGCCCTTAAATGAGCACAGTAAAATGGCGCTAGAGGGCACTCAAAACAGCATGTAAAAAATTCTCAAATTTCGTTTCCTAATGCACTCAAATTTACTGCAGAGATAAGTCGTAAACATATCTGCACAAAACTCGAAACGCTGCTTGTATAAAATTCCAATCTTGAAATTCTATAATTTTCGATCTTCACTGTCGAAAAATTTAATGAACTGCGGCTGATCTCTTTTGTTCCTAACGCTGATTTCATTGCAAGGCGCAAAATACATGTTTGCTTACGGAAGGCATTTTTACTTTGTCATACTATGTAATAGAATATAGAGAAAACATTTTTTCACGAAATTGTTCGAATTCGAGATTTTGAAACCAGTATACCTCTAAGCCCTCCTGAACAAGTTTTGACTAATTTTGGAGAGATGTTCGTCTGCCTTCCTGTCCGTCTGAGGTCCATTTCTTGTGTATAATATAGCGGCCACAAATATTAATGGATTTTCACGAGACTTTATACCCGGCTATGTTATAAAAAATCTAGAACAAGATAGAATTTTTTTTAATTCGAGCAAAAACTTTTCCGAGCGAACTTTATTATTTGTGCGAAAACTTCGAAATTTTATGTTTTTTACCAACATTTTTGCACAACTGTCAAAATGAATCTGTAAAATAGAGACTTTGTTAGGTACGTACGTATAAGATCATATAAAGATTCAATAAATTATTAACCGGTTTGAAAAGCAATAAAGTTCTGTCTTCGTCAAGATAAATGAGGCGGAACAACAATGTCAATAAATGTAAAAATATCGACGTGTAATGGTGTTATATCTCATTTATCCTGACTAAGAGGACACTTTATTTACCTTGAAACCGTTTGATATCTTTGCTTTTATATACTGTTGTCTAACAAATATTTACTTTCTCGTACGTAATATTAAGAAATATTGTTTTCACGAAAATTATCGATTTCGTGATTTTGATGCCAATATATGGTTTAAGATCTGAACACGTTTTGATTATTTTTGTAGTGATGTCCGTTTGTCTCTCTGTCTGATGTCTGTGGTCGATTTCTTGTCTGCACGATAGCAGCCACAAATATAAATTGATTTTCACGAAACTGTATATCCGACTTTGTTATCGACAAATCTAGAGCAAGATATATTTTTTTTAATTCGGGTGAAAACTCTGAAATTTATTCGAAATTTTATATTTTTTTAACATCACAGTACAGAATAGGACAAAATTTGGCATGATCATACATCAAAAGGCTAACTTATGGCTCAATCACAGGCCTAATAATTTTAATCATTGTTGTGAAAAATAGCCGCAATATATTTTTTTTTGTTCGTGATGTCATTAACCTCCCTAGGGGGCAACTTACCCCCGGGGAAGAGAGGTGCATTGCCAAATATGAAGATATGATATCAATCGAAAGATTTTTTTCAAGCCCTTTAAAGTGAAAGGTAACACGTTATAATTGCAATCATTTTCACACACAATCCCGGTTTTTCTAAATTTTTCTTGTACAATATGAAAATAAAAGTTACAGAAAAATGGATTCTGGGATAAGGAACTCAAGTTGAACCACATTCCAGATAATTATTATTTTCCTTTTTCATAAGAATTCCCTTTTCATAAAAAATGGAAGTTTATATAAAATTGCGTCAAGTTTTCAGTTTTAGAGTTAGTAATTTTCACTCAATAATTTGATGTTTTTACTTTCCTTATATACATAATGTATAAGGAAAGTATTGTGACGGGGTCGAAAATTCGAATTCGAGTTTTAGACGGGAGAGCACGTTTCAGGCATCCATGATCACGAATCAAACATTTTTGAAGTGGTGTCTGTGTGTGTGTGTGAAAGTATGTGTGTGTGTCAGTGAGTCTGTGGAGACGATAACTGATGAACGAATGGACCGATTCGAACGAAATTTGGTACAAAAATCACAATCCGTAAACACTGGAAGCCTATTGTTTTTATATGCAATCGAATGTTCAGAACTCCCCTAAATTTTCGAGTGAAATTTTAAAAAAATCATCAAAAAATCAAATCCGCTAATAAAGTTACTCAAGTAGACATTTCTTATGTAATTTTTCATTAGAAAAAGATTGACATAAATTTTAGAACGCTAACATAAACCGTTCTCAAGATATTGCACATTTTTCAAAAAATTATCAAAAAGTTATAAAAAATAAAAAAAATATGTCCTATTGAGAAACATGTTCACTTTCATATGTAATACAATGCGATAAATTGGGTGACATCATTCTCGTGCATCTAGCTCGTTCCCTTCATGAAAAAAGATACTTTGAGTAATACTTTTGTATTTGAACGCCAATAGTCATTTATTTGCTGTAAGAATAACTTATTTCTCCATCCATAACGCTGGGCGAGATTTTGGCGACGAATTTGGTAGAATGACGCCAACTTGGCGACATTTTTAATTGTTGCTAAATTAACAAAAATCTCGCCAAATTGATAAAAATGACGCTAAATCAATGAAAATGACGACTAATTGACGAAAATTCAATATCTTGGAAAGAATATAAGTATCTACTATAAGAATAAAATTGTTTTAACTGTAAAAGTAGTAAATTCATTGCATTACATAAGGAAAGTCATGTGTTGCCCACATCAGATTTTTATTGAAGTCAAAGCGCTAATATTCCCATAAATGGACAACGTCGTTAAAACGATTTTTCCTAACATATCAGAATTGAATTGTAGAGGGAATTTATCATGAAAAGTTTCACAAAAGCAATTATCTGCTAAATATAGATGTGCATATTTCAAGTGAATTTTTTCTAGCTTTAATTTGAAAACGAACTATTTTTGTTATATTTTCATTTTTTTTTCATTATATCTAATAAGCAGCAGAATAAATCACCGATTGTAAATTCCGCTATGTGGAAAGCCGTTGATGCAATAGGTGATCCGTAACAATTCGTACATGGATCTACTCCCGCTAAAAACCACCACAGAATCAGGTCCCATATCGGAGGTTGCACATAGCAACAGCTATTTGGGCAACAGGTGTTCCGTGGCTCATAGAGTAATTTCCATGTTACGCCCGCGCAGCGGACTTAAGTCTGTGTTCTGTGAGCCACGAAACACCTGTTGCACAAATAGCTGTTGCTACGTGCGACCTCCGACAGCCAGCGGGGTCGAATTCGGTGATGTTTTTTTAGCTGGAGAGCATAGCTGGGTAAGGGCGTAGGTCCATGTTCGAAATGCTACGGATCAACTATTGCACAAACGGCTGTTTCCACATACCGACCTTCGACAGAGAACGACTGGTGCCCTGTTAACCGAAAATTACCAAAAGGCTTTATTATGAATACAATCTTCTTTTCTGTGAATTAGTTGACCATTTATCGTTTGAGGATTTCTTGCTCTCGCACAGCGGTCGTATTTATCCTTAGCTGTGACTGCTATAAAAGCACCTGCTGAGAAGTCACCCTTAAAATCTGACACTTTAAAACTTTAATATTTTAGAAATATAAATTGCAATTAAAAAGAGCCAACACTCTCCTGGTAAAAGCCATGCTTAAATGTAGTTAATTATGTTAGAATTTTATTTAGAAATTGCAGAACATTTAAATAATTAAATTTGTTGAAAATATTTTATTTAAAAGCATGCTGGATTGCCGGATTTCAAAATTATTTCAGTCCAGATCCGACCCGGGGGTCGGGACGCAACTGAACCGCCCTGCAGGAGTACAGACATATAATATGCAGTACATATAATATTGGAAGTTCTTTTAACGCCTAATTGTACTAAATTAATACTGACGAAATTTTAAATAACACTGCATTGTGTATTTTCATGCCACGCAACACGATTCTTCATTGCCAGCCAATGTTGTCTGCAAAGTACTGATTAAAAATGTGCTATTTATTTCATTTCGCCGCATCCTTATTCACTGCAGCAATCTAGATTTAACAATGATATTTTAGCCATATACAAAACGAAATTATTTTATGTACATATATAATTTACTTTTAAAATATTACTGCAACATATAAAACATAATAAAAAAAATATAACACTTTTAAATGAATCGGTCAGTGGAAAAAGGATAATATTTCACAAATTTTAAAAACCAAACTGAAATAGGCATTTTGTTGAAAATTGGCAGAGCTACCTGTTGAACGTAAAAAGGAGAATATTTCAACCAAGATTCATTGTTAGAATCGGTTGTAAAGTTTCTGATGAGTGGAAGAAAGATAAGATTTCAGGAATGTTATCCTTTTTCCCCGCAATCAGTCTCTCTAGTTCTCAGTTCTGTCACTAGCGCTGCGATCGCGCCCAGCTGCTGCTACAAAAACACATTTCTACCCTTTGTTTAAATTAAAAAAAGTTTATTACATTGAGGTTGCGTTCGCCTGAGTGTTTTTCTTTTGATGTTCTATTGTTTAGTAATATATTCTTCTACCTTGGTCAATGAAGAATCATTTTTTGTAAGTATTGTGTTTTCATAAATTTGGGGAGTATTTTCAGTACATTTAGCCAACAAACTAAGTTATTTCTAGGCCTAATTTTCTTAAGAAAATGTCGTCCGATTCAGAAGACGCACCTAAGCCTAAAAGGAAACGCGGCAAGTTTAATAAAGATAATCATACCAAAGAAATGAAGAAATTAGCGAGGCAAAAAGGGGAAGGATTTATAACAAGTACAGGTAATTTAGTACAGGCTAGAGTAACGGGTCCTAATTGCCGGAGTCGTAAGAAATGTATGGAAAACTTTAATCTTGAAGAAAAAAAAATCATAATTGAAACTGTTTATAGTGGTCGCCCAAAAAATGAACGCGATACCTATATTTTGGGGCTTATTGAAAGATATGATGTTGCTGGACATCGCCCTTTATCAGCTGAATCAAAGATGAGTATGTCTAGTTTTAAGTATTTTGCAATGAAAGACACTAGTAGAGTGGAGGTTTGCCGTAAAGCTTACATAAGTCTTCGTTCAATCTCAAACAAAGTTGTGCAACGTTTCAACAAGTTACTTGAAAATAACCAAACTCTTGTAGATATGAGGGGAAAACACAAAAACCAGGGGAATGTTTTAGATGCAACAGTAATAAGCAAAATAGATGATCATATTTCGTCATTTCCTAAAAAGGTGGCACATTACACCTCCAATCCTACTACTTATTTAGAGACAGGCCTAACAGTTAAAAAAATGCATGAACATGCATCGAAATGCATCGTGAACATGCATGAACATGCATCGAAAAAATGCATCGAAAAGAATCTTGGCCTTAGAGGAACTGTAAAGTACGATTATTTAAACTATTTTAATGATAACTATGGTTACAGATTTGGTCGGCCACAAGTGGGCGTGTGTTCAACGTGTGAAGAGCTTACCATAAAAATTAAATCTCCAATACTTAATGAGATAGCAAAAAGAGCTACAGTGGCCGAGCTATTGGTGCATGAAAGGCGGACGCAGAAATTTTACAATAAAATGAAAGAAGTTACTGAAATATGTAAAAGTGGGAGTGACATTATGGGTACAACGTTTGATTTCATGCAGAACCTTCCTCTGCCTTTTATGCCGTTTCAGGAAATGTTCTGTTTACTAAAGCTGTGGTTTTTTGTGTTTAACGTCTATGATATTGAAAAAAAAATCTGTTTTTTACACTTACGCTGAGGGAAATGCTAAAAAGGGCCCTAATGAAGTTTGCAGCTCTTTACTTTATTTTATTAACAACATACCCGAGGAAGTTCAAGAGTTACATGTATTAAGTGATGCGTGTGGAGGCCAAAATCGTAATCACACACTTACAAGATTACTTTTGGCTCTGACAATGAATGACAGATTTTCAGTTATCAATCATTTTTTTCCAGTCCGGGGCCATAGTTTCTTGCCCTGTGACCGGAACTTCTCAGTGATAAAGCGGCCATTTGGAAGGATGGACCGTATTTATGTACAAAGCCAATATGAGAACACCATTAAAACTGCTAAAAAAACTCTGTCCTCAATACGAAGTTAAGTCAATCAACAATGAGAACATACTAAATTTAAAAAATTGATGGCCTCTCTACTTTAAAGAAACATCAAAGGATTTAGAAAAAAAGGGTGAGAATTTTACTATAAGTACGTACAGACAACTGGTATACAGTAGTGAGGCAAATAGTTGTGTTAAGACTTTTGAATACATCGATGGTCTTCACAGTGTAACATTTAAACTGAAGAAAAAAAGATGACAATGTGTTGCTTCCTGCAGACAAGGCATATAATGGGAAAGTTACAGTTAACCATAAAAAACTGCAGGATATCTCAAAAGTCAAAAACAACGTGCCTCAAGAATACCAACTATTTTATGAGGAGATTCTCCAATTGATGATGATGATGAGTAGAATGTGACTAAATATTTGAAAAACTTTTCCAGTAAACCTGCAAGCTATAATAGTCACTTAGAACATTTTTTTTCTTAAAAGAAAAACTAGAGATAATATTAGTTCACAATTTCTGTTATTTGTTGTGGACAATGCAACTAGAACACTTAGGATACAATATTAAGCTTGTCCAAAATGTGTTATCAGTTTCAGTTTTTATTTCAAACCAATGTTTTTAAGTAAACATATGTTAAAATCATTACTTTCAAACTATTTTATCAATAATCTGATAAAGGGTGGAAAAAGGATAATATTCCTCTCTAATAAATCGTCAATATCTAAATGTCTACACATATTTACACTTTTATATTTTGGGAAATTAAACATGGGCATTAGCTCTACAAAATTGTTATGGTAAGTTTTTTTGTATAACTAATAGTTTGATCTGTAAACAGTTTTTTTTTTTCAGTTTTCTCAAAATATGCTTTTGTGGAATGTTATCCTTTTTCCACTGACCGATTCAATTTTTCTCAGTCATACTTCTCTTAGTCTCATAGAATAATTTTATCCCTTTTAAGGCCCAACTAAGGGCTATCCAAACAGCTACTGCTGAAAACAATGACCATTCGGGCTATAAAATAAACTTAAATTTACACTTGAAACGGCAGAATGAATACTAATAGGAAATCCACACAGAAAAGTGTTCGCGACCAACAACATCAAATCCTACCATATAAATGCAAAATTTCACTTATTCATTAAAATATATGGCATTTTCCTCAATTAAATTCCACAAAAAAACGTTCTAAAAATTGAATTTTGAAAAAACGCTTTCAAATTGTTGTCTGCTTGAAATTCCTCATGGAGCTGGAAATATGGTTTTCCTCTAAAATCTTTATGTCATCCAATAGTAAATACTGCAATAATACATATGTTTTTAGGTCTCTGGGGTGAAGTTGCATCACGGAACAGAATTGGCAGCGTCCAGCCTTTCTCAGCAGTTAGAAAAACATGATTTGCCATTTTCTTTTAACGATGGACGTATTGAGCACGTTTGCCCGCATCCTGAAGATTCCGAAGAGGTCAACAATGTCAAGAAAGCGATTTTATCATCGCTTCAGAACACCATGAGAAGCTTCGAATATGATTATTTCAGCTCTGAAGTAAGCATTATTTTCAATTATTTGGAGTGAATGGGCGCAGAATGGTATTAGCGTTAAGATATTCAATACTAAAAATTGCTAACAACTTTTTATTAGGCTTGAAAAACTACTATCAATCCCTTCCTGATTTAATCCAAACTCAGTAACTCATTTTACTGTATCTAGGTTATGTTGGACTCAGTTTGGTTGCGATAGTAAGCGACAATCCAACATGGTTTCTCTCTATATTTTATGAATTTTTCTATATGTGATTTTTTTCTTCGCATTTGGGATCATAAATAAGATGGTATCCTTTTTTGCATTCTAAAAATTGTCAGTTTCGTCTATCTTTGAAATGTCTAATATTGTGATTTTAGTGATGAACTATAATAAACTGAAATTTTTGGAATGAAAAAAAATTTGAATCTACTGAAATATCGCAATAAAATCATTAATCCTTAAACAAAAAGCACGGATAAAATGTCAAATGAAAGGAAATAAAAAGAGCTATGAAATGAATCACTATAAATTAAATTAAATTAAATTACTTAAACTGAAGACGAACTTCTACCATTTCGAAATAGAATAACTACGGAATTCAATTACTTATGAGATGGAACTTTGGAATTCTAAGCAGATATAAAATCTATAAACAACTAAAATTAAGAATACTGATAAGTATCTTGAATCTATAAAAATAAATATAACATTTATAAAATTTACTAATAGATAAAAGCAGATCAGATCCACACCACGTTCTTTCAATGCAATATTTTATACATGGAATATTTTTTATAAAATCTACTGGAAATGTCTTTCTATGTCAACTTAATGTAGAACTTAATATATTGCGAATCATATTTTTGTTAGACTAGTATTTTGGGTTCCTGTGATACCGAATACCAATCCAAAGAAAAAGGCATCGAGAAGTATGAAATTACGAAGACAATCAACATTCCAACCTGCTCGAATCATCTCAAGGGGCACACTCTTCTCCTGGCTTCATTTTATCCGTCGGCAGCAGTAAGTAGATTAATTTATCAGTAAATTGTTTAGAAATAGTTAAATATTTAGTAATATATTGAATAGTTAGACTAATATGTAAGTTTGTTTATGTATAGAAATATTTTACTGGAACTGGCTGCGCTTACATTATCCTTTCAGTACTGCGTTAATATTTTCTTTTCACTGGTTGTGTTAATATTTTACTTAGACTAGCTGATTTGCGCTTCATTCCACTAATCCAGAGTGGTTCCCAGTCTGGGATCCATGACGATATTCTTTGCGGTTCGCGAGGTCGTTCATGTAAAATTAATTTTTTATTCCTTTCACAGTGCGCTAGATATGTGTATGGAATGGCTAGCAAAATAAAAAAAAAGATATACTTGTCCACACTGGAGAACAGGAAACAAGAAAGTGGCCTAAGATGAGATTGACTAACTGTGTAGAAAATGACGACTTTCAGCTCCTTAGATCAAAAACTAGAGAATAACTGCCACAAAGAAAGCAAACTAAACTAATGTTCCCAGTCTGGGCTCCTTGGCGACATTCTTGGCGTCCGCGAGGTCGTTCAAAGAAGATTGTTTTTTTATTCTTGTACCTAATGGGTTAGACATGTGCATTGAATGGACAACAAAAAATAACCTAAAAGATATGCATGTCCACACTAAATAAAAGGAAACATGAGAGTGGCCTAAGATAAGATTGACTAGCATTGTAGACAGTGGTCCTTAGACTAAAAAAAAACTGGAGAACAAATGCCACAAAAAGGGCAGAGTGGAAAAGCTTATAAAGCCAATGACCTACACTGTGTTCAAGACCCAGACCGTCCGACTCATCTGGTGACTTGAGAAACTATTTGAACGGCCGGGATCCACACTGTGTGGAGTCATTGGTGGTGATGATGATGATTCATGTATAAAAATATAGAAAAGAGCACACTTTGAGCAATTCTGAAAAAGGTCCTATAATATTTCCCTTAAATCATAAACAAAACAATGACTATTTCTAAACTTCGAAATTGACAGTACCAACTCGATTATTTTAGAAGTATAGAAAAAATTTTTGCAGTTCAAACGCATATACGTATATCCAAGAATTTGTTTTGCATATATTCTCTGCAAAAGTTGCTTGTATTTTTATTCTCTTTACCCTAAATTTAAACATCAAAATTTAAAATTACAAAATCGAGTTCCGAAATCCTAACTATTCAATAAGAAATTGTACAGATTTCAAACTAAACTTCGATTTGTAATTTTTAGGAGTTGAATCTGTAGAATCAACTTGAAATAAAGTAATATCGTCTTCGTCTAAGTAACAAGAAGTTGTTCAGATCTGAAGCTTAACTTCGATTCATAATCTGCAGGAGTGGAATGGGTAGAATCAACTTAATATAGAACGAAATATCCGGGATCGGTTTTGCGAGTAATGTACAAAAATCTCTTTCAAAATTTTATATCTGATAAGATGCAAAGTTTGTGCCTTGTGTAATCTCATTCAACATCTCTTTCTAGCACCGACAGCATTTACCATTCTTATCAGACGAGAAAGCAATTTGCACGCAGAAAATAAACAAGGGCATCATCAATGAAGTTGTCTGTAATGAAACGGCATATTTCAAGCCCCTTTCGGATTATGGCTACGTCGTGCAGACCACCGGTAAAATTAACATCAAACTGCTATCCACTGAAACATCTTCAACAGTTTTGTGTAAGTATTTATAATATCGTAAATTAAAAAAAAAGAGCATTATCATAATGTTAAGTCATAAATAGGCTTACACTCACAGTGCTGATAAAAAAGTTCATGGATGGGCCTTGCTGATATTAGGCATCGAATAGCAATGTTTTTAATGGCAGCAAAACACTTGATATACGCCACAGTTCTGCGAAATGGCAAATTATGTCCTGAAACGCAGAACCACTTCAATTTTCTTGAAAAAAGCTCAGACTACATAAGTCGCAATACTCGCTTGTAGGGGGCACTGCAAAAGGTAGGATTACGTCATAATTAGATTTACCATATTTCCCAACGGAAAAGTGTCAATCATATAAATAATTCTTCGTTTTGATCTTCTTCGACCCCGACCATCCGACCTACCCGAAGATATAAGGTATCTGTTTGGACGGCCGGAAAGAGCTACCCAATTTAGACAGGTATCCAAAGGAGATAATCATAAACGTAATTAAATGACGTTATAATTTAGTTACGTAAAAATTGAGACGCCATGTAATTAATCACTAATTTTAGAAACACTGCAGTATTCCTTCCCGCCAAATCGTCATGTCACATTTCGTAGCTGACAAGTGTATATTATACTTTGCGTGACAAACACCGATTTTCAGGAATCTGTAGCTCATCCTCCAAGATAGCTAAAGACTTGATTATCTTATCTTGTCTCTGTAATTCGCTCACAGAGAAGAGAAAAAATATATAAATAAATTGCAATTAGTTCGGTAGCACCCGATAAAAAGAACTCGCAAATGGCACTTTTTAAGATTGTAGCTCCAGCCTTATTTACTTCGTCAGTGTTGACGGACCTGCAATCTTAACTACTGTACCGATTTTAATAAATGATGCTCATTTTATGTGTTCTGATGAGAGGTTCTTATTTTTTTTTTTAATTAGGAGATAAATTTGGTTTAGAATTTCAAATATAAAAGACACGATTTTTCGACCGTTTTCTGCAGTGTTGATAGACTACACATCATAAACAACTGAATCGATTTTAATAAACGATAGCTCATGTTGTGTGTTTTCGTAGAAGATAGATACTTTTTGTTTAAAATTTGATGCATTTAATTTAGAATTTAAAATATTTAACAAAAACGTGAATAAACGACTCTCTGTGGCAAAATACAATCTGCAATGCCTGCTATATCACTGATGCATAATCATGTTCATAAATATTTCTGCAAAAAGTATTGAAATCAGTCTCACAAAAACACTACTTCAAAGTAAAAACAAAATCCTCCAGGCAAAAACAAAAAAAAAAACAAATAAAATCCTTCCAAAAATAATATGAACTTTTGGAATTACGCCTGCAGGACCGGAACTGTACTTTTAGGTTCAGGACCGGAGCTGTACTTTTAGGTCCGGCTGAAGGATACTATTCCCCCTCCAAATCACATGTGGCCCTTTTTAGTCGTAGTCATTTTCTTTTTAATTTTCCTTAGACCTAAAATTTCAGTCCCGGTCCTGCAAGACCTGTGCGTAAATGTTTGGAATGCTATATTTCCAAACGCAAATGTTTGAAATGGTTCGAAATATTTGGTTTATGCGAATGTTTGGATTTCCACGCCTTCTTTTCTTTCGTAATATCACTTTTTAGCCGGTAACAGGTAAGTGGATTTATCAATGCTACTGTTTCATAAAATAGTTTATTAATTTTCAATGATATTTATATAAAGGCTCAAATTTCTGTTATGATTTTAATACAATATCAAGTTTCCTTTTATCTGTAGAAAAGTAATGTGTTGGTCACATCAGCCTCTAATGCGCTGATTTTACTCCTAATGTACTGGCAAAGTTCTTTTATTTAACTGAGAAGTAAATTGATTTTATGTGTGTTTCCTTCTTCCAGATAACACACCGACGAAAGAAAATTTAGTATTCAGGCAGCAAGAACATCCTCACCGAAACGAAAACGCGGAATCCGAAACCAAACTTATTCTACAGCACATTTGCGAAAATTCCAAGGGGTTAATTTCAAAAGAAGTTGCTTCCTATGTACACAAGCTCGTTTACACAATCAGACAGATGGATTCTGCATCTGTAGAAAATGTCTATAACGCCCTCAAGAACAATGAAATTTGCGACACTGGTAAAAAAGCCGAGTAAGTATCTCAGATAGTAGTTTCTGCCATTTTATTTACAATTACGATTGTTCCTAAAATACAGCGTGTCCGAGAAAGATCTTTATTATTATAAACATTAATAACAAAAATACGAAAAGGTGAAATAAAATGCAGTTTGCGGCAAAATAATGAAGAAATCTAACAGTTTTTCTAGTAGCAATTGCCTGAGGACACTTCTTGTACGTTAATTACTTGACACAGTGTTTCCCGAGCGATGGATTGATCGTGGAAGACCAATACCTTGGCTTCCGCGATCGCCCGACATAACTCCACTGGATTTTTTTGGAGGGGATTATGTCAAAGACATTGTTTACCAAACACCTGTTTCTGATATTTCCGTTTTGAAGGAAAGGATACAATCAACAATTCTCACTGTTACACCCAAATGTTAAAAAACACTTGGCGAGAATTCAAGTACCGACTGAACATTCTTCAGGCTACTAAAGGAGCTCATGTAGAACTATATTGAAGGTACTGTACAAAAACTGTTAGATTTCTTCATTCTTTTGCCACAAACTGCATTGCAATTCACCTTTTCGTATTTTTGTTATTAGTGTTTAGAATAATAAAGATCGTTCTCGGACACGCTGTATATATCCAGCCCATTTTACATTTATTTAATTCTATTCCACAGTAATTGTGGTAAAAAGAAGCGGCTCATCTTCCGTATTTTAGCCATTTTCTTGGCATCTTTATTTCTTTTCAGCTTTAGACTCTAAAAATGAGTCAAAATAATCGCCAAATTAATCTACTGGACGATACTTTATATACATGCCAAACATCATTTAAAAAATTTGGTGTGGACAGCATGTGACGTTATCTATAGACTCAAATTTATCTTTTCTTTATCAATTATTGAGTTTCAATTGCACAGAATAACATGGATGACTATTTGAAATTACTCTGAATTCGCAGTTTTATTTCAAATAATTATCCATGTCATTTTATGCAATTGAAACTCAATTTAATGGATTGGGAAAGAGGAAATAATTTTGAATCTGTAGTTAAAGTCATGTGATATCCACATCAGATTTTTTAAATCATGTTTCATTCGTTACTAATTCCCCGTGGTGAAGGAGCGCCTACGTACCACGTCCACAATACCCCCCCCCCCCCCAAGGGTATCCCATGGCGAAGTGGGGGAGATTTGCAGCTTCACGTTTATAGAGGCTCCCCGAAGGGCGGAAGTCTGACTTGGCCTCGACATTACAACATCCATGCCCGCTGGCGGGATTCGAACCCCCAACCCGGCAATCCAGCGATCAGACGGAAACGCATGCCCCTGACCGCTCGACCACCGGATCGGCTTAAATCATGTTTAATATGTACAGAAAGTATCGTCCAGTAGATTATTTTGACTCCTCTTTAGAGTTGAAAGCTAAAAAAAAAAAAGGCGCCAAACGGCTGAAATACGGATTTTGAGCCAAAGAGGCGAAGTTCAGTGCATCCATTTTAGTAATTTAAATTTATTTAAATTAATTAAATTGTAATTATTTTTTATTTCCTTTTGTTTAGTATAGTTTTTTTCTTCTTTCCGATAAATAATTAATTAATTTATCGCTATTCTTCAATAAATTGTAGTTTCTGGCGTTATAAATATTGAAATTTCGTTCAGCTTTAAAATTAACGCCGCAATTGAATATTTCAAATCATTTGAATTAACTTAAATTCCTGTATTCTAAATTTCTTTTTCGGCTGAATAAATTCATTTTTTTTTTAAATTCTCGTATCTGCAAATTGGTAAAATATTCTTGTTTTAAATTCCTTTCTTAGCAAAATAAATGACTTTTTATTCAACATTCTCGTTTTGGTAATTTGTCCGAAATTTTTAATATCTTATTCTTTGGTATTGTAAACGTTAACTTGGTTTTAATTTAACGCATTGTACTTTTCCACTTTCGGCTTATAATTTTGGAATGTTTTTGATGTTGAGAAATATTGTAATTATCTTAATTAATGAGATGTTTAAAACTTGTTTTTTAGAATGGAAACTTAATAATAAGCATCTAGTCTTTTGAAAATTTTAACGTGATGTATTTGTTTATTTCGATGTTTTATTTAAAGTTTTATTATATTTCAGTTAGAATGCATTTCGTTGTATTAGAGAATTTCAAATCAGACGCTGCATAGTATTTGGATACTTTTGGATAATAGGTTTTAGGTTATTTTTCAAAATGATTTTGAAATGATTTGTAGATGTTTTAGGGGGGGGATTAATAATGCTTAATACTGGACACATAGCAAGTCTCGAGCAAACAACATTTCCCCATTTCCTATACCATTGAACTATATAGAAACACATTCATATCACCATTTATTGCATGATTGGCAACAGAAGCACAAGATGGAAACAGCTACGTTTTCCAACAAGCAATATAATTCTATAAATAGTCGCAAAATTTTGAAGAAATGCACTGAAGTAAATCATATACAGTGGCAGGTATATAATGTGGATTTTCTAAAATTCTTGTAATACGAGTATATCGCTCATTATTTACGGATTGAAATTGCTTGTGGTAGCAAGCAGCTACTCTGTTATCCTGTGCTTTTAGACAGCCATCAATGATATGATGTAATGAAACAACTTATTCAATGAGTCGATATGCAGTACAATAAGCATCGTTTAGTGATGTATCGATAATGTGTTACTGTCAGTATTATGTGGATACTATATCGTATCGACGTCATCTATGATCAGATTTAGATAGTTGAATTTTGTGAGTCTTGTGTATTTTTAACATCGCGTTTTTAAAGAAGTTCCGTTTTAAATTTGCAGTCTGGCGCTTTTTTTAATGACAAAATTCCAATCAAGAAAGGTAAATATCTGAAAAATGGGTAATCGCAGTGAAATGTAGCTTTATTCGTTTTATTGTTCAGAATAACATATAAAATAAACATCTAAATAATTCAGTTTGTAGGAATTGATCCGGAGCCAGGTCCGAACCAGGGACCCGGTGCTTACACGACCGATATTATAAGATTAGAGCAAAAGCTAGCTTCCGCTCCGAACTTATAATTCGGGTTCATGTTCCTATCATCTTCGATCGGTGTCTTTTGACAGGAGCAGAGTCGGCTGCTGCCACAAGTTAAAGAAATTTTAAATTTCCCCGTTTAGCAGACAGTATAAGAAAATGAACAACGGCTCTTTGCAAACAAAACTGGCTGGTTTTTTTATTTCATGTCTGGATTTGAGAAAATTGTCAATATGAAACATATTGAAAACTATTGTTACTGCATATCCTCTGGAATCGTGGGTTTGCGCTCAAGATACAAGAATGAGTCCAAATTTCTGAATAACTAGCACGTTTATTCGTTTCTGAATAACTACCACGTTATTTACAGCGTAAACAGGAACAATATACCATAAAGCAGCACTTAAATGCTCCACTAATTTCATGAAACAATCAATACTATTCTCAAAACATTGAGGAATATCACAGTACACTCTAGCTCGTATCACGTGGACTGCCCTCCAACTGAGTAATGACTCCTTTTATAGGCTCTCTATAGAAGCTTCTGTAAACCTCTCATATCTCGTAGAACACTGATTATTTCGAGGTGTTTCTCGAATATTCGAAAAGTCGCCAAATGTTGCCATATTGGAGATAAATCACCAAATCTGGCAACCCTTCTCCGAACTTCAATATCTGGCAATACTAGATTCACTACATACGAAAGGTTGCCTGTACGGATATTTTCTTCGTCTTGTCAGAGGCTGGAAAAGAGAGAGAGAACATTTTAGAGAGAAGCTCGTAACACTATTATATCGATACACAGTAACGTATCCAATTATATCGATACAAAATATCTGTATAATTACCATGTATCGTTGCAGTCCTATATAAGGCCATGTATACATATATTTATAAGGTCATATAACGATACATCAATAAAGCTGTTTCTATATGTCCATTATTTGTATGAATGTTTTCCCGTAATCTGATTGGAAAGTCGTTTGAACATGTCCCGGAGGATAGTAGTTTAAATCCAACTAGGGACGTCCATGCTTCGTCTGTTTTGCACAATTGCTTTCTGGTTTCTTTACAATTATTTAACTAATTCATCCGAATTACTTAGATATTTTAATATTCAGTAATAGATTGTTGAATCACAATTTTGATTGGCAAAATCCCTTTTTATGTGGAATTTTGTTTTGTCCTTTACTGATTTACCTCGCATAGCTAGCTCAAAGGATGGACTTTCGAATATTTCAATAAAATGGGACTCTTCTCAATGTAGGTCCATTTATCTGGATGCAATAAGACTTGCTTCTTCAGGAGGATCCATAGCTCTTATGTCGAAATTGGTAGCAAGTGACCAAATCTCCGAAATTGATTCCATGCTGTGGATGATTTTGTTGCCATTTACATCATATGTGGAAGAAGAATCGATTGCCAGTACTATCGTAAGAACTTTATATATATCAAGCATTTTCCCCTATCTATCTTCTCTATTTTTTTCTGATTTTCTTCTGAACAAAATTATATATTTATTTATTAGTAATATTTAAGACTCATCTTAGTTGCAAAAGTTTAATTACTTTTTAGAAACATGCATAGAAGAACTGTAGAGTCACTGGGGAAAAGTTTCTGGGGGGACAGGGGGGTTACCAAATATTTTGCTTTCCATTTTTCCATATATCACTTCCTCGAAATTAATTGGGTTCAAAGGGTTCCTGGGGGGGGGGGGGGGTTAAGACCCCCAAATTCCCACTTTGATAATGCAACTGTAGAAAATTATGGACAACATTCCAAAGTTATTTTATAACTAATAGACCTAGTGTACGTAGAATGTTTGAATGAACTAAAAATTTGGTTAACAATGCTTAACAAAAACTGGAACTCGCATTGTACAAAATTTAAAAAATTGCAACAATAGAGCGAAAATATAGGTAGAAAAAGAATGTGAGATACAAAGACAAATGCTAAAGGGAAAATGTTTTTATTAAAAACATTTCAGCAGGAATGGATTAGATGATCAGTCTTATTGACTATCAATCCAAAAATTAAATAAATATAATATATGCATCTTTCAAATTATATCTGTCTGTTTACTCAATTTCATTTTTTGATTGATTTTTTTTCAAATATTGTTAAGTATGACTTTTGTTTGGGGTGGGGGTGGGGGGTTTGTAGCTGTATTTCTTAAAGACTGGCCATATAAAAATAACACAACTACAAACCTTTGTCTTAATTCAAAGTTACTTTACGGCCAGGGAAAAACACACAAACTAAGTATTTCAATCGAAACTGTTTATTATAACATAGCTGATACAGCAACTGGCTGTAAAACTAAAAAGATCTGTATAAAAGCAAACATTAAGTTCAACATGCCCGTATAGTGATTGAATATGATAAGAGCCCTGGGTTTGATGATCAAATGAAAATTGGAATACTACTCGTAGTAATAGTTGAATACGAACGGCAAAATCTTATCCAATTCATCAACGGACATCTGGCTACTTCAGAAGACACTCTTGTGGACTAGATCCTGTTGATAACGATTGTACACTTCCCGGCTAGTATATCTTGCTAAATCATCTGTCACTTGGCCGACGTGGCTTAAAAAAGAAAGATCTTCTACTTCGGCATTGCAAACGTGGGAATTCAAAACTAATCCGCACACGCACCTGCACTGATTGCATTCGCCATCTCTTTTACACGAACCGAAACGTTATCCTGTTTTATTACTGGATCGCAGAAATTGTTAGATGTCTCAGAATTGGTCTATATAACCGAACCAGTAAGAGTTTGTTAATTTAAAGTAAAACACACTTTAGAACGTAAACAAATGGAAATCATAACCATTGGTTATATAGTCCTCACAGTATGCACAGTTATTATTTACTTAACAGGGGTTAATCGTAAACACATTAAAGCTAGAAATGTATTTCAATAAAAATATAAAATTAATACTATCATAAAATGTCCTTGTGCCGACGATCTTTACTGAAACTTTATTTGAAAAAAATTAAGTGCCATTGTCTCATATCGGAAAACTGCATCAATTCAGAAATTACAATGTTAAGGAATAGCAATAACAACACTATTCGCTTATCAAAAACTGGAACCTTAATCATGTTACTTAGCAAGTGAAATAAATCATTCTCATTCTGTAAAAAAATGCATTAGTCAAATGTGTTTATAAGACAGACGAATTTAATTTCAGTTATCCCATCTAAATAATATCCCTAAAATATTGTTACTGGAATTATTGTTATTTTTAATTGCTAAAGCATCGATTTTATTTTATCAATAATTTTTTTAAAATTCATATATTTCTGATTGTGTGTAGCCGATTGTTTACTAATAATAAAACTAATAGAGAATTTTATAGGAGCATCTTCTGCTACAGATCCCTTCATTTTGGGACGTTATACTACGAGTGTATGTTTTAAGGTGATCTTTTAAAAGCAATATTTTTAACATATGAATTTTACAGTGTTCAATATCTTTATAAATTTAATAATATTTTGCTGGCGTATAATTCACATATTTAGTTCTGATTTGGACAACTGTACATTGCGTTATGTTAGTCCGTAGACCCAGCCAATTGCTTCACATTTTAAAGACTTCTTTGTAACTCTCCAAAATTTTACTGAAAATAACATTAAAATATACAATAAAAGTAAGAGAAATAGTTTTTAAATTAAATTATTCATTTGGGAAAATATTAAGATTGCTAATGATCCCAGATATACCTTATAAAATTCTATTAACTAATTATTCTTTATGCAATGCTTATATACGCTATTAAATGTTCCATTAAAGCCTAGGAGTGTAATGAAGTATTTAAAAGAGAATTATTAATTTGCAACTTATTTAAGAGAGTAAAGAAGCTTAAAAGATCACATACAGTTAGCAATTCAAAGAAAAATTAAAATCATATTAACATATCCACATATATCAAATAATTCACAAAAGGTAGCAATACCTGGTCAGGCGACATTATATCTCTTGTCCTTGGTTATATTTTAAGTTTATTGCCTGGCGCTCAGTGTTTGACATTGCATAGCATGTACACTTTATTCCTAAAAGTTCGTCTTTTGGCTATAATTTTCATAACAATGCATTTTACTAAAATTATATCATCAAAATAGAAGATCATCAAACGCTGTAATATTGAAATTAATTGGATAAAATTAACATAATGTAACTTAAGTGTAAATTAAAGATTCTCTTTGTGTGTTTTCCGAAGTGATTGAAAAGTGATTTTCGAAGTGATCACTTTTCCACCATTCTAATTTTCCTATAATTGAAAATTCTTATCTGTATACACTTCAGCCTCTATTGAAGAAAGAAGTGGCCAATCGACCGTCCCTTCTGGGTTCTTCAGCACTTGCATATAAATATTGTTCCATCCATCCCGAATGTGAGTCAAGTAAAGCCATCCAAGATTTTTCTGAAAATTTAAAACAGCTACTTGGAGACAAATGCCACACAGGCAGCACAGAAGAACAACTACAAGTAAGTGATCCAGTGCATAGAACTATGCAACTCAACTCCTATTTGGATTCTTAGAATGCTATTGCATTAATTGTATTTTAAGATTCAAAATTGAGGATTTAGTCAAATTATGCTTAACTGAAAAATATATTGTATTCAAGTTTGAAAGTTACAAGATTCCTTTTAAGTGCTATCTTTGGTGTAGCCGGGATTTGTTCCAAATGCATGTTTAAAAATATGTCTTTCCGGTCTATCCTGGGTATTCCAGGGACATGTTTAAACAATAATAAGTATCATTAAATATGTGCGGGGGCCGTTGATTCCCGATGGTACGGCACAGGTTAGAACTCGGAACTTGTAGCTTACTAATCATCTACTATACCGTTAGGCCCAAAAAAAATCTTCGGTCCCGAAGGTATTGTCAGGGATGTATTTTGTAGCAGAAAGTGAAGCAAGAGCTGACCGCGCCTCACACTTTCCTTCCTGGTAAGAACGTAGATAGGATATCCACGGGTAAGAAGTTCGGTCGAATTTCAGCGAGGAGGGTGGTCAGCCGGAAAACCCCCACCGCGTCGGCAAGCTAAAACTCCGTCGGGAGCTGAATATCCGTGAGGCGTATCGTACCTCATCGTGCGGTTGCATGACGTCAGTTGTAGTCAACCAGGAGAGGATGAGGAAAATTGAAATGTGCGTCATCTCTTGAGAGAGGTGAGATCGTTGGAGAGAGAGAGAAGTTTGCGTGCCCATTTTTCATCCGTGATCACCAACTGCGGGACCGTTCATCCGCGACGGTGGGGGATAGGTTCGAACTCGAAACCTGTAGTTTGCTGATCTTCCGCTATACCGTTAGGTCCAAAAGATTCTTCGAGTCAGAAGGTAGAATCGGAGATGTCTTTCGTAGCAGAGAGTGACGCAAGAGCTGACACGGTCACATATGTAACATTTGGAGATAAATTTGGCGACTAATTTGGTGAAATATCGACTTCACAATGTGATGCTAAATCGACAAAAATGTCGCCAAATTTACAAAAATTACGCTAAAATTACAAATATGATGCCAAATTCATGAATTTATAATTAACATATTTTTCTATAATGAAGTATATTGCTCTTAGCAACTATTAGCAATATTTTCCATTAAG
Organism: Amaurobius ferox; assembly: GCA_951213105.1. NCBI lineage: Eukaryota > Metazoa > Arthropoda > Arachnida > Araneae > Amaurobiidae > Amaurobius > Amaurobius ferox. The sequence goes on along the minus strand of OX578152.1, from coordinate 91,912,201 downwards.
AAGTTATATTTGCGCAAAATATAAATTCGTTTGAGACTTCACAATAATTTTGCATGCTGTCATCTCGAAAAGCGAAAAATGTTTGTGTACTTTTCAACGTTAAACGCATTGTGCCGTGGATCTTGTCCATCATTACTTCACATTGAAAGAAGTAAAGTGCTTGCACTATGTAGTGAAAGTTATATGCTGCCCACATTGTTTTTTTGTTATCTTATTATAATTATGCACATAAAGTAATCACACAAACTGGTTCTACATTTGAATCCCGCGTTTGAGAAGACAGATTGACGGAATTATATTTCTTTCTTTTAACAGAAAATTCCCAGTAAGTAACAGCTGCATTTATGCGATTCTCAGTCACATTTGAGGAGGTGGATCGACAGAATTCTACGGTACTCTCCCTACAGTATCATAAACCAATTTCAAGATATTTATGTTTCTTTTTTTAATCTCTTGCAAATTTACATCATTTGAAAAAACTACTTAGTCGGAAAATGAGAAAATAAAATGTTTTTTTTATGACCTCCAATCTTTTATGTTCATAACATGATAATATTCAGTGAGAAGCAATTTTGATTCAGTATTAATATATTAATAAACGATATTTTACCTATTGCTAACATTTAAACAGAATTACAAATATACAAATACTGTTTTTCAAAAGTGGTAACTGAACGTAGTACTGCATTTCTCTACGTTAAAAGTTTATAGATAAAAACAAAGTATTAAATATTCAAATGTTAGAAAAGACGGGGAAAATGCAGTTTGCTTCAGCATAAAATAAGAATTTCAACTTCCATTCAATTTTCCATTATTCTAATATTTCATTCAATATATTTCTTTTGACTGTAGTGAAAAGGTTAATGTTTTCAAAGTTGCCAGCCTATGCTATCATGATTTTTATGAAATATTGTTTTCAACTTCAAAAATCATTAGTAGTGTTGTAATAAGTTTAAATAAAAGTATTGTACTATTGTGTTTTGAAGTATTAATCATTATATAAAAATTTGATCAGAACTGATATTTTAACATTTATTTTCTACAGAGCTTTTTTATGGTTTCTTCGGTACCTTTATTTCAATATTCCATTACCAAATTCCATATTTATCGAAAATTCATATTCATGGATAATATGAATTGTAGTGAATCTGTACTGATTATGTACCTTTTTTTAATTTTAGGTCTTAACGGCGTTAAAAGCCTTTGGAAATTTGGGTTTTATGGGTGACAGCGCAGAAAGCCTATTTCAATGTTCTCTTTCAACAGAAAATAAAATGGAAATAAGGGTTGCAGCGATTAACGCTTTTCGACGATCACCATGTAAAGAAAGTGTGAGTTATCACTTTTCTATTCATAATCAGCTATTGTAAAACGTACTTATTTACAATACCCATAAAAATATAGTGTTGGACCAAATAAATTTCAATAAATAGCTATATACATATATAATTAAAAGTTTTTTTATTTGTTGCTCTGTATACAAATCCACAATTTGGACGGATTTTTTCAAATTTAATATTGTTATTTTCTACGTCACAGCGGGCACCTCAGTCCAGGTGTCTAGTATCTAGGACCAGGGGTTGTGGAAAAATTAATAGAGACACAAAATAAGATCTTCAATGGAAATAACATTATAAAAACATTTTTTTTTTTCGAAAATTTATTTGTAAATAATTATATTGTTGCTTAGCAGCGGAGTTAAATCGACTGTTTTTTATTTAATTTATGCGATTTATATAGTAAAGAAATTAACACAAACAAAAATTTGATAAATGAATTGTATTATATTTTAATTGGATTTTAGTAGTTATAGTTTTGGGATACAAGATAAAGGGAATTTTTATATTTTTAATTTCTTAAGTCATCTGCTTTATTTTGGCACGGAATATTCAAATTCATATATTTTCTATTGTGTCTAACCAGAAATTCTTCATAGTAAAGCAGGATAGAAATAATATATATATATATATATATATATATATATATATATATACACTCATTGCCATAAAAATTTGCGCCCCAAGAAGTAATCGTAGGATCGTAACGAAACTTGGCATGAAGTTACGTGTTGGGCAAATATGCAAATAATTAGAAATACAGCGTGATTGCGCACTGCATAATGCCACTAATGGGTGTTGAACTTCGTTCTCCCTGATGCAGAAAAAGGCACGCAGAGGCTTTTTACAAGTACTTAATCTGCTGCAGAAGGACGCTTTTTCATTAGGGATGCCGTCATCGAAGACAACATGATGAGCTGATAGAGTTTGAGAGGAGGCGAATCATCGGGATGATGGAAGCCTGGTGGTCAGCTTGGCCAGTAGCCAGCCACTTAGGCCATTCAGACTTCACTGTAAGGAGGTGTTGGGATGAGTGGACGAGAGAGAGGTCGCATACACAGCAGCCAGGCTCGGGATGCCCTTGGCAGACCAATAGCCATGTAGACCATCATATCAACCGATACGCACGCACAGAGCTAACTGCATCATTGTCCACCATCCGAACACAGGCGGCACCTTCACTACGGGCCCCTGTGTCTGTCCGTACCATCGCGAGGCGCCCGGCTGAAGAACATTTGGTATCGCAGCGCCCGTTACGTGTACTGTTAATGACACCCACCCACCGTCGCCTCCGTTTGGAGTGTGTTGCGCTAACGGGATTGGACTGCAACAGAATGAAACCAGATCGTCTTCAGCGACGAATCGAGGTTCAATTTAGGCAGTGATGACAACCGAGTACGTGTATTGAAGATCCATAGTGAACGCCTCAATCTTGCCCTCGCATTACAGCGGTACACCGCTCCCACAGCTGGTGTGATAGTATGGGGTGCCGTCACATACGACAGCCGGTCACTTCTAATATTGATCCACGGAACCATAACAGCCCAGAGGTACGTCCGTAACATCCTTCAGCCTAATTTGTTGCCACCCATAGCAGGGCTCCCAGGAGGCATTTTTCAACAGGACAATGCTCGAGCACACGCAGCAAGGGTGTCACAGGAATGCCTCCGCCACATTATCCCCCTTCCCTGGCCTGCCTGATCCCCAGATTTGTCACTGATCGAGCAAATCTGGAATCACTTGGGACGGCAAGTTGTACAACCAACCTTTAATGCGACAACCTATGAGTTTGGTCGCATTAAAGGCGCGCTTACAATATTGTGGAATGAGATGACGCAGGACACCATACGGAGCCTATGCCTCAATGTTCGCCCGTATTGCATCGTGTATTCACGCTAGTGCTGGCCCAACAGGATACTAGAACCTCCATTTGTAGTTTTTCCTGTAATAAATTATCATTTGGCTTTGATTTTGTAACCACTTACTTATATCGACGTTGCACTCACGTATATAAAACTTCGTTCGATTCTCACAACTCTTTTTTGGTCCTCAAATTTTTATAGCAATGAGTATATATATATATATACATATATACAAGAGAAACATACATTCCGGATACAATGGCAAGTGTTAACTAGAGTATGAATAAGCGCACATTCAAATACAAAAATTGAAAATACTAGCCGAATACCCGTTGGAAATCAACGGTCTCATAATAAGCAACCACTGAATATTGTTATTTTTTTAATAATTCGCGTTTCACATTTATTTGGCAAATCGAATATTTTAGTGTGCGGAACCCCTTAAAGAAGAAAATATTGCAAATTTTAAATTGCGCACTTTTTCCTTTCGAACAATCTATCAGTATACCAAACTAAAGTCTCTATCTCATCCCAAAGCATACTATTTTATCATCTCCCTTTTCGAATGTTTATTTGTGGAGCACACCCATAAATGAAAATTTTTGAAAAACTATGTTCGCCTTGATTTTCTTATCAGATGATTGACTCATATACCTAATATCAAGCCTCTATCACATTTAAAGAAAGCCTGTCTCATTTATTCCGAAAATCGAACATATTGGTGTTCGGCACACCCTAAAGATGCAAATTTTGGAAATCTGAAATTGCACACTTTCTTCCTTTCAAACTATCTACCAGTACACCAAATTTGATGTCTCTATCCTGTTGTGAAGAATGTTTTTCTATCACTTCATATTTCGAACGTTTTTCTGTGTTGCACCCCCTTAAATGATCATTTTTGAAAAACCGTAATAATCGTAGAGTTTTTTTTATCAGATGATTACCCCATATACTAAATTTCAAGCTTCTGTCACATTGTAAAGGAGGCGTTTTTCATTTGTTCGTCAAATCGAACATTTTAGTGTGCGGCACCTCCTACAATAGCAAATGTTGCAAAACTGAAATTGCACACTTTCTTCCTTTCTAACTATCTACACGTATACCAAGTTTGAAGTCCCTATCTCATCGCAAATCATACTTCTTCTATCATTTCACCTTGCGAATGTTTTTCTGTGGAGTACTCACCACCCTTAAATATACATTTTTGAAGAACGCCATTCTTCTTGGGTTTTCTATTAAATGATTCGTTCATATACCAGATATCAAACGTTCTAAAAGGAGTGTTTCTACTTCTTTCCGAAAATCGAACATTTTTGTGTGCGACACCCCCTATAGTACAAAATATTGGAAAACTGAAATTGTACACTTTCTTCCTTCCAAATTATCTATCCGTACACCAAATTTCAAATCTCTATCTTATCCCGAAGTATGTTTTCTTATTAATTCACCTTTTCGAACGTTTTCCTCTGGAGTACCCCCTTAAACGAACGTTTTTATAAAACTATAATCGTCTTGGGTGTTTTTATCAAATGATTATTCCATATACCAAATTTCAAGCCTCTATCAAATTTTAAAGGAGCCGTTTCTCATTTATTCGTTAAATCGAACATTTTGGTGTGCGGCACCCCCTTAAGTAGAACATATTGGAAATCTGAAATTGCACACTTTCTTCCTTTCGAACGATTTACCCATACACCAAATTTGAAGTCTCTATCTTATGGCAAAGCATGCATTCCTATCATTTCACTTTTTGAACGTTTTGGTGTGGAGCACCCCCTCTAGAGAACATTCCCGAAAAATTCGATTTTTCCAGGGAGTTGTATCGAACGATCGAGCCGTGTACCAAATCGCAAGTCTCTATCTATTCCGGAAGTGCCTAAACAAAGCGTGACAGACAGACGGACAGACAGACGGACAGACAGACAGACGGACACTTGGCAATTAGTATATACCAGCCGAATACCCGTTGAAAATCAATGGTCTCGTAATAAGCAACCCTTGAGTAATGTAAATTTTATAATAATTCGCGTTTCACATTTATTCGATAAATCGAATATTTTGGTGTGCAGAACCCCCTAAAGAAGAAAATATTGGGAAACTAAATTTGCGCATTTCTTCCTTTTGAATTATTTACCCGTACACCACACTAAAGTCTCTCTCATCCAGAGGCACCCCTATATTATTATTTCTCCTTTGGAACTTTTTTCTGTGAAGCACACCCATAAATGAACATTTTTGAAAAACTCTCTTTGTCTTGGGTTTTTTATCAGATGATTGGCCCATATACCTAATATCAAGCCTCTGTCACATTTAAAAGGAAGCGTGCCTCATTTATGCCGAAAATTGAACATATTAGTGTGCGGCACCCCTTAAAGTAACACATATTGGAAATCTGAAATTTCACGCTTTCTTCCTTTCAAACTATCTACCCGTACACCAAATTTGAAGTCTCTATTCTATCGAGAAGCATGTTTTTTCTATCACTTCACCTTTCGAACGTTTTTCTGTGTAGCACCCCGTTAATGAACATTTTTGTCAAACTGTATTCATGTTTGGTTTTTGTCAAATGTTTAGCCCATATACTAAATTTCAAGCTTCTATCACATTGTAAAGGAGGCGTTTTTCATTTGTTCGACAAATCGAAAATTTTAGTGAGCGGCACCCCCTACAATAGCAAATGTTGGAAAACTGAAATTGCACACTTTCCTCCTTTCCAACTTTTTACCCGTACACCAAATTTGAAGTCTCTATTGTGAAGTATGCTTTTCATGCTTTCATCATGAAGTATGCTTTTCTAGCATTTCATCTTTCGAATACTTTTGTGTGGAGTATCCACCCCCCTTAACTATATATTTTTGAAAAACTGTATTCTTTTTGTGATTTCTATGAGATGATTCGCTCATATACCAAATATCAAGCCTCTATCACGTTTTAAAAGTGGCGTTTCTCTTTTATTCCGAAAATCGAACATTTTAGTGTGCGGTACCCCCTAAAGTAGAAAATTTTGGTTAACTGAAATTATACACTTTCCTCCTTCCAAACTATCTACCCTTACACCAAATTTGATATCTCTATCTCATTCCGAAGTATGGTTCTTTATGAATTCACTTTTCGAACGTCTTACTCTGGAGCACCCCCTTAAACGAACATTTTTGAAAAACTATATTCGTCTTGGGTGTTTTCGTCAAATAATTAGCCCGTATACCAAATTTCAAGCCGCTATCAAATTTTAATGAAGCATTTTCTCATTCATTCGGTAAATCCAACATTTTGGTGTGCGGCACCCCCTTAAGTACAAAATATTGGAAATCTGAAATAACACACTTTCTTCATTTCGAACAGTTTACCCATACACCAAATTTGAAGTCTCTGTCTCATCGCAAAGCATGCTTACCTATCATTTCACTTTTCGAAAGTTTTAGTGTGCGGCACCCCCTTAAGAAAAAAATATTGGAAATCTGAAATTGCACACTTTCTTCCTTTGAAACAATTTACCCATACACCAAATTTGAAGTCTCTATCTCATCGCCACACATGCTTTCCCATCATTTAACTTTTCGAACGTTTTGGAGTGGGGCACCCCCTCTAGAGAACGTTTTCAAAAAATTCGATTTTTCCAAGGAGTTTTATCGAACGACTGAGCGTGATAGGCGGACAGATAGACAATTGGCAATTAGTATATATAGATTAGAAAATTATCCATTCGACTTGAGCCTTTATTTGAGCATCGGGCGCGATTAGTATTTGCATGGGTGACCACCTGGAAACACCGCGTACTGTTGACTCTTTTCAGTCGACGTGGTGGCCGAACGGTCAAGGCGAGCGTTTCCAGCGAATGATCGGCCGCCACGTTGTGGGTTCGAGTCCCACGTAATACATGGATGTTACGTGTTGTGAAAAAAGAGATGGCAAAGGGAAAAAAGAAAACATAATAAAATCAGTTATAATGCAACTCTTGAAAAGATCGAAACGTTCATAAAAAATGTGTGTACAGGAATAATAATAAATCCTGGATGGATTAAAAATCTTATATTTAGTATAAAAAAACGTTATATTCAACGCATCTGGTGTTATTTGAAAGAGTATCAACTCGAAGAACATCTAATTGTTAACAATAATGAAAATGCATGTACAAACTATGCAATAATGATGGATTTACTTAAACTAAAAGCCAGTACATTAAACATAGTATTAAAACCCTCTACCCGGAAGAAAAGTACTACAGCAGAGCATTTTGTTACAACCTACAAAAATAAAATTTATGATGGAATACCAATCAAGACATATATAAAAAACTTGGCACATCTCTTGCCAATACCTGACATCGAGGTAAAGCTGATTTATAAATTTGTGCAAACCAATGGTAGAAAAATATTTAATTATAATCGTATAAGCAGAAACATCCATGTATATCAAAGTGAAGTGAGTAATTGTCAAAACAGCCCTTACATAGATACCCATCATGGGCACATTGTCACTGGAAACCTGGATCTATTGGATAATCGGAAGTTAAAATCTATGCTTCAACTTGGTACGAAATTTCGAATACAAGATTTCAGAAATATTAAAAAGGACTTTGAACAAGATTTAAAGAAATTTACATATAGACTCGCCGTAAAATACAGCATGCCAATACAAGCTTTCAAAGAATGGCAATACAACCATACCAAAATGTTCAATCTCCACTACAATACAGTGTGTAAAAAAACGTATTATCCTTCTCTTCAAAATGCAGTCAATAAATATGAAGATAAATATGTTATAACTTATACTGATAAAGTAGTATCAAATTACGCTTTCACATGCAGAAAATACTACGTTGATACTTTAAAAAATAGTTATCTTGACAAACAAATGTACTCCCCTTTACAACAAAATGGAAATTGTTTGGCAAATAACATCAAAGCTCTGTATAAACTAATTGATATCGAACTTAAAGTAGTTAACTTTCCATATCTGGTATTAATACCAAAACTTCATAAAAATCCAGTCAAATTCCGGCCGGTGACAGTGGGATGTGGATCCTATTTGACAATTGCAAATGAAAAACTTTTAACTATACTTAAAAATGTTCTGATTATACTCAAGAAACAAGGAACAGTAATGATAAATAATAGTTACGATGTCATCAACCGACTTCCATTTTATAACAAGGATATACGTTTCAAAAGTTACGATTTCCGTGATTTATTCAACAACATCAATCTGGAAAATCTATATGAAATTTTTAAGGAACTACATGAAATATATGACTTAAAAGAGCATATTACCTTCAGAAAATACAAGGACTTGATTCGCATTGTGTTATTTGAAAATATCTTATTTGATGGCACCAGCTATTTTCAACAGGTTAAGGGTATTCCCATGGGAGGGGGTTGTTCATCCCTGCTCGCCGTTCTATACTTGAGTAAATTTGAAAATGGCACTCATATACTACATGAAATGCCATACTTTCGTTATGTTGACGATGTCCTTGTTGGGCAATATAAGAATGCACCCCAATTTGATTTTACTTTTTATCCAAAAGAACTGGAATTGATTGAGAATAAAAGTAAGGAGGATGATAGTGTTGATTTTCTAGATATCACACTAAAACATGACAGTAGATATGGTACTTATACCGTCTTATATGACAAGAGAAACAATTTCAATATGGAAATCAATCATATTATAGATTGGAGTTCCAATTTGACCAAAAACATCTTCAAAAATGTCGTCATAGGTCACCTCAAACGAAATCAACGCATTAATACTTTCAAGTCAGATTGCATCATGCATAATAGGAATATTATGAAGGAGGCAATAAAACGGAATTATCCAATTGGCTTCCTGACATGTTATTATAATTCCCTATTTAATACAAAAAAGGGAGAAAATGCTTACTTAAAGGATATGGCAGAGGTATAGAACGATGAAAGTAAAAATAACGTATTACGCATACGTAAACTGCTTTTATATATAAGGCACTCTGGCATTTGCTGCATTTCCATTCTTTTCCTTCCCTTGCAATCCTGGTTGATTCCTATTTGTTTACTCTGCACTTTTTCGAGTGTTTTTGACTTGACACATATACGGAAGTATGACTTCTGCATGGCATTGGTACCGTGAGTGTTGCCCGGGCATAAAAGCAGTCTTTTAAACGGGAAAGAGGGGTCGCCATCCCCCTCTACCATTTTATGCCTTGCATTTGGTCATTTCCCTTATTTTTTCATATGAATCTTGTATGTTACTTTAGGAGAGTGTGCTGCTTTGCGCCAACTTCTGGAGAATAATTGGATAACTGTTGTTTAATTTTATATGTTTACTATGCTATATATATATATATATATATATATATATATATATATATATATAATCTTTTTAGCGTCACCATTTTTGAGTATCTTAGCCTAGCTTCATATATTTTTTTGTAAATTTGTTTTAAAGCGGGACTAGAATGTGTTATCTATACAATCTATCTGTGAAGATAATTAGTCGCAGCGAGAATAGAAATTTGCTTATTTATTTTATGGCAATTAAAATTATTAGTTTAATAGAAATTATTGAAGAATTATATAATTTAGAATACAACTGCAATTTCACATATTTTGAATAACGAGCAACGCCGTGTATATTTGCTACTTAATATTTAATTTAATTAAATAGCCCATGTTATATTGTAAAGACATTTTGCATCATTCTTCATGACCTCCCTCCAAAGATTAAAGTAAGATGTCTTATCCAATTTTTCCCTGTGAAATGTATAATTACATCTAAATTCTCTAGTGTTAATCACGTCCATAATGTTCTCATTAGAGACAATAAAGCGTAGTGTTTAGTATATATATTTTTAATTATTCTCTAATTAAAGTCCACCAATTATGAGTAGAAGTAGTTAAGTGTTTTGTTTCTAGTTGTTAAATAGGGTGCAGAATAGATTGTGACAAATATAAAGCGAAAAAGAAAAGAATTTTGACTACTCATTTTATCACGCTACCGTTGCTTTTTTTCTGAAATTTTACAGTAAGTAAAATTATTTGCAAACTGAAGAATCATTTTTATATTTTCTGTTTCATTCGTTTTCAGACGAGTTCCAGGCTATTAGATATTTATACCAGCAGGACAGAACCAGATGAATTGAGGATAGCAGCTTTGATATCCTTGTCAAGATGTGCTGGCCGGAAAATGGTCGAAAAAGTAGTGGAAACCTATAAGACCGAAACAAGCAATCAAGGTATTCATGTTTTGCAATGTTCTATTTCTCTCATTAAGTGCATGACGCCTTCTCAGATGAAGAAAGCACTATGGAAACCGTTGATGAAATTTTCAGCTCTGTGCAGAGGGATTTTTTCTGCATAACAACTCCCTAGCTTTGAAACATGGTATAAAGATTCACAGTGCCCCACCGAAATAGTCACCCTCAAGTAGTCAAACAAATCCTAACTTCGTAATTATTATGTAATAAATATTTCTATAAAATTTATTTATTTCGTGGTACAAGTTAAGTTCCTTATTAATATATTATGGAATTATTTTATCCATTACTGTAATTAAAACTGCCTGTTTCCGGACAACCATGGAGTTAAACCATGGAGTTAAACCATGGAGTTAGACCATGGAGTTGTTGTTGTTGAGACCCAGACCGTCTGACCTACCAGAAAGGTGTAAGGTAACCGTTTGGACGGCCGGGAAGTGCCACCCAATTTAGACCACAACCCAGTGGGGGAGGCTTCCACAGGGACCGTACCCTCCTTCCCCTACCACCAACCTCTCGGAAGGACTTACGGACCCACATGTTTAACGTGATCGTTCTCCGTATGGCAGTCGTGGCAGCGTGCAAATCCAGCTCGCAAACCAACGGGCTACCGCGGCCTAAATGCGCCAACAGCACTCGGTCTTCCCAGGTGGTCACCCACCTAAGCACTAACCGCGCCCGATGCTGCTTGACTTCGGTGATCTAACGAGAACCTGTGTTTTCAGCACGGAAGGGCCGTTGGCCAAAAAAAAAACCATGGAGTTAAACCATGGAGTTAAACCATGGAGTTTCTCAGATGAAGAAAGCAGTAAGGAGACCGTTGACAAAAATTTCTGCTCTGTGCAGAGGAATTTTTTCTACTTGACAACTCCCTAGCTTTGAAACATGGTATAAAAATTCAGTGCCCCACCCTCAAGTAGCCAAACTAATCCTAGCCTCGTAATTATTATGTAATAAGTACTTTTATAAAGTTTATTTATTTCGTGATGCAAGCTAAATTCTTTATTAATATGTTATGGAATTATATTATCCGTTACTGTAACTAAAACTGGCTGTTTCCGGGAAAACCATGGAGTTAAATTATGGAGTTAAAGGAGATTGGGATAAATCTCCTACAGATGAAAAACTAGAAAATAACCATAGGTTTGAGAATGACATGTAGGTGTAGAAACTAGTGTCAGAAACACCAAATCTGTTCTCATTTGACACAACAGGAAAGCGCAGGTTTTAGTATATTTATCTTTTATTATTTCCTAATTAAAGTTCCCTAATTAGTAAAAGATGAAGTAAGTGTTTTGTTCCTAGTTGTAGAATGAGGTACAGAATATAGAGAGACGAAATTAAATAGGATAGATAATCATACATAATAACCGGCACACCCGAAGGTATACAGCATGAATCAAGCCGTCGTGATAGTAAAACGAAACTTTTTCCTAGGAGTTCTACTCTCTAACTCCATGATTCCCAACGAGAAAGGTTGAAAATCGTTGGTTTAAAATGTGAAAGTCAATTAAATCTCTGCGTTTTGTGGGAGTTTACTAAACATATTAATCACTTTTGAAAATCGCACACCATGGTTTATATTTCCCAGGTCAACTTAATAAATTTTAGTAATTTGATTAATAAATAAATGAATATAAAAATCTCTCTCTCTCTCTCTATATATATATATATATATATATATATATATATATATATATGATACAATGGATCTGATTGGCTAAAGAATGGGCAATCAGATCCATTTTTTTTTACATAATGCAATACATTTACTTCTTTCACAGTGAAAAAATAATGTATAAGATTCACGATCCTATATGTTCTGGTGTAATTTTTATGTTCTGCATCGTACATCTCGAGCAACGCCGGGTAGTTGCTGCTAGTATAATATATAGGACTTTAAACCTTTAAGTTTCGGCGGATATTAGCCTTACTGCGAACGTCAGTAAGGGTAATCTTATCATAGCTTGAGAAAAGTATCTGAAACTGAACCCTCACTGAAAGATCGTCACATGTGTGACAGTGACGTTGTAGTCACGTGACACCTGGGTTAAAATGTGACATCATATTTGTGACTTCTATGTGATGTTACATATTAGTAACTTTGTAACTTCATTGTGACTATATTCTGTGACATTTCCACAATTTAATTAACATGTAACAATGTGACGACATTACAATGGCAATTACAATGTGACGTCACAAACAAGTTAATATGCGACTTCACAAACGGCCATGAAAATGACCAAAATGACTTCCCTGTGACCTCAATATGACATTGCCGAGACGAACTGCGACGTCCTGTGACGTCCCAAAGTCACAGTGTGAAGTAAATCTTACGTCACTGTGAAAAAAAATGCTGTTAGGGAACCAACGTATGACAATAAAAAATGCAATAATAATCAGTGCTATACGCATATCAGTTTAATAGAAAAAAGCTGAAGACTGGGGGAAAAAACCTTCTATAAGAGAAAAAAGTGAAAAAATGTATTAAAAAATATATTTCTCACAATAGAAAATATATAAACTTGCTTATTGCTTTGGATTATATTGAATAAGTTTTCTGGAGTAAAAAATTGTAATTTTTAAACTAAATGCGTTTTTTTTATTTTCTCAAAGTCGCACGTTTTAATACTTAGATCCCATTTTACACACGTTTTTTAATATCTATCTTAAAACTGTTATCATATATTTGTATCCTTATACTTCAAAAGAAGACTTTGGGATTTAAAGATCAAAAGAAAAAAAAGAAAAAAAAATTATTTTTCTAGGTCAATTATTTTTCTAGGTATTTTTTGGGATCAAAAGAAAAAAAATAAAAAAAAATTATTTTTCTAGGTAAAATTTATAAAAAATTATATTATTTCAAAGAAACATAAAATTAATAAAATATTATGTTAAAATATAAATAAATAGTTGAATATTATCTACGTAAAATTTTATTAATGTACACACACCGCATTCCGAGAAAAAGTGACTAAATATATCCAACATGGACTTTAATCAACGGTCCCGGTCTCCATTTAAATATTTAAATTATATCAGACTCTCATGACTTCACTGAGATACATAAATATAAATCTACATATTACGTGCCCTATATATTTGTGTGTTTACAGACACGCCAGAAGCCCTTTGGTGTCCTAGAAAGCTGAACCCTTCACACTCATAAAATCGGTCATGGCTCAGAACCTAATGAAGCCAGAGTTTTCATTCTCCTCCTGGTGGCGGAAAAAACGAAGAATGGATATAAAAACATTTTGCAGACGCTTCAAAATCTCTCTGATATACCTAGAAAGTTAAATTTTTGTACACTTACAATGTAGTCCGCTGGACAGACCCTGAAGGAACCAGATTTCCGTTTCCTACCCCCCCTTTCGCGGTCTTTACCGTAAATTTACTACGATATCTACGGTTTTTACCATTCATTTATCGCATCCTGCCTTTCGTTTGCCTGCCTCCTTGGTTTTATATCTTTCATTTCTCGTCGGGGCGATAGCAATTTTTTTCTACCTTCAATCACGTATGCACTACGGAAAATGCCGAACGTTCTTAAATAAGTGAAGTTGCGCTTCTTGTTTGTCGTGAAGAAGAAAACCGTATTTGTCTTCGATATCGATAAAACATTACATTTTAGTGCATGTGCTGTATTTATACGAAGTTCATACATTATTTAGTTTTAATTGCAGCAATTTTTGAGCAATTTTTTACTCTTTTTACTTTCCCTGCAATACATGGTAATGTATAGGGAAAGTATTGGAATCATGTCTAAAATCGTAACTCGAGTTTTCGGCAGAGCTACACGTTTTGAGACTTCTAGAACACGAAAACACTACTTTTAGCGTGACGTTTGTGTGTGTCTCTCTATCTGTACAAATTTTAAATCCACTCTAACTCAAAAACTAATTGAGTGAATTTTATAAAATTTTATGGAAAAGTCACTTGTGGGTTAGCCTGGTGCTGATTAGATTTTGATACGATTCGGAAAAAAGAAACATGCCCTTTTTTACGAAATGGCCCTCAAATATCGTCAAAATCTAAAATAAAAGATTATGTATGTTCAAATATATCCATTAAATTATCTTGTTTCATACGAAATTTTTGATAATGGAAAGAATAAGATCAACTCCATTACTTTAGGACTAGCCGTTCTCGAGACATTTTAGTTTTTTCGCTACGCCACTTTTGAGAGTGTCCTGTTACCAAATGAAAGTCGAGTGTCGTACAGAACAGAGCACCAGGCGCGAAGCGCCTTTAATCTCCAATTTCAATATTTGGTTCTTATCGTCATACTGTGACATTAATTCAGTTACCCTAATTGGAAATTCAAGGTTGTTTCAAATAGAAACGAAAATTAAATTAAAAAACAAATTCATTTTATAATAATTCTGGTTGTTATTTTGTGTCATTAAAATCAATTTATTGAATTTTGAGAATGTGAATATGAAGATGATGTGAATGTGCTGCCCACATCAGATTTTTAACCTTTAAAAGTAATTTTTGACCTTGTTGCAATTCCTGGTTTTGAAGACTTTCCTCGACCTTTCTAGTGTCCGTCTTCACGTGGAGTTATTTGGGCAATCTGCGCGGTAGCTCGAACCCTGCCTATACCCAGCTGCGACAGTATCTCAAAAGAGTTTCCATTAGAGAGCCATTGTCTATAGATATCACCAAGTTCTCCAGACATTTTGAATCGTCTTTCTTCTCTGAGATTCTAAACGTGGGCCACAGTCTTGAAGGAAATCTCATCCATTCAGCCGACTCCTTTCTTCCCCGATCCAGCGACTTGGGACTCAAACTCAACCTGTTTGGACAGCAGCTGGACACTTTTCAGGTAAGAAGTCACCTCAGATATCAGAATTAAAATAAATGCATAAAAGCGAATGGTACCCGCAAGAACGTAAATTAAAAATTTAGGTAGGGGTGTGAGGAGTAACATTTCCAAATTCAATCTATCTATATATTTTTTTTAATTTTAGTGTCACATCATTTCGGCGAAATATTGATAACTTTTTTTTCAGTTCTTAAAAGCCCGTGAATATTTCAGAATATTAACTTCCAGAATAAATGTTAAAAGAAATACTTCAAAAAAGCAATTTTTTTTTTATTTGTGAGTAAAAGATTCTTCTTGTTACCGCATATCAAACCATGATTTAAAATTAAGAACTCATTTTTTTTTAAATTCAAATTACAAAGAAATTAATCTCACGTTAACTAATTTTGTGGTTGCTGAAGAAACTTAAAGCATATCATACATAAGGCACTTTCATAAAATCATAAAACTTTAATATATTCATTTCATACTTTCTTAACGTCGAGTTCTACCAATTAGACAATGCTTTTAACCTTTCCATTGACATTTTCCTTCCATCTCACTTTGTTTCCCAGTTAATATTCCTAATAACTTCAATTCTCCGTTGGTGCTTCAATCCTTTTTATTCAATCAGTTATATTCACTTTACTATAGCTATACCTAACGTATACACTCCCGGAATTTTTCACGTTAGAACCTAGGGCAGTCATACACAATCAGGATTCTGCGGAGAAATTTTATTCCGCGACACACTACCCAGGTATCCTCATTAATTTGTCAGAACCGTACTAAAAAATACACAAAAATACCATTTTTTGTAATCAAACGAAAATTAACATTATTAAAATTTTAATGCACAACTATATCAACACAAAATCATTACAAAATATATGCACATTGTTTATAGCCAATTGCATAATGAATAAATGCATCATTTTTATTAATAGTAAATTATAACTAGAGATATAGGCAATAAATGCTCTTCTAATATTTTATTCGAAATTGCGAGGACTTAATTATTATTTACTGACCATGCTACTTTAAGTATTTTTTTTTTATGATTTACATTCGTCGAACCTAACATGTGTCAGCCAGGTAGGGGTTTTTCGAGATTAAATGGAATATTTCAATGGTTTCTTCAAACATAACAAGGTGAACATCACAATGACTTCCTTGGAATTCAAATATATAAAATGCTGCCTGCCTATGCATTACATATTGCTCTACTCTTGCAAGAATTAGGTCACATAAATTAAAGTTATATTTTGATAGAAATATATATTTTTATAAAGTAAGTTTGCCATAACAAATTTGTGAAATTTCCAAAACTCCTTCAGGTCGGAGGACGAGTTGAAGATTTGGAACACATGCTGGAGAAAGTGTTTGGACCAGTTGGTATATTATCCAATATTGAACTGCAGAGTTTGTTCCAGTTACCTGAACATTTGAAAAGAAATAAAAGATCCCCTGACTCGTATCAGGCAAAGATTGATTCTTTGAGTGAAAGGGTAAGCTATTTCTCTATATTAAATATATTATTATTCTGTTTTTCAATTAACTGGTTGGATATGTACTTGAGTACGGTTTGATTATTGGGATCCTATCTATTATAATGCTAATTATGAGATTGAAAAATTTCAAAACAAGTTTCTTTATTATGTCTATCTTTAAAAATTTGATTATTTATCTCATTATGTCTCTTGTATGACTCTATGAAAGTTGTTTAAAATAATTTCTCTTTGGAAATCAGAAGAAAAATTTCCTGTATGGTTTTTATTTTAATTTTTTAAATAATGGCATAGATTGTAGTTATCTGTTATCAGCTATCAATTTTAAAATCCGAAATGGTCAACTGAGAGATAACGATTTCTTTTATGTTCCTGTAACTAAGCATAACTATTGCAATTCAAATTATACTGTTACGTTCTGTCAGTTATTTAATATTCATGCCAGAAATCTAGATGTCTTTAACATGTCGATTTTTCAATTTAAAAAAGTATGTTTTTCCAAGGTTAACTAATTTAAAACTTTGACCGTTTGTTATTTCTGAATTGAATATACGGTGTCTTTGTTCGTGAAAGTCCCCTATATGTATCTTTTATCTGGTGTGCACTCTTATACGTAAATAAATAAATATTAACAAATGATAGCTGGTTCAGCCGTTGTTTGACAAACTTACTCGCGTTTCCCTGTCTTGTACCACAAAATCTATTATAGCATTCAAAAACATGAAATTATGTACATTTCTATAGAAATATTAGCGAAATATGCTGAAATAAACCGTTTCTTGATTTAGTCTTTAGTTTAAGAGATATTCGATGTCAAAGCCAAAGAGAAAATAATTGAGTCCCTAGACTGACTAACAATATCAAGACCGCGATTTTTTGCAAACATGTATCAACATAGAAGAATTTTTGCATGACGGAGCCTTTTATTTTAATTTCAAATTAATTTATGAGTTACTTTTTATGCAATTTTAAAATGAAAATTTTATATTTTCCTCCGCATTTTCCCTCACAATCTCTTATTGTTGAAACCTTTTGTATAGATGCAACTTAAGAAGAAATAATATTTATATGATTTAAAGAATTAAAAATAATTTTGTTATTCAGAACTCTAAATACTGAAGCTATCGTTGAGACTGTCGTTATCGTTGAGACTTTCGTTATCGTTAGCTGTCGTTATGGGTAGATTTTAAATATATATCTGCCAATATATTTTAACAAATTTTTAAATATTGATGCATACACACCGAGATCCAGGTTTGTGAGCGTAACGAACAGGTGACAGATCCCCCTAGTTATTTAAAATGTTTTATTAGTACATTTCTTTATTCTTTATAATCTTGAAGTATTCAAGGAAATTAAGATCAAATTAAATATTGTATGTTATCACATATTCTTTGTTATTCAAGAATTCTTCTTTTATGCAGATAGGATTCGAGCGAAGTCACATACCTCATGGTACAGCCTTCTTCAGGATATTGGGGCATGAACTGGGACTTCTTCATTTGAATGATGAATCTTTGAAACGCTTTGCAAACCACCGAATAAAGGACACACTCAAAAACGTAAGTATGTTTCATTTAGTTATATAGACTGGCTCAGACTCTGAATGTAAAACGGAAATCTATCTCATGGAAAGGAATTATGGATCTAAAACGATTTGAAATGCTTGATTAGAGATCATTGAATTATTAGTTTCCTTGTATTGGGAATGAAGTATTTTCCTTTCTTTCTTTCCCATAGCATGTAAAATATTTAATATGCAATCATGAAAAGAGTAGAAAAAAATCTGATGTGGGCAACACATGACTTTCCTTATATAATGTAATGAATTTACTGCTTTTACAGTAAAAAAATAGGTTTTTCTTATAGTAGATACTAATATTCTTCCAAGACATTGAATTTTCGACAATTAGTCGTCATTTTCATTGATTTAGCGTCATTTTTATCCATTTGGGGAGATTTTCGTTAATTTGGCAACATTTCAAAAAGTCGCCAAGTTGGCGATATTCCGCCAAATTCGTCGCCAAAATCTCGCCAAGCGTTATGCACTAAGAAATAAGTTATTCTTACAGTAGATAAATGACTATTGGCGTTCAAATACAAAAGTATTACTCAGAGTATTTTTTTTTCATGAATGGAACGAGCTAGATCCACGAGAATGATGTCACTCAACTTATCGCATGGTATTACATATGAAAAGTGAACATGTTTATCAATAGGAAATATTTTCTTTTTATTTTATATGACTTTTTGATATTTTTTTTGAAAAATGTGCAATATCTCGAGAACGGTTCGTGTTAGCGTTCTAAAAGTTATGTCAATCGTTTTCTAATGAAAAATTACATAAGAAATGTCTATATGCGTAACTTTATTAGTGGTTTTGATTTTTTGACGATTTTTTCAAAATTTCATTCGAAAATTTAGGGGGGTTCTGACCATTCGATTGCGTATAAAAACAATAGGCTTCCAGTGTTTATGGATTGTGATTTTTGTACCAAATTTGGTTCAAATCGGTCCATTCGTTCGTCACTTATCGTCTCCACAGACCCACTGACACACACACACACATACTTTCACACACACACACACACACACACACACAGACAGACATCACTTCAAAAATGTTTGATTCGTGATCAGGGATGCCTGAAACGTGCTCTCCCGTCGAAAACTCGAATTCGAATTTTCGACCCAGTCACAATACTTTCATTATACATTATGTATATAAGGAAAGTAATATATAAAAAATCTGATGTGGGCAACACATGACTTTCCTTATATAATGTAATGAATTTACTACTTTTACAGTAAAAAATTAGGTTTTTCTCATAGTAGATACTAATATTCTTTCCAAGATATTGAATTTTCGACAATTAGTCATCATTTTCATTGATTTAGCATCATTTTTATCCATTTAGCGAGATTTTCATTAATTTAGCAACATTTCAAAAAGTCGCCAAGTTGGCGACATTCCGCCAAATTCGTCGCCAAAATCTCGATAAGAATTATGGACGAAGAAATAAGTTATTCTTACAACAGACAAATGACTATTGGCGTTCAAATACAAACGTATTACTCAAATTATCTTTTTTCATGAATGGAACGAGCTAGATCAACGAGAATGATGTCACCCAATTTATCGAATGGTATTACATATGAAAAGTGAACATGTTTCTCAATAGGAAATATTTTTTTTTATTTTATGACTTTTTGATAATTTTTTTAAAAAATGTACAATATCTCGAGAACAGTTCATGTTAGCGTTCTAAAAGTTATGCCAATCGTTTTCTAATGAAAAATTACATAAGAAATGTCTATTTGCGTAACTTTTTTAGTGGTTTTGATTTTTTGACGATTTTTTTAAAATTTCATTCGAAAATTTAGGGGGTTCTGAACATTCGATTGCATATAAAAGCAATAGGCTTCCAGTGTTTACGGATTGTGATTTTTGTACCAAATTTGGTTCGAATCGGTCCATTCGTTCGTCAGTTATCGTCTCCACAGACTCACTGACACACACACACACACACACACACACACACATACTTTCACACACACACACACACACACACACACTCACACACACACACACACACACACACACACACATACACACACACACAGACATCACTTCAAAAATGTGTGATTCGTGATCAGGGATGCTTGAAACGTGCTCTCCCGTCGAAAACTCGAATTCGAATTTTCGACCTCGTCACAATACTTTCCTTATACATTATGTATATAAGGAAAGTAATAAAAAATAGGAGAATAATATGCGAACACTGCTTTTTAACCGAAACTAATTTCTAGATAATGTAGAACATATATGGGCAACGCCCGCCCGCGGCCGGATGTGGCCCGCCTCGGCTTTTGATCCGGCCCGCAGAACATTTTAAAATCGCGCTCGAAAAAAAAGTAAATATTCTCGGTTCTCGCCAACAAGAGAGTGAGGGGGGGGCTGAACTACGTGTGTGTTTTTATTGTCCGTCCCATTTCACCATCTTTCAAATCGTTTTAAAAATCGTCGAAAATAGGATAGCGAACTTTTAGTTTTGATTTGTAGTTACGAGCCACCATAACCACCACCAGATAGCGCGACGGTAGCACCTTTGCATCGAAGAATCTGCATCTCCCTCCGATATTTTTGGAATGTCCGATCGCGAGCCCAGTCACATGTCCTACTCCTCTTAGGTCGGTGGTACACTCATCGCCTTACGTTGCGTGGAGTTAGTTTTTGCTTTGTTTTTAAGTTTTCTTTGTTCGGAAAGTGTATGAAAATATGTCTGTTGTAAAAAAGCGAAAAGTAGACACGGAATGTCGCCATTTTCAAGAAAGATGGACTTATGAATACTTTTTTATCATGCACAATGGTCAGCCTATCTGCCTGTTGTGTAATGAATCCATATCTGTTTTAAAAGAATACAATATCTGTTTTAAAAGAATACAATATCTGTTTTAAAAGAATACACAACTGGACAATGTTGTGAAAGCTAGATTCATAGTCTGTTCAAAAATAGCGAAGTCATCGAAACCATTCGCTGAAGGAAAATTTGTCAAAGAGTGCCTGTTAGAAATTTCAGATGTTTTATGGCCCGAAAAGAAAAAAAATTTGAGAAAATAAGCTTATCAAGACGTACTGTTGTTCGACGTATAGATGGCTGGTGATATCAAGAAAAAATTGGCTGATCGTGTGACTGATTTTAAAGCATTTTCGATTGCTTTGGACGAGAGCACCGACTTGTCTGATATAGCGCAACTAACTATTTTTATACGAGGCGTTGACAAAGAATTTACTGTAACTCAGTAATTGCTGGCATTACAGCCTCTAAAAGGGACCACTACTAGAGAAGATATTTTTCGTGAGGTTTAAAATGCTATCGAACAGTATGGTTTGCAGTGGTGCAAATTAATTGGGGTTTGCATAGATGGTGTACCTTCTATGGTCGGTTCACGAAAGGGTTTCATCGGAATTTTGAAAGAAAAAGCAATTGACTTGAATGCGCAAAAAGACGATTTAATAATTCTACATTGCATTATCCACCAACAAAACTTGTGCTCTAAGTCCATCTGATTGCAGAACGTTATGGATGTGTAGTAAAGACCATAAATTTTATTCGATCCCGTGCTTAACCATCGCCAGTTCAAAGCATTTTTGGATGACCTATCTTCAGAACATGGTGATGTGCCATATTATTGCGAAGTAAGGTGGTTAAGCAAAAGCAAAACACTAAAAAGATTTTATGATCTTACACAGGAAATAGTCGATTTTATGGAAATCAAAGAAAAACCATTGCCTGAAGTCAGTGATCAGAAATGGTTATGTGATTAAGCATTTCTAGTTGACATCACGGGTCACTTAAACGAGTTGAATTTGAAGCTTCAAAAGCAAGGTCAGTTGGTAAACGAATTGTACAGCCATCTGAAGTCGTTCCAGAGCAAAATTCGCTTGTGGGAAACACAAATGCGATCTGGAAGCTGTTATCATTTTTCAACACTATCCAGTCACGAAAATATTGATTACACTCAATATGCTGAAGAACTAAAATCACTGTCGGAGCAATTTTTTAATAGATTTTCCGACTTCGAAAACATGGATAGCTGCTTTAACCTTTTTTCTACTCCGATGAAAAGTGACGTAAAGAAGGCTCTGACACACCTGCAAATGGAGTTGATCGAGGTTCAGGAAGACACGCATTTGAAGTCAAAATTTGAAGACGTGGAGCTAAGTGATTTCTACAGAACATACCTTGCCGAAGAAAATTACCCACAGCTGAGAGCATTTGCAAGAAAAATGATTTGCGCATTTGAAAGCACTTATAAATGTGAATAGTTCTTTTCCATGACTAATAAATCGAAGTATCGAATCAGGCGTCCAGATGAAAATTTGGAAAACACTCTGCGCCTGTTTATTAGTGGGATTGATGCCAACATTGATTATCTTGTTTCTCCAGTTCAAGCTCAAGTTTCTCATTAATTTCTGCTGATTGTAAGCAAATACTTAATCAATTCGATATTATTCTGATTCATTAACTTTAGACTTATACTTTATAAATATAAAATAAAATAAACCGGATCATTATTATTTTTTCACAATTACCTATTATCTACGACCCGCGACTTCATTAATATCCTAAACTTCAGCCCCCAACTTTCTAAAGGTTGCCCATACCTGGTGTAGAAGAACAAGTATCAGTGAATTTATTTTCCCATTACATGAGCATTGAATTTCCAAATGAAGATAGCTTTCAGAATAGCTTTATTGAGAAACCAGATCTTCAAATGGTAGTATATAGAGATATAAATTGGAAATAGGAAGTTTTTAGACGTCATTTTTTATTTAATCAGAAGGGTAGTAATTTGTAAAATCCGCGTAAGATATTTCATGAAAATTAATCACTTTTGTAGACAGCATCAGAGTTAAAAACTTGCATCATCGTGTACCCATCTGAACCACCATGTCCATCATGAACGATCAAATCAATAAAATCTCGAAACATGAAAATAAGTCAGAGAAATTCAACAGGGATAAAAGTAATAAATAAAAGTAACAAATAAACAACAGGGATAAAAGTAACGAATTAACATGTGTGGTAAAACAAGCGTGGAATTTGGAAAAAAACTTGAAATATATTAAAGGAAATCAGACAAATTCAACAGTGTTAAAAAAATAATTAAACGATAAACAAATTCACATAAGCGCGATTAGTACTTGGGTGGGTGACAACCTGGGAACCTTGCGTGCTTTTGGCATATTTCGGGCGCGGTAGCCCGGTGGTTTGCCCTTTAGATTTGCACGCTGCCACAACTGCCGCCGTGTTCATGCGGAGTACGATCACGTTAAACATGAGGGTCCGTAAGTCCTTCTGAGAGGTTGGTGGTAGGGGAAGGAGGGTACGGTCCCTCTGGATACCTCCCCCACTGGGTTCCGGTGTAAATTAGGTGGCACCTTACACCTTTCTTGTAGGTCGGACGGTCTGGGTCTCAACAACAACAACACACGATTGTCGGAGAAGGCTTTCAGGATGATAGCATTCAGAAGCCCTATATATACAGAGGCGCGGTAAAAAAGGGTAAGAGCTCAAACTCAGACCTGGAATACAACGGTAAAGGGAAGATATTAGAATTGCACTTCAAACAGAATTACACTTCAACAGTTAAGAGAACTAAGGTAGCTTTCGAGAAATGTACGAGATCATACATCCCTTGCGTGCCTTTTAACGAGTAAACCGCAGTATCATCAGCATCTTAAGATCTCAAATAAACCTACTTAGAAAAGCGTCGCCAGAGAAGTCCTATCTTTCATAATGCAAGCATCCCAACGATACAAGAAACCCAAAAGTTTGATAAGGGGACTCTACACATACTCCTTCATTGGAACCTCCTGTTGTTCTCTGAGGAACTAAGTTCCAGAACGTGATAAAGACACCTGTGGAGCGAAGGTGGCACAGTTGTATTACTTTTAGGAACAAAGTCTCTAATCGCAATAGATGTTTTTGAAATGCATCTTTTCTTCTTAAAAATGTTCCTTAGTTCTAATTGTATGCTAATATAAAAAATATAAGCATGACGGCTATCAAAAGGGCAAAGTGCATTGCATAGGAGCCTTGAAGGCTTGGGGGTCTAAAACACAGCAGCTTCTAAACAGCATAAAGAAGTGGTTAATCTTTACTATAGCGATACCTCACTTCCAAAGCTCTGGCTACCATCATTCACAACTTTACCAGTAACACAGTTAACAACTTTACCATTAACTCTGTTAATATGTGATCAAAATTAATATGTGAATAAACTTAATATTTTTATGGATAAATATGAATATTTCTCTAAATAAAACTAGCCGGTTTTGTGTCCATCCTTTTTTTTTAAATATTGTACGTACACCAGGGATGATCACCTTTTTTTTTCGTCAAATGATATTTTATACTTTTTGTTAATATTTTACAAGAAAGTTGAAAAGTGTTTATGACTTTGTTCATTCTGTCTGTCTGTCTGTCTGTCCGTTAGCACGATAACTGCCGTAAAAATGACTAAATCAAAATAAAATTTTAGTATGTTGTTCAGGCGGTCTGTAGGACCTATGGGAATATAAATGAATAACATCACCCAATTAGTTTTGAATTGAACCCGGGTTGAAAAAATGAAATACATTCAGCCCTATGGGACCTAATTTTTCAAACATTTAAGAGGATTTAAAATTCACAAATTGCTTCCAAAATTTTAGGTAATATTCAAATTGTTCCATAAAATATATAAAATTCAGCGAGATATATTCAGTAGTTTTTTTAAATAAAAATTAAAATATTAATAACACCTCTTATATGAAGCGATCACGTGACCATGATATGAAAAGATCACGTGACCCACTTCATAATGATATGTGGCATCCATCTTGTCTCAAAATCGTGATTTTTAAAGTTCTTTTTAATTCATATCGAGTGTCGTATCCGTTCTAAAACCACTTTATTTTTGCTTAAATTCTGTGCATCTACATACTGAAACAAATTTGATTATTTCTACAACGAAGCCTATTTTTCACCTATGTAAAATGTAAACAGCAAAATATGTAGAATGAGTTGTATTAGAATTGCTGTATTTCTTTAACACGAAATCATTTAGTTCATGGAGTCTGCATGGCTGATATGAATGAAATATTAATTGATTTTACAAAGAGAAAGACGATTGTTTTCGATGAAGTTTTACGCATAGAGTTTAATTACTTGTAGCTCCATGGTCTTAATTTTTAAATAAAATAAATTATTATAGTATTGTGATGAATGACATGAATGGAAAATTATTTATGAATGAAATGTTGCTTTTATAGAGAGAGCCAAGTGTGTTATTTTTTCTATGACGTCATTTGAATGAATTTCAGTTGTTTTCGATGAAGTTTTCAAATATAATAAATTATCGTAGTATTATGATAATTCTAAAATTATTACCGAGGAATGTATCACATTTTAGAGATGTTTAAACCAGGTAATCTATATTTCAATGCCGTCATTTGAATGAAGTTCATTTTTTCGATGAAGGTTGAAGTTTCCAAATATAATAAATTAATGTAGTATTGTGATAAGTTTCAAAATATTACCGAGGAATGTATTGCATTTTAGACATGTTTAAATAAAATTGCATTGAAGTTGGAAAGTGTTTCATAATGAATGCTTTAAGCATGATTAATCTTTCTTGTTTATGTTCCATTTAGTTTGCCAACTTGAGAGACGTGGACGTCTCCAAGAACTTGATGTTCCTGGACGTCTCAATTCTTTTCCCTAGCTTGACAGGACGAGCGTACAAACTTGCTTTGAACGGAAGTCTTACCCTAGGACTGAAAGCTGAAGGCAAGATGGATTTGAGGCAGCCCAATTACCCAGTCCCTCAATTGGACATCGACGGGAAATTTCAACCAAGTCTTTTAGGTGAAGTGACAGCAGCCTTTACTCTTCAATCGGATGCTTTTGAGCCCGGAGTCAAAGTGGAGACCATACTGAACGCCGGACTCGATTACAAAGCGAAAATCCAACTTAAAGATGGTAGATTCGTCCATGTCAAGATTGAAAGAGAGAGGAAGAAACATGAAATACTCAACTTTAAGTATGTTTCACTATTTACCTAACTATTCTGTCTCACTATCTAATAATCTTGTATTTATATTACAAGAGTCTAAATACACGGTTATTATAATTAAAGTATCCTTGCTTAGAACGTAGGGTCAACTTCCAATATAGAAGAAAAAAATGTTGCAACGTAAATTATGCCATGATCTTTTAAATAAAAAATTATATAAAAAATTACGAATTTTGCAAAATTACATATAATTACTTTTTCACATGCCGATCCGGTGGTCGAGCGGTCAAGGGCATGCGTTTCCGTCTGATCGCTGGATTGCCGGGTTGCGGGTTCGAATCCCGCCAGCGGGTATGGATGTTGTCATGTCGAGGCCAAGTCAGACTTCCGCCCTTCGGGGAGCCTCTATAAAAGTGAAGCTGCAAATCTTCTCCCCTTCGCCATCGGACCTGGGGGGGTCTTGTGGACGTGGTGCGTGGGCGCCCCCTCACCACGGGGGAATTAGTAACGAACGAACTTTTTCACATATTTTTCAACAATTTTCCGAACAAATATTTAAAAATAGAAGAATTCTTAGAGCTTTTCAAATAGCAGCTCTTTAACCTTCTAAAAGTTGTACCACTGGAACGCTATCAATTCTCAGCGCACGACTCTGGTACGAGGTATGTACCGATGTTTTTCACCCCTCTTTTTCGGGACAGGGAATTGTGGGCCTATTGTGCCCCATTGAAGTGCTTTGGGAACTCCTATTGTAAGAATTTTAATCCCTGCTTAAGATGGGTGTTATAAGAAGAGTGGTATTACAAACAAAATACAAGGTATTTACAGAGAGTGGTGGTATTTTCACTTATTCTGCCGTTTTGGAGTTGAAATAGAGAACTTTTTGAGCCTAAATGTGACAGCTAATAGACTTCTGATACTTATTAATTGTGTCTATGGTCAGTGAGTCCATGGGTGCGATATCATATGAAAGAATATAGCATTTCCAAAATATTTCAGTACGATTATTACAATCGGAAAATACTGAAATCCTATGGATTTTAAACGCAATCGAATATTCGTAAGATCTCTCAATTTTCGAAGGATTTTTTTTTAAATCGAAACTTTCAATAATAATAAATACATACGTATTTCATACGTAATTTTTTATTAGAAAGCGAATGGAACTAATGTTAGAACGTTTGCTTGAACCGTTTTCCAGATACTGCACGTTTTATAAAATAAACTTTCACAAAATATACATAAAATTAAAAAGTGGTATTGATCACGTAACAGGTTCATTATCCACATGCAATATTATGCAACAAATCTGTTAACGTCATTCTCGTGGATCTAGTTCATTCCATTCACAAAAGAAGACACGTTATATACTAGTTTTGTATTTTGGCTCCAAAAACGTCATTCGCCAATAGTCATCTCGCAGGATATTCATTAACAGTTAATCACATTTCGATTTTGCACGTGGGTATAAACAAGTCAACCTATTTGAACTCGTAAATTACCAAAAGCACCACATTTCAATTTACGTTTCCACCAAATTTTCAATCAATGCCAATATCATTGAATTCTGGATCTTGTACACTATTAATCTAGTATACAATTGATTTGCTGGGAAAGACGTTAAGTCATCGCATTATGTAGAAAAATCACATAGTGTCCACCTCAGACTTTTAAAAATTAGATTTCTGAAAAATCGTGTCCGTATTATTACTGAGTTTGGATGAGTGTTTCATTCTATAACTGCGGCGAATCTAACTTGACTGTAGAAATGTGTAAAAAATTGCAAACATCCGCTAAGTTATACAATCAGTTTATTAAACGCTATTTAATAATTAAAAACTAACAATTTTTCTGTATTAAACCAATGGTTTTGATTATAAATCATAAAATTCCTTTAGTTAAAATTCAAAATTATATTCATGTTTTTTCATATATTTAAATAAAATGCATTCTAAATTTATATTCAAAATGCATTCATTTGCTCTTGAAACAATTAGTCAATTTGCGCATGCTAGGCGTACAAAGACAAAACTGAGCAAATAGTTGGTTATAGCTTCCACAATGCATTAAATTTACCTTGCCCAAATGTACATAATTATGCAGATAAGTTTGAATGGGGATATTTTATCTATGATCACCTTGTATTACACTGGACACCAAATTTTGACGTTCTGTGTATCTCTGAGATTAACACTAAACGTACCACGACGGGTCAAATGACCCCTTTTAAACTTTCTGGCAAAATTTCTTACATACAACGTTATCACATCGCCATTTGACTTTACGACTTTTATTATAATTTTCATCTGTATTTTTCAATATCTATTTTTCTCTTGTTTATTTTTTTTACCGAGAAATATATGCAACTGGACTTACCTACCACAACGAGTCAAATGACCCTTTTTATACTTTCTGGCAAAACTTTCTGTCAAAACAGAGAATCTTCAATTCCGCTTGGAGATTTCGTTGTTCTCAAACTAATGGAACCATTTACAGGATGTGAAAAGTCCGTCACCATTGATAATTTTTTACGAGCACATCACTAGCTGCAAAATTACTAGATAAAAAATAACTACTATCATTGGAACCATTCTTGGAAATAAAGGAGAATTACTGAAATTCGCAAAGCAGGCAAAAGATGGTATGGCACGCTTTTCTACCAAACTCTATAAATCGAATCATTGTACACTTACAGTTTATAAAAGTAAGCCAAATTAAAAGTGCATTTACTAAGTTCAAAGCATAAATCTATAAGAATTGAAAACAGTGATAAGAGTGTATCTGAAACGATCAGATTCTATAATAGCACTAAATTTGGTGTAGACATGACGGATCAGATGGCAAGAAAATACTGCATGAAATCGAAATATCACAGATGACCTGTGCAGGTTTTCTTCAATATTATTGATCTAGCTGTAATAAACTCGTGGGTGTTATGTAAAGAAGCAACCGGAGAAAAAATTTCTAGGTAGCAATTTTTATTCAAATTAGCTGAAGAACTTACTGAAATTTTTCAAGATGCGCAACAGAAAGAATAAGAAAATATACCGGAAACGTCAACAAATTCAGGTTCAGTTTCATGTGTGTGAAAAATGTGCCAAATAAGATACTGCAAAGAAAACTAAACTACAAAAATCTGTTTCAAATGCAAAAAATATGTGTGTGGTGTGTGGTAAATATGCCTTCTAGGACCCAATCATTTGCAGAATATACGCTGAACATGAATAAGGTTTGCATCTTGTTTATTTCTAATTTCAGGAATAAATGGGGATTGTGTTCTCTTACTTTTATTCATTTTTAATTGAATAAATAAACAAATTAGAACCGTTATTTGTACAAAATTGTTTTATTCACCCACCAAATTGTACTAAACGGTATATTTTTGCTATGCATACATCGTAAAATATATGTATTTTTGAAGACGGGTCATTTGACCCGTTGTGGTACAAATAGGTATACATTAAATATCAGTAGGTTTAGTGTTAAACCAACCAACCTTTATGGTCAAATAATCGCTCAAAAAATGCTGCAATTATAACACAATAAATAAGAATTTCGTAAATACAACATAAATACAAAAATAAACTTCTCTACTAGTTTCAAGGGCAAATAACAGCCTTCTTCTTCAAAACATGTAAGAAGGGCTTGTTTTGTAATCTAGAGCTAATCCGGTATTGAAGTCCATATTTGCGATCATCATAAGTGATCATCATTAGTGAAAAATAATAATAAGAAGAAGAATATTAATAATCTTATTTTTGCTACACAATAAATACATTTACAAACTTATACGTGAATGCATAACAATGTAGTGAAGAACTGTGGAAATAGGAACTACAAAGAGACCTGACAAGTCTTAAGTCCCCAACCAAACTGGAAAGAAGCTAGTAAAAGATCAATAGCGAATAGCAGTGCAAAATGCAAAACAAACAAACTAGCGACATATTACTATAAAGCCAAGTAGCAAAGCACAATACATTTACAAACGATCAATTTCACAATAGAGATAATATTAAACACTTCTTGAAACTAATTTCAACGTTTATAGATTTTAAAAAGGTGGGAAAGAATTCCACAATCTTGAACCGTCAGAATTAATATTTGAATATAAAATATTAGTACAATATAAAGGGTGTAAAAGTTGATTTATATTTTGAATATGATAATCATGGTCGTAGAAATTTAGAAAAAATATACTGCTGTACTGATTGTACTGAATGTGCTGAAACAGAAACAAAGTCAGACGACAGTAAACAAATTAGTGAGTAACAGATCGTTATAGATTGATGTGAAACATCCCTTTTTTTGCGTATTTCAAATGAAAAAATGTTGATGCGTTGCTTATGAGGATGGTACAAGCTACCTAGGGAAAGGTTTTGATATTTTGAGTGTAAAATTTAATTTCTTTGCACTTTTCTACTAGACTGGTTTTATAATACAGCTTATATTGTTTAGGAAATTAGAAGTTACAGTTAATATTGGGTTCTGTATTGAGATGGGCAGATTTGCTCATATCACACCAACAACTCAACTAAACGACGAGGAGCTTATATGCCCTATGTGGAATGTTCTGGGAAAAGCGTTAACTCGATTATTAGCCCATCAACAAAAATTCGAGAAATTTTCAGAACTCGTCAAAAATTGCGAAGTTGAAGAAATTTCGCCATATTCATCGAGGTGACCGATTTTGTCACCTTGGTCAAGTGACTCAGACTTTCAAATTGCAGCAATGGTTTCCTGTTACGTATTCGTAAGAATATGATGTCACTTTCGAACATACTTCCGTTTAATCTAAATCACATTTATTTTTAGAAAATTTACACTAAAAATTCCCGAGCATCGTTGCACTAAAAAGTGATAATTCAGTTGTATTGTCCATTAATTTGCATACAGTATTACACCACTAAGTCAAGGAGACTGATATGAGTTCCTTAAATGAGTGGTGTATAACGTTGCACAAAATAAGTAGGCATAACTAGCAGTACTTTTTACTGCAATGTACAAGAAAATTTTTAATAATGTACTCTATCCTGCGCCATAAAATGTTTCACATCAAAACCTTGAGTGGCGGAAAATATTTTATAATGGAAACAAATTTCATAGTGATAGGCGTAACTCGTAAAATTATTTACACACAACAAAATTCGAGAAATGTTCAAAACTGACCGAAAGACGCCAAATTGGCGATTTCAACATTTTCGTCAAAGAAAGCCATATTTGTCTCCAAGACATAGGCTAGTGTTACTTTTTTCTAGTTGAAAATGTTGACTTTAAATCTAATTGTTTAACTTTGCTTTTCTAGGAGGACCCTCTACTATATGAATCAGAGAGGACAGATAGAAATGCCAAAGCCGGACTCATACAGCTTTAATTATTGCACTAAATACTTGCAAAAGATTTTAGGGGTAAAGTATTGTGCATCAGCAACAATACCACATTTCTACAGTCAAGGAAAGTTCAAAATACCTTTCGTTAGAGCTATGGAAGCCAGCATTGTTGCAGAAGAAGCTGATCCATCAATGGAAGGATACGAATTTCTTCTGGAAATACCGAATTTTGAAGTAAGCACATTTACTTATTTACACTGCATGAATTGATTAATGATTTGTCAATGAGACCCTATATCACCAAAGTTTGGCGGCACCGTGTCTAATTTTTTCTTCTACGTGTCACTCTTTTTCTGCACGTTGGGTTCATATACTCTGCATTTTATTTATTTTTCTCTTATTGCTTCTTAAGTTTACGTTTCCTTGATTTTCGGTCCTTTTTCCCCGTTTT
The DNA here is from genome assembly GCA_951213105.1 of Amaurobius ferox. Classification (NCBI taxonomy): domain Eukaryota; kingdom Metazoa; phylum Arthropoda; class Arachnida; order Araneae; family Amaurobiidae; genus Amaurobius; species Amaurobius ferox. The sequence goes on along the minus strand of OX578152.1, from coordinate 91,880,105 downwards.
ACTTCTCTTTCGTCACAATAGGTGGCGCTTTGCTCGTGTCCTCTGGACGAGTCGGACGGTCTGGGTCTTCAACAATATGTGACTCTACGGAATTGCGTTATTCCGTCTAGAATTTTTTTGTTTTCCAGACTTAGTCTGCGCTCATTTGGGCGTTCTGGTTAAAGCATGTTGCACTAAAATGTAAATCCAAAGATTTCCGAAACGTAAGCTTACTTTTTTTTATATGCGCTAAATATGACGTTGTGCTCCAGTTTATTAATGAAGTAACAATAGCAAAAAGATGAAACATTTAGAAGAAATCTCAATTTTTAACAAATACAAAATCTCTCACAGATGGGCAATCGTGCACAGACAAATATATACACCCGACTGTACTGTAAGCATCGATACATTTAAGTTGATTTACTTTATTGTAATGGTGAAATTTCAACAAACTAGGTAACCCCACTTCATTATCCGTTCATTATCATTCCATTAGCCGGATGCTCAATTATTGATAATTTTATCTGAAAATCTGTTAAAAGGCAAAGCTTACTGCAACCAATAAATTTTGGCTTGACGTTAAAAATATTAAGAATATGCACTTGTATTCTTATATGATAATAGTAATGTTGTAGCTTCCACGTCGACTATGAGAGCTTGCAATTTCGTCTCAGAGCTTCTAGAGCTTGCAATTTCGTCCCAGAACTTCAAGAGCTTGCAATTTCGTCCCAGAGCTTCTAGAGCTTGCAATTTCGTCCCAGAGCTTCTAGAGCTTGCAATTTCGTCGCAATAGCTCAACAGTAGTGCGTCGGCTGGCCAGTTAGGAGATCCATGGTTCGATTTCCGGTTGGGGAAGCAAGACTCTTTAGAATGACGCCCGAACAAATCAACCCTGTAGGTTAGTGCAAAGATATCGGAGGTCTGAAATTGACTCTAGTACGATTAGTACCGATTGAGTGTACTTTGGAAGATTGAGCGATATTTTGAAATTGAGGATAATGGCAATGCAGGATACACACCTGGGTTAAAATAGTAGTAGCAGGAGGCTAACCTGTGGTAAAAATAGCAGAAGGTGGTTAGTCAGATTGTCAATTGCACGCCAATCTGACATTGGAGGATGGAGACTGTATAGCCCACTTCAACGATAAGAGCTTGCAATTTCTTCCCAGTAGCTCAACGGTAGAACGTCGGCTAGCCTGTTCGAAGATGTAGGGTTCCATTCCTGGTTAAGGCATCAAGGTTTTTTACAATGTCCCTAAAATGATGTATCCAAAGATTACAGGATTAACAAATAGATGTCCTATTTCCAACTTCGTTCTCACGCATTACATCACGTATATAACTGTTTTATTAAATACCAAAAATGAAATTAATAAATACGATTATGCTAACTTCTCGCATTATTCTAATTTACACATTTCTTCATAAAACATTTTTGTACCGTTTCTGGATATGATCCAAAGGAGTAGCGACAAATGCATGAAACGGGGTGAAACCTTCGACTTGAGATATAGGTAGACGGCGCATCGCTATTGAGATTAACATGGAGAAATGAACAAGTGACTTCTGGTCAAGCCTTCCTAGACTTGGCTTCTTATCGCCGCGCTTGGCGCTATAATATGTATCTTAATATGCGGTGGCGTAACAGCACAACCCTCAACAACGCACTAACTATGAAGTTATAACCAAAATTATAATAAAGAGGTGCACGGTCGGAGATACATGCCCTACAAACTCTTGGGTCAGGATCCTGGGTCTGGGTTTGCAATAAAGCGGTGCAAGCAGTCTTTCAGGACCTTTTAACCAGGGGGAGGAAAACTTTAAGGGAAGCAAGTTTTCTAGTTTCCCTATACAAATATATCTAAAGGCTGTCACAAAAAAAAAAAACAAGTTAATATAAAATCTCTCCGGGGGGAGCAAATAAACGTCTCCGGGAATTTCGGTATCCAGGATGTATACCTGAAAAAAACACTGAAGCGATATACCAAAATATTGAGTTGGCAAAATAAAATAAATATAACACCAACCCATTTAATCCAAAGGTGTTTTTTGAACGGAATTAATCCTGCCCATGCTGTGAAAATAAAAACAAACTGAACAATAAATATTAATTATAACGAAAAACAATGAACTCAAAATTAAAAATCGAAAGTTGATCGATCAATATTTATCAACAAACAAATGAATTATGAATTAGAACTTTAGAAAGCAATATTAACTCAATCACTTGGTAAACCTGTAAGAATATGATATTGTTGCAAACTTAATACAGGCTCTTCAATATTTTAACTTTTGAAATGTTATAAAAACCAATTAAATAAATCGAAATAATAGTGTCTTCAAACTGGAAGTGAAAAATTACTGAACAATTAGAACTAAGTACTGAACATCTCCATAATAGGTAACTATGAAACACATTCAACGCGAAACTCAAATTCTGGAATCGAGATGAAAACATGTTGGTACAGAAATTAGCCAGACAGTCCTTAGCCTCCCTCCTACGAGACTGGAACTCGGCTGACGACTCAAACATATATCGGTCACTCCAAAATAAAAAAATCTGATGTGGGCAGCACATGACTTTCCCTGCAAACTTATATCCACATTCTATTTATTTCAATTAAATGTAATTCACTTTTAATTCAAATTTCGTTCTCATTCGGTAACCGGGCTTATTTTCAAAGGTGGCGTAGGGAAAGTACGAAAAACTAAAATATCTCGAGAACGGCTAGTCCTAGTGTAATGGGGTTGGTCTTATTCTTTTCGTCGTTAAACATTACGTATTAAACGGGCATTTAATGGATATATCTAAGTATACCAAGTTCTTTAGTTTAGATTTTGAAGATTTTTGCGGGCCGTTTTGCAAAAAAAGGCAGGTTATTTTTTTCCGAATCGTACCAAAATCTAATCAGCACCAGAGTGACCTATACGTGACTCATCTACCGAATTTTGTGAAATTCGATTCATTAGTTTTTCAGCTAGAGTGGATACAAGCTTTTGCGGGCCATTTCGCAAAAAAAGGCGGGTTCTTTTATTCCGAATCGTACCCAAAACTAATCAGCACTAGCCCCGCCCACAAGTGACTTACCTACCAAATTTTGTGAAATTCGGTCGATTAGTTTTTTAGTTACAGTGGATACAAAATCTGCACAGACAGACAGACAGACACACAGACACACAGACAGACAGACAGACACACAGACAGACAGACAGACAGACAGACACACAGACACACGAACAGACGTCACGCTAAAAATGGTTTTTTCGTATTCTAGGGGTCTCGAAACGTGTAGATCCGTCGAAAACTCGAGTTGTGATTTTCGGCATGATTCCAATACTTTCCCTATACATTACCATGTATTGCAGGGAAAGTAAAAAGACTTTATATTCGATAAAAATAACATAATAAAGAATTCTTTTATGTGAAAGTTTCTTATTTCACGGAGTGGGGAAATAATATTATTCAACTGCGAAAATTTAAAGATTACCGCATGCAAAGATCGGAACTTTGGTTTCCGAATCTGCCGGCTTCGAAAAGGCATTCTATAGATTTTAAAAAATTCAGCCCCACTGACTAAAATTTCGAATTCTTCATCTCGCTAAGAATTAATCAGACGATATGATTTTAACTCCACCAATTAGGAAATGACATTTGGATCCGTACCCTCAAGAGAACTTTTGAAGAAGGTAGAGATCAAAGTCATCTGCCGTCAGCTACATCCACTGCATGATAATGCCGATTGAAACTGGTGATAACATATTTTTTTCGCTTTCGCTTTGCATGCGAAGAAATAAGTAATGGGAACTAAAATCGATATTTTTGGGATTCCAAGTGCTCTTTCGTGATAACTCAGATTAAAATACATACATGGACAAATTACACTGTTTCACATTAGAAAAAATATTATTACAGCGTATTCTCTGGAATCGTGGGTGTACTGTTCTCGCAGGATACTGGAATTAGTCCAAATTTCTTGATAACTAACACGTTTATTCACAAGCAGAGCGTAAACAGAAACAATATACAGTTAAACAGCATTTAAAGCTCCACTAATTTTACAAAAATAACTGATATTATTCACAAGTAAGAAATATCAATTATGCATAAAGCACTGATTATGAAACACATTCCAACTTCAATGCAATTTTATATAAGCATCTCTAAAATGCGATACATTCCTCGGCAATATTTTAAAAATTATCACAATACCACATTAATTTATTATATTTGAAAACTTAAAATTTCATAAAAAAAAATATACTTTATTCAAATCACGGCATTGAAATATAAATTGCCTGGTTTAAACAATTCTAAAATACGATACATTCCTCGATAATATTTTTTAAATTATCATAATACTACAATAGTTTATTATATTTGAAAACTTTATCGAAAACAAATGAACTTTATTCAAATGGCGTCATCGAAATATAAATCGTCTCTATATAAAAGCAGCATTTCATTCATAAACATTTTTCCATTCATCCCAATACTGTAATAATTTATTTTATTTAAAAAACTTAAAACCATGGAGGTACAAGTAATTTAACTCTATGCTTAAAACTTCATCGAAAAAATCGTCTGGTTCTCTGTGTAAAATCAATGAATGCTTCATTCATATCAGTTATTTTGAAGATTCCATGAGCTAAATAATTTGCGTTAAAAAAATGCAGCAATTCTTACACAACTCATTCTACATATTTTGGTGTTTACATTATCCATAAGTGAAAATTCGACTTCGTTGTAGAATTAATCAAAGTTTGATGATCATTTAAACTCATATATATTGTAATTATGTTGTTTCAGTATTCAGATATACAGAATTTAAGCAAAAATAAAGCAGTTTTAGGACGGATACAACACTAAATATGAATTAAAAAGAACTTTAAAAATCACGATTTTGACACAAGATGGATGCAATATTTTATTTCGAAGTAGGTCACGTGATCTCTTCATATTATGGTCACGTGTTCTCTTCATATAAAGTGTGTAATTATTATTTTAATTTTTATTTTAAGAACTATTGAATATATTTATCTAAATTTCTTTTTATATATTTTATGGAATAATTTGAATATTTTCTAAAACTTTCGAAGTAATTTATGAATTTCAAATTTGCTTAAAAATGTTTGAAGTATTAGGTTCCATAGGCTTCAATGCATTTTATTTTCTCAACCCGGGTTCTATCCAAAACTGATTGAGTGATATTATTCATTTATATTCCCATAGGTCCCACAGAGCGTCTGAATAACATACAAAAATTTCATTTTGATAAAGTCAATCTTACGGCAGTTATCGTGCTAACGGACAGACAAAATGAACAATGTCATAAACACTTTTCAACTATGTTGTAAAGTGCATTGACAACAAGAAAGATCAATCATGCTTAAAGCATTGATTATGAAACACTTTCCAACTTCAATGCAATTTTATTTAAACATCTCTAAAATGCTATACAATCCTCGGTAATATTTTGAATCTTATCACAATACTGCATTAATTTATTATATTTGAAAACTTAAATCTTCATTGAAAAAAATGAACTTCATTCAAATGACGGCATTGAAATATAAATTGCCTGGTTTAAATATCTTTAAAATGCGATACATTCCACGGCAATATTTTTAAAACTATCATAATACTACTATAATTTATTATATTTGAAAACATCATCGAAAACAACTGAAATTATTTCAAATGACGTCATAGAAAGAATAACACGCCTGGATCTCTTTATAAAAACAGGATTTCATTCATAACTTTCTCCCATTCATTTCATTCATCACAATACTATAAGAATTTATTTTATTTAATATATACACCCAGCTGTACTGTAAGCATCGATACATTTAAGTTGATTTACTTTACTGTAATGGTGAAATTTCAACAAACTAGGTAACCCCACTTCATTATCCGTTCATTATCATTTCATTTGCCCGATGATCAATTATTGATCATTTTATCTGGAAATCTGTTAAAAGGCAAAGCTTTCTGCAACCAATAAATTTTGGCTTGACGTTAAAAATATTAAGAATATGCACTTGTATTCTTATATGATAATAGCAATGTTGTAGCGTCCACGTCGACTATGAGAGCTTGCAATTTCGTCCCAGAGCTTCTAGAGCTTGCAATTTCGTCGCAGAGCTTGCAATTTCGTCCCAGAGCTTCTAGAGCTTGCAATTTCGTCCCAGAGCTTCTAGAGCTTGCAATTTCGTCCCAGAGCTTCTAGAGCTAGCAATTTCGTCCCAGAGCTTCTAGAGCTTGCAATTTCGTAGTAGAGCTTCTAGAGCTTGCAATTTCGTCCCAGAGCTTCTAGAGCTTGCAATTTCGTCGCAGAGCTTCTAGAGCTTGCAATTCGTCCCAGAGCTTCTAGAGCTTGCAATTTCGTCGCAATAGCTCAACAGTAGTGCGTCGGCTGACCAGTTAGGAGATCCATGGTTCGATTCCCGGTTTGGGAAGCAAGAATCTTTAGAATGACGCCCGAACAAATCAACCCTGTAGGTTAGTGCAAAGATATCGGAGGTCTGAAATTGACTCTAGTACGATTAGTACGGATTGAGTGTACTTTGGAAGATTGAGCGATATTTTGAAATTGAGAGGATAATGGCAATGCAAGATACACACCTGGGTTAAAATAGTAGTAGCAGGAGGCTAACCCGTGGTAAAAATAGCAGAATGTGGTTAGTCAGATTGTCAATTGCACGCCAATCTGACATTGGAGGATGGAGACTGTATAGTCCACTTCAACGATAAGAGCTTGCAATTTCTTCCCAGAAGCTCAACGGTAGAACGTCGGCTAGACAGTTCGAAGATGTAGGGTTAAATTCCTGGTTAAGGCATCAAGGTTTTTTACAATGTCTCTAAAATGATGTATCCAAATATTACAGGATTAACAAATAGATGCCCTATTTCCATCTTCGTTCTCACGCATTACATCACGTATATAATTATTTTATTAAGTAGCAAAAATGAAATTAATTAATACGATTATGCCTACTTCTCGCATTATTCTAATTTACACATTTCTTCATAAAACATTTTTGTACCGTTTTTGGATATGATCCAAAGGAGTAGCGAAAAATGTATGAAACGGGGTGAAACCTTCGACTTGAGATATAGGTAGACGGCGCATCGCTATTGAGATTAACATGGAGAAATGAACAAGTGACTACTGGTCAAGCCTTCCTAGACTTGGCTTCTTATCGCCGCGCTTGGCGCTATAATATGTGTCTTAATATGCGGTGGCGTAAAAGCGCAACCCTCAACAACGCACTAACTATGAAGTTATAACCAAAATTATAATAAAGACGTGCACGGTCGGAGATACATGCCCTACAAACTCTTGGGTCAGGATCCTGGGTCTGGGTTTGCAATAAAGCGGTGCAAGCAGTCTTTCAGGAACTTTTAACCGGGGGGAGGATAACTTTAGGGGGAGCAAGTTTTCTAGTTTCCCTATACAAATATATCTAAAGGCTGTCATAAAAATAAAAACCAAGTTGATATAAAATCTCTCCGGGGGGAGCAAATAAACGTCTCTGGGAATTTATGCACCCCGAATGTATACCTGAAAGAAACACTGAAACGATATACCAAAATATTAAGTTGGCAAAATAGAATAAATATAACAACAACCCATTTAATCCAAAGGTTTGTTTTTTGGACGGAATTAATCCTGCCCATACTGTGAAAATAAAAACAAACTGAACAATAAATATTAATTAAAACGAAAAACACTGAACTCAAAATTAAAAATCGAAAGTTGATAGATCAATATTTATCAACAAACAAATTAATTATGAATTAGAACTTTAGGAAGCAATATTAACTCAATCACTGGTAAACCTGTAAGAGTATGGTATTGTTGCAAACTTAATACAGGCTCTTCAATATTTTAACGTTAAGTACATCGCTTTTTAAATGTTATAAAAACCAATTAAATAAATCGAAAAATAGTGTCTTCAAACTAGAAGTGAAAAATTACTGAACAATTAGAACTAAGTACTGAACATCTCCATAATAGGTAACTATGAAACACATTCAACGCGAAACTCTAATTCTGGAATCGAGATGAAAACATGTTGGTACAGAAATTAGCCAGACAGTCCTTAGCCTCCCTCCTACGAGACTGGAACTCGGCTGACGACTCAAACATATATCGGTCACTCCAAAATAAAAAAAGACGCCATATTCGATAAAAATAACATAATGAAGAATTCTTTTATGTGAAAGTTTCTTATTTCACGGAGTGGGGAAATAATATTCAACTGCGAAAATTTAAAGATTACCGCATGCAAAGATCGGAACTTTGGTTTCCGAATCTGCCGGCTTCAAAAAAGCATTCTATAGATTTCAAAAAATTCAGCCCCACTGACTAAAATTTCGAATTCTTCATCTCGCCTAGAATTGATCAGACGATATGATTTTAACTCCACCAATTAGGAAATGACATTTGGATCCGTACCCTCAAGAGAACTTTTGAAGAAGGTCGAGATCAAAGTCATCTGCCGTCAGCTACATCCACTGCATGATAATGCAGATTGAAACTGGTGATAACATATTTTTTTCGCTTTCGTTTTGCATGCGAAGAAATAAGTAATGGGAACTAAAATCGATATTTTTGGGATTCCAAGTGCTCTTTCGTGATAACTCAGATTAAAATACATACATGGACAAATTACACTGTTTCACATTAGAAAAAATATTATTACAGCGTATTCTCTGGAATCGTGGGTGTACTGTTCTCGCAGGATACTGGAATTAGTCCAAATTTCTTGATAACTAACACGTTTATTCACAAGCAGAGCGTAAACAGAAACAATATACAGTTAAACAGCATTTAAAGCTCCACTAATTTTACAAAAATAACTGATATTATTCACAAGTAAGAAATATCAATTATGCATAAAGCACTGATTATGAAACACATTCCAACTTCAATGCAATTTTATATAAGCATCTCTAAAATGCGATACATTCCTCGGCAATATTTTAAAAATTATCACAATACCACATTAATTTATTATATTTGAAAACTTAAAATTTCATAAAAAAAAATATACTTTATTCAAATCACGGCATTGAAATATAAATTGCCTGGTTTAAACAATTCTAAAATACGATACATTCCTCGATAATATTTTTTAAATTATCATAATACTACAATAGTTTATTATATTTGAAAACTTTATCGAAAACAAATGAACTTTATTCAAATGGCGTCATCGAAATATAAATCGTCTCTATATAAAAGCAGCATTTCATTCATAAACATTTTTCCATTCATCCCAATACTGTAATAATTTATTTTATTTAAAAAACTTAAAACCATGGAGGTACAAGTAATTTAACTCTATGCTTAAAACTTCATCGAAAAAATCGTCTGGTTCTCTGTGTAAAATCAATGAATGCTTCATTCATATCAGTTATTTTGAAGATTCCATGAGCTAAATAATTTGCGTTAAAAAAATGCAGCAATTCTTACACAACTCATTCTACATATTTTGGTGTTTACATTATCCATAAGTGAAAATTCGACTTCGTTGTAGAATTAATCAAAGTTTGATGATCATTTAAACTCATATATATTGTAATTATGTTGTTTCAGTATTCAGATATACAGAATTTAAGCAAAAATAAAGCAGTTTTAGGACGGATACAACACTAAATATGAATTAAAAAGAACTTTAAAAATCACGATTTTGACACAAGATGGATGCAATATTTTATTTCGAAGTAGGTCACGTGATCTCTTCATATTATGGTCACGTGTTCTCTTCATATAAAGTGTGTAATTATTATTTTAATTTTTATTTTAAGAACTATTGAATATATTTATCTAAATTTCTTTTTATATATTTTATGGAATAATTTGAATATTTTCTAAAACTTTCGAAGTAATTTATGAATTTCAAATTTGCTTAAAAATGTTTGAAGTATTAGGTTCCATAGGCTTCAATGCATTTTATTTTCTCAACCCGGGTTCTATCCAAAACTGATTGAGTGATATTATTCATTTATATTCCCATAGGTCCCACAGAGCGTCTGAATAACATACAAAAATTTCATTTTGATAAAGTCAATCTTACGGCAGTTATCGTGCTAACGGACAGACAAAATGAACAATGTCATAAACACTTTTCAACTATGTTGTAAAGTGCATTGACAACAAGAAAGATCAATCATGCTTAAAGCATTGATTATGAAACACTTTCCAACTTCAATGCAATTTTATTTAAACATCTCTAAAATGCTATACAATCCTCGGTAATATTTTGAATCTTATCACAATACTGCATTAATTTATTATATTTGAAAACTTAAATCTTCATTGAAAAAAATGAACTTCATTCAAATGACGGCATTGAAATATAAATTGCCTGGTTTAAATATCTTTAAAATGCGATACATTCCACGGCAATATTTTTAAAACTATCATAATACTACTATAATTTATTATATTTGAAAACATCATCGAAAACAACTGAAATTATTTCAAATGACGTCATAGAAAGAATAACACGCCTGGATCTCTTTATAAAAACAGGATTTCATTCATAACTTTCTCCCATTCATTTCATTCATCACAATACTATAAGAATTTATTTTATTTAATATATACACCCAGCTGTACTGTAAGCATCGATACATTTAAGTTGATTTACTTTACTGTAATGGTGAAATTTCAACAAACTAGGTAACCCCACTTCATTATCCGTTCATTATCATTTCATTTGCCCGATGATCAATTATTGATCATTTTATCTGGAAATCTGTTAAAAGGCAAAGCTTTCTGCAACCAATAAATTTTGGCTTGACGTTAAAAATATTAAGAATATGCACTTGTATTCTTATATGATAATAGCAATGTTGTAGCGTCCACGTCGACTATGAGAGCTTGCAATTTCGTCCCAGAGCTTCTAGAGCTTGCAATTTCGTCGCAGAGCTTGCAATTTCGTCCCAGAGCTTCTAGAGCTTGCAATTTCGTCCCAGAGCTTCTAGAGCTTGCAATTTCGTCCCAGAGCTTCTAGAGCTAGCAATTTCGTCCCAGAGCTTCTAGAGCTTGCAATTTCGTAGTAGAGCTTCTAGAGCTTGCAATTTCGTCCCAGAGCTTCTAGAGCTTGCAATTTCGTCGCAGAGCTTCTAGAGCTTGCAATTCGTCCCAGAGCTTCTAGAGCTTGCAATTTCGTCGCAATAGCTCAACAGTAGTGCGTCGGCTGACCAGTTAGGAGATCCATGGTTCGATTCCCGGTTGGGGAAGCAAGAATCTTTAGAATGACGCCCGAACAAATCAACCCTGTAGGTTAGTGCAAAGATATCGGAGGTCTGAAATTGACTCTAGTACGATTAGTACGGATTGAGTGTACTTTGGAAGATTGAGCGATATTTTGAAATTGAGAGGATAATGGCAATGCAAGATACACACCTGGGTTAAAATAGTAGTAGCAGGAGGCTAACCCGTGGTAAAAATAGCAGAATGTGGTTAGTCAGATTGTCAATTGCACGCCAATCTGACATTGGAGGATGGAGACTGTATAGTCCACTTCAACGATAAGAGCTTGCAATTTCTTCCCAGAAGCTCAACGGTAGAACGTCGGCTAGACAGTTCGAAGATGTAGGGTTAAATTCCTGGTTAAGGCATCAAGGTTTTTTACAATGTCTCTAAAATGATGTATCCAAATATTACAGGATTAACAAATAGATGCCCTATTTCCATCTTCGTTCTCACGCATTACATCACGTATATAATTATTTTATTAAGTAGCAAAAATGAAATTAATTAATACGATTATGCCTACTTCTCGCATTATTCTAATTTACACATTTCTTCATAAAACATTTTTGTACCGTTTTTGGATATGATCCAAAGGAGTAGCGAAAAATGTATGAAACGGGGTGAAACCTTCGACTTGAGATATAGGTAGACGGCGCATCGCTATTGAGATTAACATGGAGAAATGAACAAGTGACTACTGGTCAAGCCTTCCTAGACTTGGCTTCTTATCGCCGCGCTTGGCGCTATAATATGTGTCTTAATATGCGGTGGCGTAAAAGCGCAACCCTCAACAACGCACTAACTATGAAGTTATAACCAAAATTATAATAAAGACGTGCACGGTCGGAGATACATGCCCTACAAACTCTTGGGTCAGGATCCTGGGTCTGGGTTTGCAATAAAGCGGTGCAAGCAGTCTTTCAGGAACTTTTAACCGGGGGGAGGATAACTTTAGGGGGAGCAAGTTTTCTAGTTTCCCTATACAAATATATCTAAAGGCTGTCATAAAAATAAAAACCAAGTTGATATAAAATCTCTCCGGGGGGAGCAAATAAACGTCTCTGGGAATTTATGCACCCCGAATGTATACCTGAAAGAAACACTGAAACGATATACCAAAATATTAAGTTGGCAAAATAGAATAAATATAACAACAACCCATTTAATCCAAAGGTTTGTTTTTTGGACGGAATTAATCCTGCCCATACTGTGAAAATAAAAACAAACTGAACAATAAATATTAATTAAAACGAAAAACACTGAACTCAAAATTAAAAATCGAAAGTTGATAGATCAATATTTATCAACAAACAAATTAATTATGAATTAGAACTTTAGGAAGCAATATTAACTCAATCACTGGTAAACCTGTAAGAGTATGGTATTGTTGCAAACTTAATACAGGCTCTTCAATATTTTAACGTTAAGTACATCGCTTTTTAAATGTTATAAAAACCAATTAAATAAATCGAAAAATAGTGTCTTCAAACTAGAAGTGAAAAATTACTGAACAATTAGAACTAAGTACTGAACATCTCCATAATAGGTAACTATGAAACACATTCAACGCGAAACTCTAATTCTGGAATCGAGATGAAAACATGTTGGTACAGAAATTAGCCAGACAGTCCTTAGCCTCCCTCCTACGAGACTGGAACTCGGCTGACGACTCAAACATATATCGGTCACTCCAAAATAAAAAAAGACGCCATATTCGATAAAAATAACATAATGAAGAATTCTTTTATGTGAAAGTTTCTTATTTCACGGAGTGGGGAAATAATATTCAACTGCGAAAATTTAAAGATTACCGCATGCAAAGATCGGAACTTTGGTTTCCGAATCTGCCGGCTTCAAAAAAGCATTCTATAGATTTCAAAAAATTCAGCCCCACTGACTAAAATTTCGAATTCTTCATCTCGCCTAGAATTGATCAGACGATATGATTTTAACTCCACCAATTAGGAAATGACATTTGGATCCGTACCCTCAAGAGAACTTTTGAAGAAGGTCGAGATCAAAGTCATCTGCCGTCAGCTACATCCACTGCATGATAATGCAGATTGAAACTGGTGATAACATATTTTTTTCGCTTTCGTTTTGCATGCGAAGAAATAAGTAATGGGAACTAAAATCGATATTTTTGGAATTCCAAGTTCTCTTTCGTGATAACTCAGATTAAAATACATACATGGACAAATTACACTGTTTCACATTAGAAAAAATATTATTACAGCGTATTCTCTGGAATCGTGGGTGTACTGTTTTCGCAGGATACTGGAATTAGTCCAAATTTCTGGATAACTAACACGTTTATTCACAAGCAGAGCGTAATCAGAAACAATATACAGTTAAACAGCACTTAAATGCTCCACTAATTTTACAAAAATAACTGATATTATTCACAAGTAAGAAATATCAATCATGCATAAAGCACTGATTATGAAACACATTCCAACGTCAATGCAATTTTATATAAGCATCTCTAAAATGCGATACATTCCTCGGCAATATTTTAAAACTTATCACAATACCACATTAATTTATTATATTTGAAAACTTAAAATTTCATAAAAAAAAATATACTTTATTCAAATCACGGCATTGAAATATAAATTGCCTGGTTTAAACAATTCTAAAATACGATACATTCCTCGATAATATTTTTTAAATTATCATAATACTACAATAGTTTATTATATTTGAAAACTTTATCGAAAACAAATGAACTTTATTCAAATGGCGTCATCGAAATATAAATCGTCTCTATATAAAAGCAGCATTTCATTCATAAACTTTTTTCCATTCATCCCAATACTGTAATAATTTATTTTATTTAAAAAACTTAAAACCATGGAGGTACAAGTAATTTAACTCTATGCTTAAAACTTCATCGAAAAAATCGTCTGGTTCTCTGTGTAAAATCAATGAATGCTTCATTCATATCAGTTATTTTGAAGATTCCATGAGCTAAATAATTTGCGTTAAAAAAATGCAGCAATTCTTACACAACTCATTCTACATATTTTGGTGTTTACATTATCCATAAGTGAAAATTCGACTTCGTTGTAGAATTAATCAAAGTTTGATGATCATTTAAACTCATATATATTGTAATTATGTTATTTCAGTATTCAGATTTACAGAATTTAAGCAAAAATAAAGCAGTTTTAGGACGGATACAACACTAAATATGAATTAAAAAGAACTTTAAAAATCACGATTTTGACACAAGATGGATGCAATATTTTATTTCGAAGTAGGTCACGTGATCTCTTCATATTATGGTCACGTGATCTCTTCATATAAAGTGTGTAATTATTATTTTAATTTTTATTTTAAAAACTACTGAATATATTTATCTAAATTTCTTTTTATATATTTTATGGAATAATTTGAATATTTTCTAAAACTTTCGAAGTAATTTATGAATTTTAAATTTGCTTAAAAATGTTTGAAAAATTACGTCCCATAGGGTTCAATGTATTTCATGTTTTCAACCCGGGTTCTATCCAAAACTGATTGAGTGATATTATTCATTTATATTCCCATAGGTCCCACAGAGCGTCTGAATAACATACTAAAATTTCATTTTGATAAAGTCATTTTTACGGCAGTTATCGTGCTAACGGTAGACAAAATGAACAAAGTCATCAACACTTTTCAACTATGTTGTAAAGTGTTAAAAATTCGGCGCTATTCTCAAAACATTGACAACAAGAAAGATCAATCATGCTTAAAGCATTGCTTATGAAACACTTTCCAACTTCAATGCAATTTTATTTAAACATCTCTAAAATGCTATACAATCCTCGGTAATATTTTGAATCTTATCACAATACTACATTAATTTATTATATTTGAAAACTTAAATCTTCATTGAAAAAAATGAACTTCATTCAAATGACGGCATTGAAATATAAATTGTCTGGTTTAAATATCTTTAAAATGCGATACATTCCACGGCAATATTTTTAAAACTATCATAATACTACGATAATTTATTATATTTGAAAACATCATCGAAAACGACTGAAATTATTTCAAATGACGTCATAGAAAAAATAACACGCCTGGATCTCTTTATAAAAACTGGATTTCATTCATAACTTTCTCCCATTCATTTCATTCATCACAATACTCTATAATAATTTATTTTATTTAAAAATTAAGACCATGGAGCTACAACTAATTAAACTGTATGCTTAAAACTTCATCGAAAAAAATCGTCCTTATCTTTATAAAATCAATTAATATTTCATTCATATCAGCCATGCAGACTCCATGAACTAAATTATTTTGTGTTAAAGCAATTCTAATACAACTCATTCTACGTATTTTGCTGTTTCCATTTTACATAAAAATAAGCTTCGTTGGAGAAATAACCAAATTTGGATAATCATTTAAACACAAATATATTGCATTTGCGTTGTTTCAGTATGTAGATGCACAGAATTTAAGCAAAAATAAAGTAGTTTTAAGACGGATGCAACACTCAATATGAATTAAAAAGAACTTAAAAAATCACGATTTTGAAACAAGATGGATGCCATATATCATTTTGAAGTGGGTCATGTGATCGTTTCATATCATGGACACGTGATCGTTTCAAAAAGAGGTGTAATTATTATTTTAATTTTTATTTAAAAAATTACTGAATATATTTCGCTGAATTTTTTTTTATATATTTTATGGAACAATTTGAATATTACCTAAAATTTTCGAAGTAATTTGTGAATTTTAAATCCGCTTAAAAAATGTTTGAAAAATTAGGTCCCATAGGGCTCAATGTATTTCATTTTTTTAACCCGGGTTCAATCCAAAACTAATTGGGTGATATTATTCATTTATATTCCCATAGGTCCTACAGACCGTCTGAACAACATACTAAAATTTCATTTTGATTAAGTCATTTTTACGGCAGTTATTGTGCTAACGGACAGACAGACAGACAGACAGACAGAATGAACAAAGTCATAAATACTTTTCAACTTTGTTGTAAAGTGTTAAAAATCACAGTTAAAAACTCCTACTGAGCAATGATTCCCTTTACAGACTCGCTGTAGATACTTCTGGACATATCACGTAGAAAAATCCTTTTTTCGAGGAGCTTCTTGAAGATTCTCACCAAATTAGCGATAAATCGCCAAATCTGGCAACCCTTCTTCGAATTTACTTTAACATGTAGAAAATTCTAGGGACATATAGACTCGTAAGTCAGCATGAAATTTTTGTTGCTTTCAGTGTCATTTATTTTGCCTCCTTGATTGATTAACCTTTTATTCCAAAAGGCAAAAACAAAATTGCGAAAATAAGCCGAATCGATTTTGAGAATTTTCTTCAGACATCCTCATTCTGTTGTCAGAACTTAATTATATAGATGCCCATCTTGTGTCAAATCGTAATGATGGGAAAATCGGGTACTTGTAAGATATCAAGTGAAATTATTGCAAAATCAACAATGTTGATTAATGATGAGAAAAAAAAATCACTGAAAATTTTTTCTCCTCATTTGATCAACATTCGATTTTAGTGAATATATCAGCATGTTTGTTTCATACTATAGAAATTCTGCCTGAGAGAAGTCTTAAAAATTTTTTTGATCCTTATTAGAATAGGCAGGAGAGAAAATTCAAGTTATTAATGGACACTCCCAACTCCGCTGCAGATCGTAAATTCTCCGTTGAAGTAATCGTGAAAGAGCCAGATGACAATAGCTGCTCCGTCTCAGCGAAGTTTTACAGTCCTTTCTATACGTTGGATATCCAAGGTAGGATGCTAAAATAGTATTTAACTGAATTTCTATTATGCTTTTCTTTCTTCACATTTACCCTGTCGTATCATGTGATACAAATTCACATTCTGCTTACAAAGAAATCTGATAAGGGCAGCATATGATTTTCCCTACAAACTCAAGCTTATTTTTCTTTTATTTCTTTAATAATTCATTAAATTAAATTTAATTACATAAAATAACACCCATAATTATTTTAAATTACACTGAATTTGAACTTTAATCCAATTTTAATTTTCATTTGGTAACTGCGCGTATTTCCAAAGACGGAGTGGCAAAAAAGCAAGAAAAAAAACTAAAATATCTCGAGAACGGCAAGTCCTAGAGTAATGGGATTGATATTATTATTTTCAAAAATTACATATAAAACAAGCGTTTAATTCAGACGTTTGAGAAAGCGTAGTCTTTTATTTTAGATTTTGATGATTTTTGCTGGTCATTTTGCAACGAAAGTGAGGTTCTATTTTACATAATCGTACCAAACTCTAATCAGCACCAGGGTAACCTACATGTGAATTATCTACTACATTTCGTTAAATTTGGTCACATAGTTTTTAATCCAGAGTTGATACATACAATTTTTGCTTGCTATTTCGCGAAAAAGGTAGGTTCTTTTATTAAAAATCGCTCCAAAATCTAATCAGCGCCAGGGTAATTTACAAGTAACTTACCTATAAAATATTATGAAATTTGATCAATCAGATTTTGAGTTAGATTGAATACATACATTGCACACACACACATACACACAGCCATCTCTCTAAAAATAGTACATTCATGTTCTAGAGGTCCCAAAACGTGTAGATCCATTGAAAACTCGAGTTGCAATTATCGACATAATTCCAATACTTTCCCTACAGTACCATGTATTGTACAGAAAGTAATATTTTGCGGTTTCTTCCGTTTCATGAAATGGAATTTATCTTTATTTTTGTAACCCGGATATAACTATAACAGATATATAACGTCAATTAAGAGTGCAGAAATCTCTATTACGAGTACCTTAACTAGCATATCCATTTTATACCATAACATTTTGATAGAACTGTCAATAAATACAGATACAAGATGCGTGAATACAAGATTCTTAGGCTTTGACCCTTCATCACTTAAAACTAACTGAAATAAAATATCCCAACTTCATGATTTTGTTTCCGCAGTTTTGTGAGAGTGGCTTAAATACAATTTGCATAAAATATTTACTCAAGCTACTGTGTAAAATCCAAATTAATTAAAACTAAAACACTGGGTAAAAAGGCACAAAATAAACATTTAAGGAGGATTATTACTCAAAATTATATATTTCTTAAATCACTACACAGATGATAAATTATTCATTGTTGTTTACAAGTTACCTTGTTATGAGACACATTATAGAAAAACAAATTATTCTTTGTTTTTTACAAGTTATCTTGTTGTGAGGCACATTATAGAAAAACAAATTATCCATTGTTGTTTACAAGTTACCTTGTTGTGAGGCACATTATAGAAAAACAAATTATTTATTCATTGTTGTTTACAAGTTACCTTGTTGTGAGGCACATTATAGAAAAACAAATTATACATTGTTGTTTACAAGTTACCTTTGTGTGAGGTACATTATAGAAAAACAATATATTCATTGTTGTTTACAAGTTACCTTGTTGTGAGGCACATTGTAGAAAAAAAAGACATGCATATTTTCTAAATTTGTAAAATCTTGAAAAATTAAAAAAACTTTAAAATGCTGTTTTTAAAATGCTAAAACTTCACTATTAATTATGATACAAATATACATTTTATATTTTGTGTATCATTATATCTTGGGCAATTAAAATATGAATTTCTATTCTTAATATTATTCTCCAAAAAAATTTTATAATAAATTTATATTTAATATATAAAAGTTTCGATGAAAAACACATATATTTCAGATATATTAATATGTTTCAAAATTATAATGTTACAATTTATTTTTAAACCGTTCATACTCTTATAATACATATTCAGAACATTATAACGATACCAAAATATTTATGATTATTGTAAATTGATGAAGCCTTAGCAATTACATTAAATGTGAAATTTCTATTCTTGTGAAATGTGTGAAATTTCTATTTGAATAAAATTTTCGTTTTATGAAGAGGATTATGAAATAACAGTTTATAAAATTACTTGTAAAGAGCAATTTGGTTCAAGATAGAAATCTAGAATTTTGGGATGTGAATTTTAAAAATATGTTGATTTGAAATTAGTAAAAAAAAATCGATTTTTTGACGTTAAATTTAAAATTTTTGTGTAAAGATGTGAGACAAAGAAAAGACCCCTTAAAGTGAGACAGGGAAAGGACTTTTACAGTCACAAAATCCTCTAATAGGAGCCATTCCTAAAACAAGGAAGGATTATGCTCCTATAGCAGATAAGCACCATCAAAAGACTGATTTCCCTCTTATGCATCCATCAGAATGGAATAACTGATATCTGTAATGACAACAAGAAAATTTATTATAAGCCCTAATTTTGCGAAACTAGAGAAAAGTTCACTAAATTGTTGTTTACAGCAAGTTTTCTTACTGCTTTGGGTAATCCATGCTGACGAGCGTATAATAAGTACGAAACCGATCCATGGATGCTGTTACCTGAAATGGAAGTGTGATCCTGATCTCCTTTCCTGGAGTGATTCTTCTGTCACCTTTATCCTGATGCATTTGGGTCCATTTTACATCCAAAACCGGTTGATTCCTTCAATTATTTGCTTTATGCCCTTTTACTTACGACGTATATTAGCAGTTCCATTTTTACTTTCCCTGCATACATAGTATAATGTGTAGGGGAAGTATTGTAACAAGGTCGAAAATTTGAATTAGAGTTTTAACGGGAGAGTGCATTTTAAGCATCCTTGCACTCGAATCGAACATTTTTGAGGGGATGTCTGTGTGTGTTTGAATATGTATGTGTGTGTGTGAGTGTCAGTGAGTCCGTGGACGCGATATCTTATGAACGAATGGAGCGTTCCAAAACTTAATTTCTTACAATTTTCACAAACTGGGAGTATTGAAACTTTTTCCGACTTTAAATGCTATATATTCCGATCCTTTCAACCATTTTCTAATATTTTTTTTAAATTATTAAAAATTCAGAATTTTTAATAATTAAAAATAATTTATCATTCCAGGCGTACAATTTTATTGAAAACCGAATGACGCAGACTACTGAACGCTAGCATGAACCGTTCCCGAGATATCGCAAAATTCATGAATAAATTACTGAAAACATCATTAAAATTTCGTGACCTTCAATTCTCTTAAATAAATAATCACTCGATATATAATTTTTCATAATAAAACGAATGCCACAAGCTTTAGAACACTAGCGGGAATCACTCTTGAAATATTGCACGTTTTTCATATAAATTTATCAAAAAAATTACATGAAATAAAATAAAAGTACCAAGTGTGATCAAATATGCTCACTTTCTACATGCAATATTATGTAACAAATCTGTTAACATAATTTTCGTGGATCGAATTTTCTCAATTCACGATACTTTTGGAGACAGTTTTATATTTTAACGCCATAGAATTCGCCAATAGTCATTTATTTCACAGGGTATTAATTAAATATATGTATTTTAATGAGAATTTTAGATCTGAATATAAATAAGTCATTCTGTTTCGACTAATACAAGGCTCATTCAATAAGTCTCTAACTAAGAAAAACAATTTTTTTTATAGAAATTCGACTTTATTCATCAACATACTCTCCTTCAAGAGTGATACATTCATTCCAACGCTCCTCTAACTTTTCGATGCCTTTTTTGTAGAACGATTTATCTTTGCTCTCAAAATAGGCCTCAGTTTCGGCAATCACTTTTTCATTCGAGCCAAACTTATTTCCCTGGAGCATCTTTTTGATGTCGCTGGGGGCCAGATCTGGAGAGTACGGTGGGTGAGGAAGCAATTCGAAGCGCAATTCATATAATTTAACCATCGTTTTCATCGACTTGTGACACGGGGCATTGTCTTGGTGGAACAGCACTCTTTTCTTTTGCATGTGAGACCGTTTTTTTCTTGATTTCTACACTCAATCGATCCAATAACGCCATGTAATATTCGCTATTGATAGTTTTACCTTTCTCAAGAGAGTCGATGAACAAAATACCATGAGCGTCCCAAAACACGGATGCCATAACCTTGCCAGCTGACGTTTGGGTTTTGGGTCACTTTGGACGACTTTCACCGTCTGCTGTCCACTCAGCTGACGATCGTTTTTATTCAGGTATGTAGTAATGGATCCATGTTTTATTATCCATTGTCAAATACCGATGCAAGAAATCCTTCTTATCTCACTTGAACAGCTCCAAACAGCGCTCTGAATCGTCTACGCGTTGTTGTTTTTGGTCCGGTGTGAGCAAAAGCGGCACCCACTTCGAAAGCAACTTACACATGCTCAAATTTTCGTGTAAAATTATAAACACACTACCTTCTGATATGTTTAAGGTGTCAGCTATCTCACGTAACTTCACTTTACGGTCTTTCAAAACTATTTTGTGGACTTTTTTTATGTTTTCGGGAACAACCGCCGAATTTGGGCGACTAGAGCGTTCAGCATCATCGGTGTTTATACGACCGCGTTTAAATTCAGCATACCAGTCAATAATAGTTAATTTCCCTGGTGCAGAGTCTCCATAACGCTTATCAAGCCACTGTTTGGCTTCAACAGTATTTTTCCCCATCAAAAAACAATGTTTAATCAACACACGAAATTATTTTTTATCCGTTGTTTTGAAAATTACAAAACTGGGGTCACAAAAACCACTGTAACCTATAAACTAATTGTCGGAATATCATGAAATTTTGACACGCGTCGTTTGAAGGTTGATACTATCCAGAAATCATATGGGTCTGTCAACAGTGTTGCCATATATGTGTCAGACCGGAGATTTGAGTGAAGTGTTATGTTACCAAAAGCACCCAATTTCTATTTACGCATCGTTAACTTAATGTCAAAAACATTGTGCAGTGGAACTTACACATCGTGATTTTGAAGTGAGAGAAAAAAGTTCGCAATTTTTCGTTGTATTCGGTAGAGAAAGTTATGTGTTTCCCACATCAGATTTTTGTTGATTGTTATTCGCCTTGCTTTAAAGTAACTATTTTTAATCCTGACAGTTTTTGAGGCACTTTTTAATGACTGTGTTTTTCAGCGGATGGATACAACAGAGAAGATGAGCTCCGTTGGAATACAGAAGTGACCGGAAATGGCAGAAGGAAGTACGCACTCAATGTCAATGCCCGAAAGGTCGTGAAGGGTGCTCGTCTGGTGGAATATCAGCCTAAGATAACAATTTCCATTCCTCGGCAGAGACCTGTGGAATTGACTGGCACTGTAGTTTTCTCAAAGGGCCGAAAGGAACAACTCTCAATCAATTTGGAATCCAAAAGTTTCGCTTCACCATTTTTAATAAAAGGTATAACCAGTTACGATACCAGCAAATTCTGTAAGAAGTTTTTATGCGTTTTGACTTTTCTTCAAGACTGATCTCAGGTACGCAGCTGCTACAAAGTCCCTCCTAAAAGAACTTTTTTAAAAGTATCTTTCATCATATTTTTTTTATTTTTTAGATTTGTACGATGGAAGAAAAAAGTCCCCAAACTGAAATTTCACTTTTGTAACACTAAAAATTAGAAACTTTTATATATTTTCCGGTGAAAATATTGGGTTTAATGGACGCTTGCGATTTTCATCTGAAACTACAATAACATTACCATATATAGATCTAACGTATATACGCATGGACATTATAATTTTAATGTTAGTAGGGTTGATAGGGACGTTCCCGGGAACCCTGTATATAAAAAATCGAGACAAATTTTGATAAAATGTGGGATGTCTTTTAGATAAGAATTTGGTGATAATTTTATTTACTTTTATCATATAACTAATCTGTACTTCAGTTAATAGGTAGGTATATAGTTAACTGGATATTCAACTAATCTAATTTTGAAGAATTAATAGTTTACTGTGAGACGTAGATTTTAGGGTGGCATTTGGATATTAATTTTGGGTAGAAATTTGGAGCTTTTATTTGCTTTTTGTTTTATAATTAATCCGTACTTCAGTTAGTTGTTTGGTTGGCAGTAAACTGGATATCCAACTAACTTAATTTTGAAGAATTAGTAGTTAGCTGTAAGACACAGATATCTTTTAGATAACAGTTTTAGATAAAAATATATGCTTTTTATCGTATGATTACTGAATACTTCAGTTAGTAAGTTGATCAGTAATTAACTGGATATTCAAGTAAGCGAATTTTTAAAGTTTAGTAGTTAGCTGTGAGACGCAGATATTATCTACTAGTATACCCAAAATAAAAAAAAAAATTAATTGCCTCTTTAATTTTTTTTTCTGATTGTCTCTTTAATTCTCTTTTCAGGTCACTTCGCCAAAGAAGGGGAACTCCTCGGCAAACTTAATTATGAATTTAATATTAACGCATTTTCACAAATTCACAAACTTCATGGTGGTATTGCTTATGATGAAACAGGCCTTTCAGTTGATTCGGGACACCATTTTGAGCCAGATGGCCGCAGCTACGAAAGTGTAACTTTCAACACTAAAATAAAGAATATCAAAATTTTAGATCGCTTGAGCTTTAGCATTGACTCTGAAATGCTCTTCGCCGACCACCAAGATCTAAATTCAATGCTGAAATGGGACTTCAGTTTTAAGCCACTGCATCACTTCAAATCCGATCTGATAATCAGATATGGTGACAACTTCAAAGATGACTCCCACCTTGTAAGAATGACCATTGCGAGCGTTCTGAATGGCGATTTCAATAACTTACAAAAATTAAGTATGGAGCATGAAATCGTATTAACTATTTCATGTTTACATTTAGACAAATCTGCTGTGCTTGTTACCTCGTGGGATTTCACAGAACCAATCAAGCTGATCTTGAAAGCGGGCATAAAGACAGAGAAGGGTAAAGAAATAAAATTTGAATATAATTACAAGCACCTTAATGCGCAGCCTCTTAAACTGGAATCAGAAATGACCTTTGTTTACAATGATTTCAAAATTAAATACAAAGATGGGGCAGATGAAATAGCGCCCAAGGAATACCATTGGAAATCTGTTTTCGAACTAGCAGGAGGAAAAGAAATAGCTTCAGATTTTATTTATCGCATTAAAAGTGCGGATGACTTTCATCATGAGCTTGACGGCAACGTTAAATTCCCTGGAATGGAAGATCCAGTACAACAGAAAGGGTCGTTACAGTTTTCTGAGAAGACTTTCCACCTAATGAGTTCAACTCGTGTTCTACGGGAGTTAAATTATGTTCTGGACATCCAGTTGGAGAAAGGAGGAAAGAATGAAATGAAGTTGAATACACCGGACTTTGAAGGGAATGCGATTGTTGAGGCCCATACGATTCGAGCTAATTTCCAATCAAAACTCAAAGATGAGCGCAAAATAATCGTCACTGGGAGTGTAACACCCGGCGGCAGCCCTGGTTTTGATCTTAAAGTTCAATTTGATGCAGACAGAGACCCCGAAAAGGTTGTCAGTATTAAAATGTCTACAACTAAGCAAGTGGATGGTGGCATCCAGAAGCACGTGATAATCGGCTCCGTGAACTATATTGGCTCGATTAATGTTGATATATCTGGTAAAGTGAGCACTGATTTAATAAGAGGACCACATTCCTTCAAAGCAGAATTCTCTGGTGGCATGGAACCGATGGCCATTGAAATTAACCATGAAATTAGAGGCGGATCCTTATACACAGTCATTCGATACCTACGTAGTGGAGTTGAGAAATTGCGTCAGGACATAAGAGGGAAATTCCTTTATAACGCCAACCATGTAGAAATTGAGGGTGGAATATTTTTATCGTCGCCTTATAAAACATTTGATGGTAAATTGATATCTTTTAGATTGCTGGGAGATTCTAATGATGCTACAAGAATTTTAATATCGGAATATCGTATCAAATTCAATCCGACAATTGGCTACGAGGGAAAATTTGATTACGAGAGGAAAAGAGGGTGGCCAGGTCACATCAAATCGAATTTAGTTGTTAATGTTCATACCAGACCACTGTACGAAAGCAGCACGAGTATTGATTATGGAAACGGGAAATATTCTTTGAAAACCAATTTCACGCCAGTTTCAAAAAAAAAGTTTCATCTCTTAGCGTCTCTTGAGCATTCTGCTCGATTTGCTGCATTCCACCATTCTCTGGCAACATCTTTAAAATACTTGCAAACAGCTGAATTGAATGCAGTTGCTGATTTGAGGAACTTGGAAGATTATCATGTACACTCAAACTTCGATGTTAATGAGCACAAACTGTATAACTTGAATAGCACTCTTAAATTGCGTAGCATGTTTGATTTTGACAGTGAATTAACTCTTTTCAGCAAAATTACACCCTCTTTAAGAATATTTTCGAAATCGCAAGCATCGGGTCAAGTATCCAAATATGACATGAATCTCAGCATTGATTCTAAAAGTGTAATCACGGCAAGTGGTGAATTGAAAAAACGTAAAAGAGGTTTTAGTGGTGAAATAATTTTTAAATATAAAGAGAAAGAAATGCTTGCGTTAACTCTTCAGCAAGACGGTAAAGGTAAGCATGAAAGGAGTTACTTGATTAAACAACGTTTTCCCTTTGCAACATACACTACAAACATTAAAATAAATAAAGAGAAAAAAGGAATTGTTGAATACGAAACGAAAATTTGCAGAAATGAGGCTCTATGCGTTGAAATTCATACTACCGTCAAAGAACTTGAGCACGGAAATGAGTATCAGATTACGTACAAACGAGATAAAGTAGAATTTAATATTGAAAGAATTCGAGAAAGTTATCATGATTATGAAAGATTCCGCACTGTTTTTTACAAAGAAGAGCACAGGTATGGCTACGACATAAAATTGGGGTCTGAAGGACCTGGAAAGTTTGCCAGCATTGGAGTCATTCTGCCATCCAGGGAAATAGTGGCCAGAGCAAAAGTTGAATTTTCGCTTTCAAAACCGAGACTCGGACTTGAGCTGTCAACTGATGCAGGAAAGCATCCGGAAAGAAAACTCTCGATAGACATACACTTCGAAAATCATTTCACAGACAGTAACCCCTCCAAGTTGGACCTGAGTATAGCCCATCCAATTTTAGAAAAGGTAGGTGTATTTCTTTATCGATTTTCACTCTTTATATACACTACCCGACAAAAAATGTATTTTACTTTAAGCATTTCTGTCTCAAGATTGTCTATAGGTGTAGCTCAGATGATAACTGATTTAGATTTAGCATCAAATATCGAAGCAAAATGGAGGGGACACACTGGCGATTTCCACTTCCAGTTTGCTTTCCACTTCTGGTTTAAAATATTTTCATAAACATCTATTTTGTAAGATCTGGCTATAGACAAAACCTAGATGATGACTGATATGAATTCAGCACTAAATTTCGGAGAAGGTAAATTCACTTTCAGTTCTATTTTTTTTTAAGAATTTGCTATAAATAACACTTCACTCAATAAGTCTCCGGTCTGACACATATACGGAAACACTGTTGACAGACCCATACGATTTTTCAATAGTTCCAACCTTCAAACGACACGTGTCAAAATTTCATGACATTCTGACAATTAGTTTATAGGTTACAGTGATTTTAGTGACCCCAGTTTTGTAATTTTCAAAACAATGGATAAAAAAGAATTTTGTGTGTTGATTAAACAATGTTTTTTGATGGGGAAAAATACTGTTGAAGTCAAACAGTGGCTTGATAAGCGTTATGGGGACTCTGCACCAGGGAAATCAACTATTATTGACGGGTATGCTGAATTTAAACGCGGTCGTACAAACACCGACGTAAAAAAAGTCCACAAAATAGTTTTCAAAGACCATAAGGTGAAGTTGCGTGAGATAGCTGATATCTTAAAGATATCGGAAGGTACTGTGTTTACAATTTTACACGAAAATTTGAGCATGCGTAAGTTGCTTTCGAAGTGGGTGTGGCGTTTGCTCACACAGGACCAAAAACAACAACGCGTCGACGATTCAGAGCGCTGTTTGGAGCTGTTCAAGCGAGATAAGAAGGATTTCTTGCGACGGTATGTGACAATGGATAAAACATGGATCCATTGCTACATACCTGAATCAAAAAAATCGTCAGCTGAGTGGACAGCAGCCGGTGAAAATCGTCTAAAGCGACCAAAAACCCAAAAGTCAGCTGGCAAGTTTATACCATCCGTATTTTGGGACGCGCATTGTATTTTGTTCATCGACTATCCTGAGAAAGGTAAAACTATCAATAGCGAATATTACCTTTCATTATTGGATCGATTGAATATAGAAATCAAGAAAAAACGGCCTCACATGCAAAAGAAAAAGGTGCTGTTCCACCAAGACAATGCCCCGTGTTACAAGTCGATTAAAACGATGGTTAAATTATATTAATTACGTTTCAAATTGCTTCCTCACCCACCGTACTCTCCATATGTGACCTCCAGCGACTGCTGGCTTTTTGCAGACATCTAAAATATGCTCTAGGGAAAGAAATTTGGCTCAAATGAAGAAGTGCCGAAACTGAGGCCTATTTTGAGAGCAAAGACAAATCGTTCTACAAAAAAGGCATCGAAAAATTAGAGGAGCGTTGGAATGAATGTATCACTCTTGAAGGAGAGTATGTTGATGATTAAAGTCGAATTTCTAAAAAAAAATTGTTTTTCTTAGTTAGACCGGAGACTTATTGAGTGGGCCATGTAGATCTTAGAAGACGACTGATATGGATTCAACATCAAATTCCAATAAGGGGCTCATTAAGGATTTCTATTTCCAGGCCTCGTGTAATATCCGATTTTTCTGAAAATTCGTAAAACTGCAAGAAAATATATGCAAAAGCAAATAAGAATACTTAATTATTCCGTTATTAATGAAGTGTGCTCATAATTTGCCACCATATGAACACTAATTCATGAACGTCATGTTTTCGTTGAATCTTTTGTCATGCACTCTGGTTTAAAGCAGCCTATATTGCAAAATTTTGGGCAATCCGAAAAAGTATATTATATATCAATGAAGATTTTTAATAAGATTAGATTTATTGACAGAAGTTTACGCCTTTTCCATCGAAAAGTGCTTATACTACACTGCTAAAAAAATTTTACTCTTAAGAATTTAATGAGGTATTTTGCAACCATTTACTTTTATTTTAGGCATTTGCATTATCTCTATCTGTATACGTATTTAATTAATATTTTTGAAGTTTTACGTTTTTTTTATCTGTCAATGGAAATTTGAAAATTGTGCATGCTTCATTTTCCAAAAGTCGATTTCTTTATTTTGTAATTCAAAAAAAAATTAAAAAAGTTTTAAATATTATAATTGCAATATGTATAAAATTTAAAATGCGTGAGGGGGTACCATTGCAAAGGTATGGATAGTTAGAGGTACATATGAAAGACATAAGCATTGAGGGGTACAAGTGAAATAAATGCATAAGCAGGCGGTGTAAAAGAAATGCATATTCAGGTGATACTCGGGGGAATGAAATTTTTGAACTGTTGAGTAAAGTGAATCATAGAAAACAATAAATGTCCATAATATACAATAAAGGTGTAAGGATATACAATTGAAATATATGAAAAAGCAGGGCACAATTAAAAGATATGTACAGTTAGGGGTTTTAATGAACGATACGAGCATTACGGGTGCAATAAAAAAAATATTTGAAGGGATATTAAGGGATAAGTTAGGAATAACTCGACGGCTGAATAGAGTTTGGCAACTTTTAGGGTACAATTCAATGAACTGCACAGTCGGTCGGTATAATTGAAAGAAATGCACAGTCAAAAGTCCAATTGGAAAAAATAAATGTACAGTCAGTGGATATTCAGATGAATGCAGTTTGGAAATCGCTAAGAAAGTATTAATCATAGAAATTAATAAATATTCATGGTATATTACAAAGGTATAAGTGGGTGTAATTGATATATATGGAAATATAGGGTACAATTAGCAAATATGGATAATTAGAGGCGCAAATGAACAATGTGGGCTTTTAGGATGCAGTTAAGTTAAAGTTTGAGAGAAATATCTTGTCAAATCACCTATTATCCTCACAAATAAAAGGTGATACTTTTTCACCTATTATTTGTGAGGATAATTAAAGGACAGGCACAGAACGGGGATATATCTAAACAAGAAGTACAGTCAAGAAATACTCGAGTGAACAAAGTTTATGAATCGTCGATATATGTGTATCATAGAAAATAATATATGTGTATGATATATTATAATGGTGCAAAAGGGTACAGGTGAAAGAAATGGAAAGTCAGGGTACAATAGAAAGAAATGAACAATCAGGTAAAAATGAGTAATGAGGGCATTCAAGGTACAATTGTAAGAAATGCTGAGTATAGTTGAAAGAAATGCACAGCCACGGAATCAATTAAGGATGGTGAAAAAAGTTTGGAAAACACTGAGATAAGTTAATCGTAGAAAATATTAAATACGCATTCTCTATAATAAAAGCAATTTTGATTTTGAATTGTTTGTTAAGTAAAAATTGAATAATTTCATCTATTTTCAGCCGATAGATATCCATTTGTCTGGGGATTATGAACCGTCATCCGCCAAATTATTTTCATCTGATTTATCAGTGGACTTTTCGAAGGACCCTGACGACAAAATTATTGCGAAATTAGTTCTTGAACGCCCAAATGCAGAAGGAACTGGAACAATGCTTATCAACATATATCATAGAGGTAAAAAATATATATATTTCGTGTTTCAAATTGTTCCCTTTTGAATCAATTCTTTAATTAAATTTAAAAAAGTATTAAGGTTAAATCTCCCCTTAAAAAATTCTTTTAAAATAGAAAATTTCTAGGATAAAAATAATGTATTTTCGAAGCTAAAGCTAATAGAATTTTGATTTTCTCTGTAGATGAAGATCATTTAGATTTTGTGATTAAAATGAATAGCACTTCCAACGCCAATGAAGAGTCATTTGCCATCGTATACAATTGGAAAGAAGATAACGCAGACAAAGAAGCTTATATCGTTGCAAATTATCCAAAGAATGAAAAAAGATTTTTCTTCGCAGTAAGTACATACACATTTCACCCATGCATAACTTTTTGTTTGATATTTTTCACCTATTATTTGTGAGGATATTTTCAATGTTTACTGGTATTTACTTTTTCAACTCATTGTAGAAATTAAATGCATTTTCCCGAGCATTTGAGGCACACTATTATTGCGTGTTGGATGTTGCTCTTAGCGAAATTTTTTTAGTTTTATTACATTAGCAGCTGTTTGAGCTGTACGCATTTGAAGATTTTTTGTGTGTAATTTTTTTCCTTTCACACAGTATAAAAGGCCAAAGATGTCCTACAGATTAGAAGGAAAAATCATCTCTCCAGAAACAGTTTTGAATGATACGTGTATAGTCGACCTGGAATCAACGTACAACGGCGACACTACAAAAGCTAAACTTGTTTCAAATTATGAAACTGGCTGCTATTATCTGTCAATATTAGACGAAGAAGGTAACATTCAATTTTATATACTATATATATATATATATATATATATATATATATATATATATATATATATATTAATCAGAAAATTGATAATTGTACTATTTGTGACGTTCCGTTGTTGGCTAATCTAATCCTAAATCTGGAAATGGCATTGCTATGCGTGATAAACTTATATAGTGTGCACGCAGTTTATTAAAAAAATGTTTTGCACAGATGCGAAAAAATTTGATTTTAACCTATTTCTTATCCGCATAGCATTCTATATGTATTTTGCTTATTTTGTATTACACTTCTCTGCAAACCTGAAAAGAATTTTGCTGTCCCAACTGCGAATCAAACCAGGGATCTTCGTACCAGCCAGAGAGAGTTTTATCTTTGAGCTGCTAGAATCGAATTGCAAGCTTTTATTGTCGAAGTAAACTCTGCATTCTCCGACCTCCAATTGTTAAATTGACGTGCAACTGACAATCTGACTGACCACCTGCTGCCAATTTTACTCCAAGTTGGCCTCCTAATGCTACTTTTATCCATCAGGTTAGGTTCCGGCATGGTCATTGTCCGCATGATTTGAAATCGTCGCTCAATATCCCATAGTCCACAGAATACATGATAGTCGTACTAGGGTCACCTTCAGACCTCCGACAAATTCTAATTAATAATGGAAATTTCTAATAAAGTGACCTAAGCTTATGAGTAGATTCTGCTCTCAATTAATTTTGATCAATGAATCTCTTTATTTCATTCTTATTAACCTATATGAACTTATTGTGTTCCCTCCATTTTTTCTTTAAAAAAAAAGAAAAAAAAATGTATGTTAACTGTTCTTATTTTCTTGGATCTTTCTTTTTTTTTTTACCCTTTTTACTTGTATTTTTTCTTATTTTTCTTTCCTAAATTTTTTTCTAAATTTCTGTTTTTGTTTTTATTACGCCTAATTTTTTTCCCTTTTCATATATTTTATTTTTATACATTTTCTAAATTTTACTTTTAAAATTTTATTATTTTCTTTAATTTTAATCTATTTTTCATTGTGTTATTATACCTCACTCTAAATTTTATTTTTCAATGATCTTTTTATCTATGTTCGCAATAACCCTTTTCCCATTTTGTAAAACGGACGTACTTGTCAAGTTCAAATATAATGTAAAACTGTCTGTTTAATCACAATATTTTTCATCAATTGTTATATTTTTAGACCTAAATAAAAGTTCGTTTGGCGGGATGGTAGACCTTGGGTGCCTCCTGAGTGCAGGAGGTATCCTTTCCCGGCCGCGCAACTTGCTACTCTATACCCACTATGTGAGTCGCACGGTCTGGGGTCTTCAGACCTCCGAGAACTTTGTACTAACCTGCAGAGTTGGCTTGTTCGGACGTCATTGTAAAGAACCTTCCTACCCCATCAGGGAATTGAGCCTCGAATCTTCTTACTGGCAAACCGATGCTCTACCTTTCAGCTACTGGGGGGAGTTTTTTAAGCTTTAATTGCCGAAATGAACTCTACAAACTCTTTTAGTTGTTTAGTGGTTTTAGCCGACTGTCATATCACAGATCTATTTAATACCTGACTCAAATGGACACAACCAACCATCGGTTTTAGGACGAGTCCTAAGGCATTACTAAAAATTTTTGCTAAGCTAGTCTGAAGATTGGAGTTTGATGTTTAGCTTTTAGTTTTACCCTCGGCTTATTGTATAAGTGTTTCGCAAATTATGTATCAAAACACTTTCTAATTTGAGCCAAAGCGATTGCGAACATGGTGAACTGAACTAACGGACCTTTTTAGATATACAGGGTGATTATAATTAAAGTTTCGATTTTAAAACGCTGTAAAGTAAGAATTACTGGTCCGAATGACCTGATATTTGACCTGAGTATGCGTGAAGCAATGGAATTTTGTTTGGCGAAAAAAAAATTACTTCAAAAATGTACCGATAGATGGCAATGTACGAATCTAACATGGAATTTGCTTGACGAAAAACGAAAAAATTAGCCACTAGGTCGCGCTTGGAAGCACACCTCTAATCTGGAGGTATGTTAATTAAGACTGAGCATGCGTACCGCACATTACAGTTGTGATAAAAACGAGGACCACATGCAGTTCTTT
This sequence comes from Amaurobius ferox, assembly GCA_951213105.1. Lineage (NCBI taxonomy): Eukaryota > Metazoa > Arthropoda > Arachnida > Araneae > Amaurobiidae > Amaurobius > Amaurobius ferox. Next base: position 91,847,411 of record OX578152.1, on the reverse strand, counting down.
GGAAATCACAAATTTTATACAAGATGGCGCTCCTCCGCATATTGCAACACTAGTGAAGCAGCTGCTGAATATCCATTTCTGAAATGACCGGATTATCAGTCACATTTTCCAACAGTCTGTCCGCCACGTTCACCTGACCTTAATCTTTGCGACTTCTGGCTTAGGGGGCACCTCAAGAATGTGGTGTACAGTGGTTGGATTGCAAACTTAGCTGACTAAAAAGCACGCATTATTCACCACATCCACAGCATCCCCTCGGATACACTCTGATCTGTTGCTTTTCTCTTCCAACTCGTAGTCGAGCACGGTGGACAGCATATTGAACATGTTTTGCGTATATCGTGTTTGTTTCATATTTTCGTGATGTTTCAATCAATTATTAAATTAAGTGATGTTGATTAAATTGTCTTTTTCTTTAGTTGACTATTGGTTTCTTTCGGCTAACAACAACCTGTCTTTGGTAAATACAGCGCCGTCTATCGGTACATTTTTGAAGTATTTTCTTCCCTTCGCCAAACAAAATTCTATTACTTTACGTATACTCATGTCAAATTTCAAGTCATTCTGGTAGTGGTTCTTACTTTACAGCGTTTTAAAATTGCAACTTTAATTATAATCACACTGTATATTTATTAATCAGCGACTCAAATGGACAATAGCAAGCTGTTATGGATGATTCTACAAAAAGGGGAAGGTTTGCATTCTATAGTGATATTTTTATATTTGGGGAAAAAATTTTAATACTTTCCCGCTTAATTTGTGCTGTAATTCTGGCCTTCTATTATCCCAAAACTAAAATTCTGATACCACAAAAAAAATCTGATGTGGCCAGAACATGAATTTCCCTACAGACATAAATTAATTTTCTAATTTTTTTATGATGCATTAGATTGAGTTTAATTGCATAAAATAACATGGGTACTTTTTTGATATCATATCCAATTTGCATTTTAATGCACATTCGTTTCATTTGACAACTTAATGCATTTTAAAACGTCTTCAGCTCCTCAAAATACCAAAAACTAAAATATCTTGAGAACTGATAATCCTACAGTCATGGGTTTAGTTTTATTCGCTCCATTGCAAATATTTCATAAAGAAAATATATTTTTTTATTATATGTTACAATTCCGTTACTTTTTTTTTGGTTTTGACGATTTATGCAGACCAATTTGCAAATTTTTGCCAATTTTTCCGAATCATGCTTAAATCTAATTATCGTCAGGATAATTAGATTTAATAATTAGATAGGGTATATAGGATAATTAGATAATTATCGTCAGGATAATTAGATTTAATAATTAGATAGGGTATATAGGATAATTAGATAATTATCGTCAGGATAATTAGATTTAATAATTAGATAGGGTATATAGGATAATTAGATAATTATCGTCGGGATGCTTAAATCTAATTATCGTCAGTAGTCAAGTCCCACAAGGGACTGACTACTAAATTTTAAAAAAAATTATCAAATCGTTCTTTGTCTTCAGCTCTATAAAATAAAATAAAAATAAATATTTCGAGAATGAGCCATCTTAGAGTAATGGGATTGGTCTTATTCTTTTTGTCATAAAAAAATTACATATAAAATAAGAATTCAACATTATGCATAAAAGTTCCAGTAAAGTCACTGCCCTTTAGCACTAATTGTAGCTAATTAAATGCTTAGTTAAGTGCTACTAATTTTATATATAACCCAATTTAAAGTGATTAAATTCCTCTTCGTTACAGGTGAAATTTCAAGAGGCATCGAGTTGTGTGTAGACCCAAGAAGCAGAAAGCTCCTATCCCTTGTATCCCAGAGTTTGGATGACGAAGGTCATTGGACGTTGGATTATCTTGCCCAAATCGTCCAAAAAAATTGGAATACAATAGGTGTCCGAGGTCAAATCAACCCAGAATTTTTTGGAAAATATTTGGTGAGTTTTCTAAGAATATCATTTATTTCAGGTGACTGTGTTTTCACATAAAGCCGCCTTCACTTTTCCAAATTTAAAATCGAAACCTCAATATTTAAATATTGTTTATTTAAAAGTGAAACCTTAATTTTTAAATTCTGTAAAACGATATGTTTAAGTTCTGCTAATTTAATATAAACCAGCGTGTTGTAGAAGGTCATAATTAAATCTTACGACAGATTGCATCAGTGGTATTCAAGCTTTTCTACATATGGATCCTTCCGGCCGCCCAAATTGCTGCTCTCAGTCTTCGGATGAGTTAGTCGGCCTGGGCTTTCGACTTCGACATCTAGATCCTTTATCGTATCCATAATATATTCCACAACCTAATAAATTACTTATAGTGAGGTAGCTCTTAAGATAGTATTAAATATCTTAAGCTGGAGACAGATTTTACTTGCCGCTGTGATGCTGGACTACCACGCTTTGGCCATGGGATCAAATCTCGACACTGCTACGTTGGTGATTTTGTGGTCACATTAAATTAGTGATCTTGGGCCATCACGACAAATCCTTCGCTCTACTATTTCTTGCTATTCAGCTTTCTGACAGTTATATATGCATTGAAAAATGTACTTTCTGTACTCAAAGCCATAATGACGCAAGCACAAACAAGTTACACGAGCTTCTTAAATTCTTCCTGACGTCGATTCGAACTACGATGCCGCTTTGTAACTATTCCTCCCTTTCAACTGGCACGGCTCACCTGTAACTCAGCAATTGCTTCTTTAGGTTTCGATGAAACTCACTGGGAGATGCAGTACTATAGCGAACATTGATAAGGCAACAATAAATGTCCGGAGCAAGAGACTGTGATACTATCCTACCACGCCTTGACCACTTGATCAAACCTCGGCACTGCCAAGTTGGTGATTTCCCATTCTCTCTACACGTTGTTCAATTCTACCCTAAGCTCATATTTATTTCAAAATCTTATCTATCTCAAATATCTTATCTATCTCAGTCTTATTTATCTCAAAATATATTTAAATAAAATCTCAAGAAAAAATGCATGGTACGGTCATGCAGGATCGTATATCAAGTATGGCACATATTAACCTCCCATAAATATTTTCATTGTTATTTATACAGAAAATATTTTACATTATTTTGCTTTTCATTGTCTGTTTCGTACTTCCTTTGCTTTTTTATATAATACTAATACTTTAGCCAGTCAAGGAGTCAGACAGGAAAACTGAACACTCTTAAAAGATAAAGTTTTTTTTAATAAGTTTTAGTTTGTCTAGCAATGATGCTTAGCGTCAAAAATAGCCGTCTTAATCAAAAATTGGCCCAGACAAATTCTACCACATGCTTAAGTTTCAGCTTTTACATCACCACCAGGGGACTTCGGGATGGTTCTGAGAGACCCCCAATGTACCCTAATTTATCCATGCCTTGGGATAAATCGAAAATCCAACTAAGTTATTTTGCCCAAAGATCGTATACTATAATTGTGCAAAGATTCAGCCTTCTAAACTGAATGAGGATCTGAAAATACTTTTAAAAAACCCATAATAACCGAGAATCTAAAATCCAATTACATTGGGTTCTGTCAGATGGTCACTGCTAAAAATGTGCAAAAATTCAGCTCTCTGGATTCCCAAGGGGTTTCCTCTAGGATATAGAAAGACTTCGAAAATCCCCCATTTTCTTCCATTCTGGCAGATAAATAAAAATCTGGCAGACATATTCGACTCTGTCAGGCTCTGTTCCGTGGCTAGTACTATAATTATAAATGTCCAAAAGTTTGTCTTCAAATTTACAGATGGGTTTCTGGAAGGTCTAAAAAGACACAAGCATTTTAGACGTTCCTTATATATATTTATGATTTTCTGATTTGCAACGTTTTCTTTCGGGAATCAACATTATAGTCTATATATGGGTAGACATTTTCTTACTTTGTTTAAAGTAATTATCCTCTTATTACTTCTGAAGAATAAGGCTCTTTTGGCTGCCGAAATCAGTTGATACCTTTACATATTGATTCACCGAAGAGGATTGTATTCATGTTGTTTCGTGATTTGTATTCATATTTCTACAGCAATTTTGGAATATCAGAACGAGTTTGGCGATCTTGTTGACATCAGCTTTATTTATGAGGATTAATTACGTTCTTATAAATATTGACACTGTTATTGTTCTTTGGTTAAGACGAGGAGTTCCTTTGTTATAGATCGAGGCTAGAATATGCCTCTATTACACAGAGGCCTTCTCGTGCAGTTCATATTAATAATATTGAAATTATTTTAAATATTTTTAGGTATTTGTATTACAAGGAAACTAGTACTTACTGTAATACTTTATCTGCTACCTATCTTCACAATTTGTTTAATGCTAAATGCTTACAGAACAGAAGGGATTACATTGTATTTTCTTTCTTCAATAATATGTTCAATAACAATATTGATTGCACCCCTGTCTTTAATGAGATCAAATACTAGGTCTATGAGTTTATTTGCTGAAAGGAATTTTGATACTAATTTTGGATGTTGCTGTGCCATTAATAACTTTTGTGGTGCACAAAAGAAACATCATACAAAGCATAATTAAATTGCTCTTAAACATGGCCGTTGATCGTAAGTTGTATAACATTGAATTGTGCCGCTTTAAAACCCACCATAAAATCTTTAGCACGAATTCCTTGAATAGAATATATTATGCTTAAGCAGGAATTAAATGAAATATACTGAAAACTGTATCTCGTAAAATCCAAAAACATTCGTCAGATACAATCAAACACAAGTTAAACACTCAATGAATGTACAAATAAGGAAAAAATTTACAAACAAGTCTTTAGCATAACTCCAGTAACGGGTAGGTGTTTCATAATTTCTGTAAAATATTTAAGAAAACTCTCAAAAATCGCCAATTCTAGCTCCAATTCTTAAACTTTCTCAAACTCGCCTAGTTGGCGATATGTTTATAAATTTGTCGCTAAACTCCTCACCGAGGTCTTTCGACCTGTCAGAATTAACATTTATTTTACTATAAATGCTGTTTTTCCTTTCAATAAATTTAAAATGCAAAAAAATATACTAGGTAATTGCAACAATATGTGTTTTTTAAGATTGTTCTTCCATTGCAGCAAACAGCATTCATGAATTGGTTTAGTGCTTATCTGCATGAAATAGCCGATACCTGCAATGACCGTGCCTGTTTTCTTGATATCTTGGTTATTCCATACTGACGACCACATAATTAGAACGAAACCTGTCCTTGAATGCTGTTATCTTCGATAGAAGTACTATCTTAGTACTTAGTAATACCTCTTATACTCAAATTCTATAAGTATTTCTTTTTAACAGATTGAGCCAATTATTTTATGATATCTAAATCTTCCTGTTGTGGAAACAGTTTGTTTATTTCTTTTCTATTCTTCCTACAGTTTAGGCTGACATCACTAGCTGATGAATTCGAAGAGAGCGGAGTTGGGAGCCTCCCCTTCTCGGACTCGCCCAGATACAAAGCGCTCCATCGTTCTTTCTATTCCAAAGTTATTAAGCCTACTCATGAATTTATCGTTCCTGAAGTCCAGCAGCTTTGGAAGGATATCAAAGCTGACATGACATTCCTGCAAGAGACAGCCATCTATTATTACAATACATTGCCGTAAGTATCTCGAAAGAAAGTGCTAAAATATTAACTCCACATACGGTAATTTTGGTGACAAATTTTGGTTATGTCGAAGACTTTTCAAAGTCCTGAATCTTCTGTGGCTTTTTCGGGATGGCAGCCCCCCCCCCCCCCCGTGAAACTCAGAACTGCTAACATCATTCATTCTCAGAGTATAATATTTCGAAAAATAAAAATTGTTATTATTTCCCCCCGGTACGCGGTTCCCGGGATTTCTTCATTGCCCTCAAAGCCTATTTTAATTAATGATTTTTTTGCATGTGTGTTTTGTATAATTTTAGCTTGGCACCATTATCAACATATTGATAAATTTTCTATTCTGAAATATATTTCTCATTTCAATGTTTGGGATATTAATTGTTAATGGTAAAAATTTTGCCATACTATTGCTTTTAATAAAACCCTTTTTGAAGTATCTATTTCTCTGCATCTGCAATAGATAGAGCTTAACTTTTTGGTGTGGATTTCATATTGGCACTAATTCTGCAATTTCAAGTAAAAATGTCGTTTTATTTAATTTATATACCTTCAACATTTATGGTAAGTCACAGATAAATTTTTTCTCAACTATAGCTATTTTATAGCCCCTAGTTAAGCTAATAGCTGATAGCATTATTCTATCTAAGATTACAAAAAATTAAGAATGAAATATTTTTGCATACTGTCTATAAGTAACAGTAATATTTTAGAAGTATTTGTTAGATAAAATAATATTTTAATTAATTTCTTATATTGATATTATTTTCTTTTAATTATTCCAGAACGCTGCACCGTAAATGGCCGCAGTTAATTGAAATATATATTAACCAAATCTCGAGTTATCGTCGTAACTAGATGTAAATATTCATCTTCTTTCCTATTTTGATACGACGTTACCTAGAATGAGAGAGGATAGACGCGGTTCCCACGTTTCCTTCATTGCCTTCCGGGCCTATTTTGAGTAATGATAATTTTTGCCTTTGTGTCTCATTGAACATCCACTTGGCATCATAATTAACATGTTGATAAATTTTCTATTCTGAAATATATTTGTGATTTCAATGTTTGGGATATTAATTGTTAAAGGTAAAATTTTTACCATACTATTACTTTTAATAAAAGCCTTTATGAAATATATATTTATAGATAGTAGAAAGCCCAGACCACACGACCAACCCGAAGGCTTATGGTTGCTGCTAGTGTGGCCGGGTATTTATAGATAGTGCATTTATAGATAAAATCTGCTATATATATATAGAGCTTAGATGATAATTGATATAGAATCAGCATCACATTCTGGAGGAGGTTGAGGGGTTCATAGAGGATTTTCATTTTCGGTACTTTTTTATTTCCGGTTAAAAATTTCATTTGACGTGAGACATCTATTTCTTAAGATTAGCGGTAGAGTGGAAATAAGCTCAGATGGCAACTTATATGTATTCAGCATCAAATTCTGAAGAAAGTTAGATCGTTTACTCAATGGCATATTTTGAAATAGAATTTGAGACGGGTTAGTTTTTAACGTAAGTTTATTCAAGGGTTTATTATCTCAAGGGGTCAAAATTAAAGGTCTGACCAGACTCGGAGCTGGTCCGTGGGCTTAAGCCCGACCTAGCACACGGGCTGGGACACGTTGCATCAAACTAAGGTCGGGTGGCGTCGGGTCAAAATAAATAGAAGAGCCAAACTTATGGAAGAACATATATCGGTTAAATTCGACATCAGGAACTCACGAAATATGAATAAAGAAGGAAATAAATACTTATCAAAAAGTTGTATCATCATAGACAGTAACACTGTGACATCTGCAATGCTTGACAAAGTGCACGGTCATGTTCTTTCGCGAATTCAACTGTGTATTGTTGCTAACGTGTGATATTTCCTCACTAGCAACTTTTCTTTCGTTCCTTTCTAAGACCAAACGGAGAAGATATCCGTACAGGGATCCGTTACGTGAGTCTAGGGTTACCAGAAGACGAAGCTTCCAGGAGGGTTTCCAGATTTGGAGATTTATCGCTAACTTGGCGAGATTCGCCGACTTCCCGGAAGTTCGCGAAAGACCGCGATATAGCGTGTATTCGATGGGATATGAAGACTTCCAGAAGTTTCTATAAAGGAATCATCACTCAGTTGGAGAGTAGTGGACGTAATACAAGTTGCATTGAACTGCGATTTTTGTCAATATTTTGAGAATAATAGCCACTCTTTTGTGAAATTACTTTCGTCAATAATTTTATAATAGTATCAGTTATTTTGTGAAATTAGTGGAGCATTTGAGTACTGTTTGGCTGTATGTTGTTCCTATTTACGTTGTGCTTGTGAATAAACGTGTTAGTTGTTCAGAAATTTGGACTCATTCTTGTGTCCTGCTTGCACAGCCACGATTTCAGAGGATACGTAGTAACAATGCCATTGTTGAATTTTGAGCAAGCTTGTGCATCAGATTCCTGTACATTGTTGATCATTTCAGTGTTCCTGTACAGGACGGACATTCACCAATAACCATATTGGGCGATATTAATCGAAATTCTTTAATACAAGGTTGGGTGGTCAGCCCGGTAACCAAGCAAAAAGTTGTTAACCTGACGTCGTTGAACTTAGCATTTCGTCATTCATGACGCCACGGACCAGTAGAGTTGTTGCTAAAACACAGCAAGTTTTCCTACTATTACAATTAAAATTGTTTATTAATTTTGAAGTAAACATCCTGCGCAGAGAGTTTTAATTGCGCGCGTTTACTATTCCCGTGACATCATATGCGCAGAGTCAGGATAATAAAACGAAGCCAGTCATGTGCGGGATGAACCCCCACCCCTCATCCCTGATATTAAAATCTTCTGTAAGAGTTTCAGGGTCGATTTTTATTAATTAAACAGTGCTCTACCACTTTGATTGACTTTTATCGTCTGTCTTGCTTTGCTGTCGAGATCGTAATTCTAAATTTTTAAAATCTCCACTAAGGGAGCTGCAATTACTTTTATTCGATCGGCATGGTCACTTTAAAATAGATAGACCTAACGTGTATACTCAAAAGTTTCTTACAACCTTACTTGATAGATCCTGCCACAATATAAAGTACATATGCTTTAAACCTTACGAACAAAACCATAAAATCAGCTCCTGGATCTTGATCTTTCAATGAATCAAAAGGGTTCCTGGCGTACCCTCAAGAGTTCATGAACTATTTTGCAAATCCCCAGTAAAAGTTTTGCATATCTGTTGGATAACACATTTAAAACATTCATTCTAACTTAAGATTTGAAAACTCGCATTGCTAATTATCGCATATTTGTTTTTCTTCTAGGCCTCTAGATGCTGTAAAAGAAAAGATACAAAGAATAAGAACATACATCAGAGGAATTGCGTATGAAATATATCTTAATATTTACCCCTATTATGAAAGTTACATTACAGATATTCTGGAACGTATTGACAGGTTCAGACAAATTGCTACTGCGAAGTGTTACAGCAACAATGAATGCAAGTCATTGGTAAGCGCATATCGTGCAGAAGGTTGGAATGGTCTGTTGAAGGCCTTGAAAACTCTGCCAGGTAAGAGAATTTGAAACTTTTCAAATCTATCCCAGTCTACGTCTCTCCAGTGTGGTTGGGTGATGTGTTTATGTATAGTGGGTGATGTGCTTATGTATATTGTAACTATTATTGTATGTGCTTATATATGTGTATAGGTATGTATGTGTATGTGCCTATATATGTATATAAGTATGTATGGTATATGCCTATGCATGTGTATAGGTATGTATGTGTATGTGCCTATGTATGTGTATAAGTATGCGTGTATATGTGTCTATGTATCTGTAAGTATGCATGTGTATGTGCCTGTGTATAAGTATGTATGTATGTATATATGCCTGTGTGTATGTATGTGTATAGGTGTGTATGTGGCTATGTATGTGTATAGGTGTGTATGTGGCTATGTATGTGTATAGGTGTGTATGTGCCTATGTATATATATAGGTATGTAAACTTATGTGCTTATGTATGTGTATGTATATTTATATGTGCTTATGTATGTCTGTATTATTGTATGTGCGTATAACTGTGGCTATGTTTTGTACGTGCCTATGTATGTATTAACTATGTGCATATATATATTACTACTACTATTATTCCCACTATTAGGTGATGTGCCTATGTATAATTGTTACTAATTCCACATATACAAATATCTAATTTACGATTCTCCAATACATGGCAGCTTTTTCCGATTGAGTGGTATTTGGCGTCGCTGAGATCCTAAACATTTTTATTCATGTACCCCTACTCGAGTACCCCCATGGTAAATACAGAAGCGAATTTTGTTTGTATTTTTGTTTTTGTTCTAAACGGGCATTGGTTCTAATGCAGAAGTTCCGTATTGGAATAACGCAAAAGTGTTTCTTATTCTAAATGAACATTTTAGTAAAATAATATTCATATAATCATCAAATTAATATGTTCATGATCGTGTAATTTAAACATACAAGTTGATATTGTTCTTATGAACCAACAAAACTAAATCCATTCTCCAATTCCTAACGAAGCGAAATCAACATTTGCCTGGATTCTGTTATCCCTTTTACTCGAAAACTACAATAAGTGGAAGATGAAATTTTGCATACATACTTGAAATTGCATGCAGATTTTCAGAATCACAATTTCCATTAAAATAAGCTGTAATAGAGCAAAACGTCCATCTTTAAACTGCGCATGCTCACTACGCTTCATACAAATAAGCATTAAACAACAACTTTTAAACAGCTAATCAAATCGTGTACACATGCATGTATTAATAGTGCTTCTGTATATTAAATGCGTTTTTGAAATTTAAATATGTTGTTTTGATTTCATTGTTTTCCTGTATTCTTATTTGTTTAACTTAATATTTAAAGTCTTTAAACTTATATTGTTTTGTAATAGGATTTTCAGATATTGAAATTAATATTTCACACTTTTAATTTCATAATTAATTGTCAAATTAAATTCTATTTTTTTACATCTTTCACAGCTCGCATACTTCATATATGGACTCCATTCAAATACCGGTTTTTTGCTAATTCCTTAATTAATTTTCTTATTTCTTTCTGTGGAAATAAAGCTTATCTTAAGAGAAAAAATACAAAAAAAAATTATATTAAGTTTTCTGGGCGTATCCCCACGTATTGACTCTCGTACCCCACTTTTGAGACAGCTGGCCTGCATCGCATGCTCCGATGCTACCATATGTGTAATGCGCATGACCGATGTTGACTGTCGTGATGTGGAATCCAGGCTTATATATCAGCATGCGACTGCATTATTTCCCAACTGATGTCTTAACAAATATCTACCATCAAAATGTGTGTTAAATCTGAATGGCTTTTCCGAAGAAAATATTATTAGAAAATGTGCATGCGCGGTTTTCAACCGGTGGTACAGCATCTCCTTTCACATTGTTGAACCAACTGACAGATCCGTAGTTGGACCACAGTGTTGAACCAGAAAGTTTCTCGTCCCGGGAATGACCATTTTTTTACCTCGTTCTGCTCATATGATGATAGTGGAGAAGAAAACGCTCTCATTTTGTTTTCGGGCTCTCAGGTGCAATCAAACTTGTTAACTGCGATTGTTATTCTACTCCACCGACGTCACTAAATCTCATTGGACGTCACTGGGTTATTTGTGCACAGCACAATATCTGCGCAAGTTGTTCATATTCGGATATTTCCACTTAAATTAACAAACATTTTAACTGTAATAATTCGAAAGCCCATTGTGGTTTGGCAATCCCTCTCAATGTGTTTATTCCCTGGACTAGAGTTCCTATAGCACATGCTGATTAATGACTGTCACGTTATCTAACACAGAGAGAAGTGCCTTGGGACAAGGAATAAAAAGCAGCGCCACTCTCGTTTTTGACTTCAGTGCACCTGTTTTAACGCACTTATCGCCGATGCGGAGAAAAAACTATTTTCATACATTTTCTTTTCAATCATCTTTTTCAAGCTTCTCATTCTTCTTCTACAATTTCTACTCCATTTTTCCCCTTCTTTCTTGTTCATTCAGGAATCTAAACATTCGTACCCGTTTTCCGGGAATTATTAGAATAATTAGAGTCGAACATCCTCCAATTTTGCCGAACATCCCCCCCTTCCCATCCATCCCAGTTACCTAACTGATATATGACTGTCTTGAATAAGAAAATTGTGTGTTCTTGATTTAATCTCATTTCCATTACAGGAAGGTTTCTGGAATTACTGGGAAATTCAGACTCGAAAGTGCGAAGTTACTTCAAAGATGTAGGAATTCGATTTAAAGCACTTCTTGAACAGCTTAAAAAGAACAAATGTGTAGAATTTGCAGCCAAAGTTATTCAAATTAGCTATGACGCTCTAGAACCCCATATTCAGAACTTCTTGAACGAGTTACCAGGCTGTTACAGAAGACTGAAGCAATCTTTAGAGTCCAATGAATTTTACAGAATGTCCATAGGTCATTTGAAGCAATGTATATCAAAGGTAAGAAAAACATTTGTTATTATGAATGCAATTCGTAGTGATATTAATTGATCACAACTTTTAAGGACTATTTAAGTTACTTTTTGTCATGTAAAGATAAAGTTGATATGTTTATTACGAGATGCACCTGAACAGAGTCTTGATGTGTAAAACATTGAAATTGGTCGCCAAATATTAAATAGTTAAATAATGAGCATTTTAAATTGACTAGAAAATAAAATGAATTAAATATAATTAATTTGTGATAGAATGTCAAATTTAATTCTGATTTTTGATTTTCCAACAGTATTAACAAATAGGCAATCCTTTGAAAGGATAAGAAATATTTAACTGTAAATGAATCCTCCTCCTTCTCTAATTAATCATTAATTGAGAGGATGACCTTAAAAGACCAGGGCTTTAAATCTTGTGGGGACCCCTGGGCAAAAGTAAATTGTTGAACCCCCATAAAGCCTTTATAGTAAAACAATGGTGCTTTGTGCACAAAAGATGAATCTTCTGATCTTTGATTGCTCTCAACATTTGCCTACTTTATGCTTTGGCCGTTTTAGAGCAAAAGTCAAAACCGGCCCTGTAATTAAGGATTAGTTTTATTTATTAATGTTTGTATAACGTTTTATGTATATCTCATACGATTTGTTAGCAATGTCACAATTATCCAAGTAATTCTATTTTAAGCCAATTGCGTCTAATTTAAGAGATTTTATAAAACTATCAAAACCCTAATGAAAGTTATTTAGAAAAGCATTGATTCATTCTGCATATTTATGTTTGTATATTTTTATGCATAACGTTTTACTTAAGTTAATTAATATTTTACCAAAGTTAATAGTTTTATGCATTTCGTTTTACCCAAGTTAATATGGATCCAGTCAACTGCGTCTAATTTGGAAGATTTTTTTTTTAACTTTGAACGATCCAAAACAGGTTAAACATAAAACTTATAACTGATTTTCTTTTCCTATTTGTATAATATTTCATGTATAACTTATATAACTTTGTTAGCACAGTCATCATTATCCAAGTTAATGTGGACTATAATTCCATTACACGAAAACATCGAATGTTCAATGAAAAGGGAAAGGCGTATCAAGCGAAATTTCAGTAGTTAAACAAATATATTCGAATAAGTTATGTAGGTTTATTGTATAGAAATTACCACGTAGAAAAATTCATTATTGAAAAAATCCTTAATGGTTTATAACGGCAATTTCGTGCATTTCTGCAGCCAGGATTAACAACTGTTTTAAAGATTACGAATTTGCCACTATAGTTCCTTGATATTCGATAATATGTATTTCAACAGCTTTTAGTATACCTGTATGGGTTATTTTGAGCTGATAAATTTTATCTTTAGTTTATTATTATTATTATTATTATTAATGATGGGGATGATCATTTCATCTGAAACCTTTCTCTGTTCGTCAAATCAACAACTCATTTTTATCTTTTACTCTTCTTAAATTTGATGACCAAAACTACATGTGACTTTTCAATGTACAATATATTTGCAGATCAAATCTAAAATGAAAAAAGTAGCACCTTAATTAAGGGATTAAATATTGAAACCCTAGAAGTTTTTTACAATCTAAGAATTTCGGGATTAAGAATATTTCTTCATCGAAGCATCAAGAGATTGAAACTTTCATTTGATTTATTCGTCTATAAATAAAACATACATTTAAATGGTAATATCACTTTAAGATCTCTCTATAAAAATTAATTCTGTACAAAGAATTGTCTGCTAGAAAATACATCTGAATTTTCTCCGAAAGGAATATGAAATTAACGATTGGTTGTAGAAGTGAAGTGAAATATAAAAGATAATCAGCAAACATACAAAAAAAATTTAACATACAATTTGCGTTATCAGTTCTGAGGAGAGATGGTTACGACCATCCCTCCTCAGAACGGATAACTCAAAATTTAATTCTGTTAAACGGTGCCCCAATGGAAAAGAAAATATCAATTAAAAAAATTTCCTCCGCGCACAATTAGATCGAAAGAAAATTACCCTGTAAGTTTTTATGAAAAATTCCTTAAGATATTGATACTTAAAATTTTTGACTTATTCCATTTTCCGTGAACTGAAAGTGTAAATATTTTAGCTTCCTTTGAAAGAAAATATAAGGTGGGAGGGGGTGAATCTGCATCATCATTTTAAAATAGATAAACCATTTTTGTTTTCTTTTCAGACATTATGAGTTCGATTTGATTCTAATACAGACAATGCATATTTTATTGGTTACATATCATCTACCACAAATATAATAAAATTTTATTTTATAAAAATTTTGATTTTGTGGAAAATTTTCTATCAATATATTTTTCACAATATATTATTTGCTACTAATCCCTTGCAATCAAACGAAAAAGATACCTGATAACAATAATAAGAAAAATCTGATGTGGGCAACACATGACTTTCCTTATATAATGTAATGGATTTACTACTTTTACAGTAAATAATAGGTTTTTCTTATACTAGATACTAATATTCTTTCCATGATATTGAATTTTCGACAATTAGTCATCATTTTCATTGATTTAGCGTCATTTTTATCCATTAGGCGAGATTTTCGTTAATTTGGCAACATTTAAAAAAGTCGCCAAGTTGGCGACATTCCGCCAAATTCGTCGCCAAAATCTCGCCAAGCGTTATGCACTAAGAAATAAGGTATTCTTACAGCAGATAAATGACTATTCGCGTTCAAATACAAAAGTATTACTCAAAGTATCTTTTTTCATGAATGGAACGAGCTCGATCCACGAGAAGGATGTCACCCAATTTATCGCATGGTATTACATATGTGAAAGTGAACATGTTTCTCAATAGGAAATATTTTTTTTTATTTTATATGACTTTTTAATATTTTTTTTAAAATGTTCAATATCTCGAGAACGGTTCATGTTAGCGTTCTAAAATTTATGTCAATAGTTTTCTAATGAAAAATTACATAAGAAATGTCTATTTGCGTAACTTTATTAGTGGTTTTGATTTTTTGACGATTTTTTCAAAATTTTATTCGAAAATTTAGGGGAATTCTGAACATTCGATTGCGTATACAAACAATAGGCTTCCAGTGTTTACGGATTGTGATTTTTGTACCAAATTTGGTTCGAATCAGTCCATTCGTTCGTCAGTTATCGTCTCCACAGACTCACTGACACACACACACACATACTTTCACACACACACACACACAGAGAGAGAGACATTACTTTAAAAATGTTCGATTCGTGATCAGGAATACTTGAAACGTGCTCTCCCGTCGAAAACTCGAATTCGAATTTTCGACCCCGTCACAATACTTTCCTTATACATTATGTATATAAGGAAAGTAATATATCAGCGAATTTTTCATCAAATGGTATGGAGAGGAATTTCTTTCGTCGTAATTAAAGCACTG
Source organism: Amaurobius ferox (assembly GCA_951213105.1). Lineage (NCBI taxonomy): Eukaryota > Metazoa > Arthropoda > Arachnida > Araneae > Amaurobiidae > Amaurobius > Amaurobius ferox. Next base: position 91,831,928 of record OX578152.1, on the reverse strand, counting down.
TACAAATTTTACTAATTGACATTTTTTCTCTTATTAAGTATAAAATATTAATTTTGCATTTTTACGAAATAATCGGTTTCGGTGCTTACAACTATTACAACTATATTTTTTTCTGGTTGCTAATTATTTTTCATATTTCACTTTATTTCTGTGACCAATAGTTAATTTTTTATTTCTTTTCAGATACTCATCATGATTTCAGAACAAGGTATAATGAAATGTTCTTATAAGAAAAAGAGCAATATATCTTTATAATTTTTGTGCGTGTAATGAACACAAAACGTTGAACAGTGAAGAAAAAACAGTTTTTGTGAAATTTGCCTCGAACTAAACAAACGAAACATATAAAAGACATAGCTATTTTATATTGCGCATGCGTACTTTGACATATATACTGAAATAGTAAACCTTATATACTACGTAGGGAACTTTAAAATAATTCCGGTCTCCGGTCTCTTATTAATTCACTTATTACTTTCCTTATATACATAATGTATAAGGAAAATATTGTGACGGGGTCGAACATTCGAATTCGAGTTTTCGACGTGAGAGCACGTTTCAAGCATCCCTGATCTCGAATAAAACATTTTTGAAGTGATGTCTGTGTGTGTGTGTGTCTCAGTGAGTCTGTGGAGACGATAACTGACGAACGAATGGACCGATTCGAACGAAATTTGGTACAAAAATCACAATCCGTAAACACTGGAAGCCTATTGTTTTTAGACGCAATCGAATGTTCAGAACCCCCCTAAATTTTCGCTTGAAATTTTGAAATAATCGTCAAAATATAAAATCGCTAATAAAGTTACGCAAATAGACATTTCTTCTGTAATTTTTCCTTAGAAAACGATTGACGTAAATTTTAGAACGCTAACATGAACCGTTCTTGAGATATTGCACATTTTTCAAACAAATTTATCAAAAAATCCCATAAATTAAAAAAAAATATTAACTGTTGAGAAACATGTTTACTTTTCATACGTAACTTTTCATACGTTGTTTACTACGTAATATCATGCGATGCGATAAATTGGGTGACATCATTCTCGTGGATCTACCTCATTTCATTCATGAGAAAAGTTAGTTTGAGTAATACTTTTGTATTTGAACGCCAATAGTCATTTATCTACTATAAGAATAACTTATTTCTTCCTACATAATGCTTAGCGAAATTTTGACGACAAATTTGGCGGAATGTCGCCAACTTGGCGACTTTTTAAAATGTTGCCAAATTAGCGAAAATCTCGCCAAATTGATAAAAATGGCGCTAAATCAAAGAAATTGACGACTAATCGTCGAAAATTCAATATCTTGGAAAGAATATAAGTGTCTACTATAAGAAAAATCTATTTTTTTTACTGTAAAATAGTAAATTCATTACATTATATAAGGAAAGTCATGTGTTGCCCACATCAGATATTTTTGGAGGGTTGTGGTTAGTTCAGTTCTTAATTAAGGGTGTGCATCTGCTGTTGCAGCTATTCTGCATGAATAAAAGTTCAACATTATTAAATTTATAAACAGAAAGTCCCTCAAACTAATATCCAACTGAGTCTACAATAAAAATAACTCATTTATAACAGAATAAAAGATAATTGAACGCATCAATAGGTTTCTAATTAAAAAAAACAGTATCCTTCTTCAGGATATAGAGACGAAGTTGCCGCCCTAACAAAGGCAAGAACGCGTCTGTTAACAAATAGTTGCATCATGTAACGCAGAAAGTAAATCGTTACCAAAACGAAGATTAGAAAGTAGAAACCTATAGGAAGGAAAAATACTTTTGATCAACTTTTTATTCTGCTATTTAAACAATATTTTTATTGCAGATTGAAGGCTTTATTTTTGTTTGTTTTATTTTTATTTGCAGCTGCGAGAGAGAATTGAGAGCTTTGATTCCAAAAGATTTATTGCACTGGTGAAGAGCTATTTGGAAGATTATCTGGTCACTCTCAGTCCACCATCCTCAAAGACATACATAACCGTAAATGCGCTAAGTGGAGAAAAATTTTTCATCGACCTAGATATCCATTCTAACGTTGTAAACAGGGTTCTGGAGCGTGTCAACACAGCACTGGTGACCTTAACAAAGAAGTCAATACTGGCAGGACGTCGCTATAATTGGAACACACTTGTCATCAAGTTAAGAAAGCTGCTTGATCTCAATTTCCCTTCGCCCGGTAAGTACTTAATACATTTTGATAAAGATAATTTGTTTGGAGTGTAGATGTCCAATATACTTTCTCATGCTTTCATATTCCATTTAGTTCTAATCACAATCATGGTCAGAATGAAAAACGTGGATTTTTCTTCTTCTTTCTTAATTATAGTCCATCTGAACTAGTCCATGAGTGAAGAAATCTCTAAATTTCTTCACAAAAATTGTTTCCTAAGAATTAAAGTATGATTAACCTCGATGCAGGATACAATATGTTCAGGTTAGAGCAGACTCGCTACTACACTACTTACATAATAAACGAAGGTGTGTGTGTGTGTGAAATCTCAGCGTTGTACGGACATGAAATTTGGTACACAGGTATTTCGAGACCCGAAAAGAAGCACCTCCACTTTTTATTTTATTCGAATTAGTTTTTTTTCGTTGTTGTTGTCATTGTTTTATGTTTTAGCACGACTTTGAGCGATATTAACACAAATGAATCCCTTAGTGATCGTAAATATTATCACAGAGTGTTTATCTTGACACCATCAGGAAGATCGAAAAATTACCTTTCAAACGAACTTTGAACGGAATCCATGCGATATATTAGGGAATATTCATGAATGTTTAAAGAAAGGGTGCGTTAAAAACGTCCTAATTTTTAAATCGCGATAGAAAAATATTGACTGACAATTCAATTTTTATAAATCACTAGCAGCTCTTTTAAATACTCAACTACTGATCCAGAACAAAAAAATTTCCTGAAGACACCCATTCATTAATCACCTGTATGAAAGCAGTGGAAAATGGCAGCGTTGTTTCTAACACTAAGGACTGTCAAAAAATAGGACCTGTCAAATTAGTGGCATTTTATACTTCGATCAGCAAATGTGTAAAGGTGGCGGAATGAGCATGCAGGCATCGTTTGATAAAAAAAACAAGTTTATTCTTAAAACTGTAGAAAATCATAATATAAACACCAATTAACGTAATTTACAAAAAATAAATCAGAATGTACATGGCCAACCATTTCTCCAACCTTAATACCGTCGGCTGCAGCCACACACGCCACGTTCCAACTCGTGCTTCACACTTTAAAAACCTGCTTGCAACCTCCCCCTGTCTTCCGCAATTTAGGCTCTTCTTTTCCCGGGTAAGACACTGCTTGAAAAATAAGAAGTCGAGAATAAAAACAGCTGATCTTTGCAAATGCATAAACGCATGAAAATCAATTGGGTGGCTGGCACAGTCTATTTTTACCATATAAATACCAGAGAAATAATAATGAAAAAGGCGGAGTATTGTAATATATACATCCCTGTGAATTAATTTGTCATGTTTTTTGGTTCCACATATTTCACAAATTCTGTATCATATAAATGTGATATAGCATTTCAAAAGTTTGAAGTCGCCGCTATTTTCTCTCCTTATCATATTTCAATGGGCTACCCGTAATCTAATTTTAATCAGCTCTTTGCACGCATGATATTGGAAATAAAATGTCTACGACGCAATTTAAAAAAAATACGATTTAAATAAAATTGAGCAGAAATTCTTGAGGTCGTCTTCTACACATAATTAAAAATCTATTAATGCTTTAGAATATCCGAATGCTTGGTGCACGTGCCAATACGGTCCTCCTATTTAAAAGAACCACGACTAAGCCAAGAATTAACCCTTAAAATCGTGAGTATGTATCTACACATACACTAACATATTAATATAGTAACGGAGTCGGACGCTTTTAATAGTGTATATTTTTTCAGTTATACTTCTTTCGTAAACAATATCAAAATACTAAAAATGTATTTTTAATAAGCTTTCGCTCTCAAATTATTAATGTAAAATATTTTATAAAAATAGTTTAAAGTTTATTTTTACAAACTGGCAACAGCTTGATAACACGGGTGGATGCACTTGGCTAATCTTTGTTATTTTATACTATTTTGATACAATTGAAATCAATACCATAAATCAAATTTTCTATTTCCCCATATTCCATATACTACCGTAACTACTCACTGTTTTAACTTTTAAAATTCAAAAAATTTGAGTTTTAATCCTAAACATTACTAAAAATGTTATCTAGCTTTTCATATAATATATCTACACATGAAATGTTCTAGTGATAAATACATTCGTTCTGGAATTACTGTATCCATACGTCACAGGCATGCACATATGCATACATACACACACGACCGGACATCTTTTCAAAAGTGATCAAAATGGGTTCAGAAGTTCTTAAAATGTACGTATCTGTTAAAATATAGAATTCAAAAAGTTTCGGGGAAAAAAATATATTTTGCAGGTGATAAGTATGAAACACGGATCTGAAATACTACATCATTTGTGGTAATTGTTTATCCATCATCTAAATAAATCCATCTTCAATTGTGAAGAGGAATTTAGCTCTTAGAAAACGATTTATACGAAATTGGGTCATTCGATTCTTTACAACCATTAATCATCAACGCTACGAAAACTCAGATGATCTAAATATATTTAACAATGAATCTACTCATGAAAGAAATCGAACAGATAATGAATCCCCCCTTCTTAGTTTCCCATTGCATCATTCGATTCTTTACCACCATTAACACCGTTTCTATGCTACGAAAATAATGAATCTGGTCATGAAAGCGATTGATCATATAACGCATACCACGTTCTCCGACATTCATAAAAGTTATCCCAATATTCTAAATAACTTAGTTCATTAAATGATTTATGAAATGGAAATTACCATTTTCCCTTTTCCAATGATGTTCCACGAATTGTAAAAGAGCTTGGTTTCTAAATTTTATCTTTTCAACAATTGCTTCTTGTTTGACAACCGATTTTATATTGAAATCGGTAATCATCAAAGCATTCTTATTAGAAATTTATGTAGAAAGAATTTTCCAATGTAAAATAAAAATAAAAATTGACGATTCTGCTTTTGATCCATCTTAACTAGCTATTTCCTCCTGGCTATAGCAGGCCAGGATAGATAGCTTTTTCTCCTGGCTTGTTTGTACAATAACATTATTATATTCATTTAGTGCCAAATTTTATTCTTTATACATATTCTCAATCAAATATTTCCTAAAAGAAAGATTTAACTAGTAAAATCAAATAAACTAAATGTCTTCCCCGAAAAGAAACGTCGTCCATTTTTCCAAAATGGCAGCCGTCCCTTGTAACGAAGTCATGGCCGTTTTCAGATTGCTAGATAGAATGGTATGGAACATATGTGCCGAAAGTCGTTTTTTATAAAAATAAGTTCTACTAAAAAAAACTTAACTTTTCTGTACTAATAATATTGTGAGACCAGAAATAGATCTCACACGAAGTGCTGTGTTTTATGGTATCAGTTGACCTTTGGGTTCACATGCTGTAAACCCTGGCGTCTTTTTGACTGGACGTACTGTTGCCGTTTCAGACACCATAAATTTGCACATAAAAGTGTCTCACCACAAACACAGCACTTCGTGTGAAATCTATTTCTGGTCTCACAAATATAAATGCATTTTACCTTGGTTTATTTACTGAATGGGCTGATGCCGTTGGACAAGCATTATATATGTGCGGTTTTTGTTCGTCACGTGATTTGGAAGAGTTGAAACAAACCAATGGGAAATCCTCAGTTTTACAGAAACAGTTTAGCGGATACATTTTCTATACAAGGTATCAAGGAAAGTCATGGACTATTTTAACAATACGAAAAGTATTAGAACTAGTGTATATTTTTATGCAGGTGTATAGAAACTACACGATGGGGAAACTACACGATGGGATGTGCTGTTTTTGTTCGTCACGTGATTTGGAAGAGCTGAAACAAACCAATGGGAAATCCTCAGTTTTACAGAAACAGCTTAGCGGATACATTTTCTATACAAGGTATCAAGGAAAGTCATGGACTATTTTAACAATACGAAAAGTATTAGAATTAGTGTATATTTTTATGCATGTGTATAGAAACTACACGATGGGGCAACTTGAGGAATGAACTCAATTTTAGATGAGTAAGGGGGCCATTTTGTTTCAAGTTAGAGATCGGAGTAAAAGTCTATAACAAAATTATAGAGGACTGCGAAATTCAGTACTAAAGAATTTTGTCCCACATCAAAGGCTGCAAAATAACTTTAATACCGATTTTTTTAATCTGTAACAGTGTAAACATAGAGACATTGGAAAACACTCTGAGACATCGTATTACACGCATACAAGCTTGCGAGCTGCTGAAGGTGATTATTTTGAATTTTGTGTCTAATAGCCATTTAGTTTCTTCTGTATTCTCTAAATGTTCAGTTGTTTCAGAGGGAGTTAGATCATACATATTCATTATAGTTTAAGGTTCTTCTAAATATTTTACTTTTGGGCAAAAATGCATAATACTAATTTTCCATAAATTGACAACTTCTTGTTTCTGTCTCTAACAGGAGCGAGATATCACCTTACTCCTTATCCTTTATAAAAGAGGTTCAACCTTTTAAAAATTATCTCATTGTGTAGCACCATAGAGTTTTCTATACACCTGCATAAAAATACATGATGATTCTAATACTTACGATAATTCGATAATTCCAATACTCGATCCATGACATTCCTTAACACTCCGTATATCGCCACGTTACTTCATTTAAATTTGTGGCGTTACGGCAAGGAAAATGACATGTGTCCATCGATTGTAAAGTAGATGCAATAAAATTTGTTTGTGTTTCATTATATTTTAACCAAAAATGCATGTTCGATAAGTTGTAAAATAGGTCTGTTGCCATTTTTTTAGCCCAAGCTCTAATAGTTGACCATCATCATTTCGTGACGTTCGATCAAGTATTTTATGACTTTGCTGGAGAGTGTAGTTATCTTCTGTCCAGAGATTTTGAAGATGGAAACTTCACACTGGCCTTAAAACCGAAAGAGGAAGATGAAAAAGCTTCAGTGATAGTGATCAAAGGCGACACGAGTCTTCAAATCAACAGTGGTCAGACTTCAGTAAGTATCAGTAATATCTTCAGTAAGTATCAGTAATATCTTCAGTAAGTATCAGTAATATCTTCAGTAAGTATTCAGTAATAAATACCTTCGACATTCGTTTTTTCTGTGTACAATTGAAGTAACGGTGTTATGTTGCAAATAAAATATTCTGAAAAAACTTAGTTCAAAGTATTTTTCGCTCATCTTTTTGAATAACTCTGTTTTCACTATTGAGGACTTGAATTTTTAATTGCAACCAGGATAAAAATAAAACTTTTTAGTCATTTTCAGCAAACAATAACAATACCTCCAGTTGCATCAAGAAAACGCGCTATGCGAACTTACTTGTGGCATAGGCATTTGTGACACATTCAGATTTTCAGTGCACAGCCCGCAGAAAGGGCAACTAGCTGCAACTAACCCGCATTAGGCTCCGTATCGATTTTAAGATGCCATGGTGTCTGCATCTATACGGCATACTTGTATAGTAAAAGAGATAAAGTCAAAACTAATTTGTACCAGGCATCAAATAGGGTTCCTGGTCCACTCTCGGACTGTAAGTGCACAATGGAAGGATTGAGAGATGAAGATGTTGTGCTATAGATAAAACTTCTGAAAAACTTCAGTATTTTTCGCTCACTTTCTGGATAAATCTATTCTCACAATTAAAGACTTGAATTATTAATAAGAATCAAGATAAAAATCAAGCTTTAGTTCTTTCCAGCAAGGAGTAGCCTACTTCTACAATGACAACAAGAAAACTTGCTATGTGAACTTACTTGTGGCACATGGCATGTTTTCTTACAAATACTCCAGGTATCGGCTAATCAATGTTAAGAGAGCAAAATATCTCCGAACTGGTCCGCGAACGCTGTCATCTGCAGTGGGAACGCGACACTAACTGCACTCTGTTACAACAAAATATATGCACCCATGAAAAATTGAGCTATAGCCGTGAAACTTGTCATACAAATTTCGTTTTAAGAGCTGTGCAAATGATCAAACTGTCAGCACCAATAGTGTTATAGACAGTGCTGTCCCGAAAGGGTACGAGCTGTATGCGCCTCGTACTCTCAAGATCTCAAGAAAGTTTTTGTAATTTCTGGTTTTTAGGCAATTTTCAACAAAGTTCAGCCTTTTTGTTTTTGCTAGTCATTTACAAACTTGAATGGAAGCAAATGAGGAAATGAGGAAAAACCACTGAACTCCCCAAGCCTCAAAATAATATCCTGCGTACCACCAGGAGAGAAATGAAAAACTGATGAAAGTGGCAACTGTCCTCTTGGGCTTGGATATTGGATAGACGATAGACGAACAGTCAAACACCAGTCAGCGCGGCACGGTGACGTCACAAAGTCCAGTAACCCCATATTTCGTAAAAAGTAAGTGCAGGGAAAAAAAATAAAAAGCATTCCAAGTTACAAAGTGATCCATATCAGTTAATCTCTCTCTCTCTCTCTGTATATATATATATATATATATATATATATATATATATATATATATATATATATATATATATATATATATATATATATATATATATATAAATAGTATAAAAAGAATTTTTGAATTGAAAAAAGAAGGAAGGCTTAGCGAGAAGCTTTCTTAATGGCGGGAAGGGGTTGTGACCTTACACCCCAGTTGTCAACAAGCTTGTCATAAATGCCGCGGCATTGCACTCCTGGACGCCAGCCCTGGCTGAAGTCAATCCCCGGAGTGACAATAACAATTATCACAAGACCGTTTAAAAAAGAAAAGTCCAATGGTAATATGAAGACCATCACTGGATGAGCAGCTAGTCCTTTAGACCACAATGACCTGTATATAACTTCGTGTTATCGTTCTGCGGTCCTGTTATGCATAGTATGCGAACCTTCATCTGCTAAATGATATAAAATAGCAGATGAAGGTTTTTAACTTTGAACAATAAGAATTATTGTTACTGTATAAATTATCAATATAATGTAGCATAAAAGGAATAGGGTATTGCTGTAGATATGCTTGCTGTAGAAATGTCCGATCAAAATCAATACGGATGTCTTCATTGTAGATAATTCTCTGAATTCTAGCCAATCCCCCCCAAGAAGCTAGAATTCAGAGAATTATCTACAATGAAGACATCCGTATTGATTTTGATCGGACATTTCTACAGCAAGCATATCTACAGCAATACCCCATTCCTTTTATGCTACATTATATTGATAATTTATACAGTAACAATAATGCTTATTGTTCAAAGTTAAAATCTATTTTATATCATTTAGCAGATGAAGGTTCGCATACTATGCATAACAGGACCGCAGAACGATAACACGAAGTTATATACAGATCATTGTGGTCTAAAGGACTAGTTGCTCATCCAGTGATGGTCTTCATATTACCATTGGACTTTTCTTTTTTAACGGTCTTGTGATAATTTTTATTGTCACTCCGGGGATTGGCTTCAGCCAGGGCTGGCGTCCAGGAGTGCAATGCCGCGGCATTTATGACAAGCTTGTTGACAACTGGGATGTAAGGTCGCAACCCCTTACCGCCATTAAGTAAGCTTATCGCTATGCCTTTCTTCTTTTTTCAATTCAAAAATTCTTTTTATACTATTTATATTTATATCGCGTATAGTATATGTAGCTGCTTTGCGCATATATGCTATAACACTTCAATACCTTTAATAACTTCCATTTTCCATCTTATATTATATATATATATATATATATATATATATATATATATATATATATATATATATATATATATGTCCTGTTTTAAGCATTTAGCTATTAATATTGGGAAAAAGTGATTTATAAGCTTATAAATGGCAATTATATGGCCTATATGATTCAAAAATTTTCAAAGTGGACAGCCCCTCTCCCTTTCACATCCCCACCAGTATCTCCGCCCCTTTTGGAACCCCGCAATTTCAATACTCTTTAAATGAGACAGCACCGCATACTCTCAATAATTTCCTTCAGGACAGCCCTGGTTATAGGGCTCATGCAACGAGCATGAGAACAACCTAACTTTGAGAACAACGACAGCATCGTACAGCATTTAAAATGACCAGTGTTATCACTGAGGGACAATTGGAAATGAATTTTCTGTTTTGATACTGCAAGTTGTGTACAACGATGCCTTTAAAACGTACTCGATGGCTCTTTGAACAATTGTCAGATTTAGAGAGAAGTCGCATCATAGGCCTAAAGGAAGCTGGTTGCTCCAACAGACGTATCAGTCGCCATCTTGGTCGGAACGATGTGTTAGTTGCTCAGTGTTGGCAACAGTGGATCAGATAAGGCACACGTAACCGTCGTATAGCTTAGGAAATCCCAGACAGCAAACTGCTTGAGAGGATAGTGCAGTCAGGAGATGAGCCGCGTCCAAACCAATGGCATCTTTATTAGCCATTCGAAGGCATTTGCCTTCCTCCATGCATACTGTATCAAGAGACGACTAGCAGAAGGTTGGATTAGGTGTCGAAGTCCATTTAGGCGCCTACCACTGTGCTTACCAACATAAGCAGAGCCGTCTGGATTAGTGTCGAGCTTGGTCAGTCTGGACAGTGTTTGACAGGAGTGCGTGTTGTCTTTAGAGACGAATCCCCTTCTTTCTCACTGCAGAAAACTGCCGACTTCGTGTGTGGAGGATGACTAGCCAGAGTTCCAATCCCGCATTTGCTGTCTTGTGACACCCGGTCATTACACGTAATGTGACAGTCTGGGGAGCCATCTCGTGGGACATCCGATCTTTTCTAGTTATGCTGCAAGCCAAATTGATGGTCCGCTAGTACATCGACGATATTCTGCAACCGTTTGTTCTGCCTATGATGTCAAGCTACCCAGGATCGATTTATCAACAAGACAATGTTAGACCACATACTGCCCTCACTTTCTCAAAAATGTCTTTAAAGTTTTAATATCTTCCAGTGGCCATCTATGTCCCCAGTCCTATCACTAACAGAACACGTCTAGAACATGCTGAGATAGCAATTGAAACCTTCTGGCAGATCTATGGCAGATCGGACAACATCTAAGGCAGAATTTTCAGCAGAGGGACATAACTTAATTGACTCTATGCGGCACCGAATATCATCGGCTTGTATAACTGCCAGGGGAAGATTTACAGCTTAGTAAAATGTCATCTTCTTGATACCACCATTTCTTCTCCCAAATTCTAATCATTTGTATATCTCCTCAAACAGTACATTTAAGTATGAAAAAGTTTTACCATCCCAAATTAAGAATTGAACTATTAAAACGTGGCATCATCATATTGAGGATTATCCCAAATAGTGAAGACAATAATTTCTGCAATATATCAAAATGTGTATCCATGCAACTGGCATATTACTTGAAGTCGTTTAAGTCCAAGACTTCAGTTCAGAATATCGTGATAACTGAATTTTAAGCCATGTTATTCGATTATTTGTAGCAACACACTTCAAGGATCACGTTAATCGGAATCGTGATAACCAAGGAATTAATTATTGGTGGTCTAAAAAATTCGTCATACATATCATCGTTTTTACGGAAAAACTGTCCATCAAGCATCTATTTTCCAGAATCTGCTGTAGTTAGAGCTCAGAAAATGATTGATTTGGATTCAGATCAAATTCCTGAGGCAAATAAGGGGATCACTAAGGATTTCTACTTTAATCACCGCAGAGCCAAACCATTGGGATTACAGCAAAAATTTCTACGTCCGGTTCTCCGATAGTTTCAAGATGTGGACCACGTCCCTTACGGTTTTGTAAGATTTGTAATTAAAAAATTATATATATATATATATATATATAAATATATAAATATATATATATATATATATATTAATTTATTTATTTATTTATTTTTTAATATTTGTCATGAAAATATAAAGACTGTTTAGATTTGAATCACAGGGAAAAGATTTGAATTAAAGTATAATGTTTTTCTTTTGTGTATCTTGCAAATGAAAAGGAAACCTCATAACGCGTGAACTTCAGCATAAATTTGTATTTTCAGAAAGTATTACTCTTACGGTGTTTTGAAAATAAAAAATATACCTCAGTATGAACATCATCCCCATTCATTACTTTGGTACATAACGGTTTATTAAAGCGTTAGGTTTTTTGTATGGTCACTTCATACACTCATTGCTATAAAAATTTGAACACCAAGAAGTGATTGTGGGATCGTAACGAAAATTGGCATGAAGGTACGCATCGGGCAGATATGTAAATAATTAGAAATACAGCGTGATTGCGCATTGCGTAATCCCACCAGAGGGCGTTGAACTTCGTTCTCCCTAGCGCAGAAAAAAGGTACGAAGAGGCTTTTTGTCTGTATTGCACATTGACGCTTTTTCATTAGGGATGCTGTTACGCCGTCATCGTAGATAATATTATGATCAACTGTGAGAGCTCGAAAGGGGAAGAATCATCGGGATGATGGAAGCCGGGTGGTCAGCTTGGCCAGTAGTCAGCCACCTAGGCTGTTCTGAATTCACTGTGAGGAGGTGTTGGGACGAGTGGACGAGAGAGAGGTCGAATACACGGCGGCCAGGCTCAGGACGCCCTCGACAGGCCAATAGTCGAGAAGACCGTCACATCACCCGACACGCACAGCGCCAACTGCATCATTATCCGCCATCCGGACACAAGTAGCACCTTCTCTACGGGCCCCAGTGTCTGTCCTCACCATCGCGAAGCGCCTGGCTGATGAACATGTGGTATCGCGACTCCCATTACGTGTGCTGCCAATGACACCCATACGCCGTCGCCTCCGTTTCCAGTGGTGTCGCGCTCGAAGGAATTGGAGCGCAACCGAATGGAACAATCCTATAGTCGCTTTACCACACCGCTCCCACAGTTGGTGTGATGGTATGGGGTGCCGTCGCATACGACACCCGGTCACCTCTATCATTGATCCACGGAACCATGATAGCCCAGTGGTTCGTTTGTTACATCATTCAGCCACAAGTGTTGTCACTCATGGCAGAGTTCCCAGGAAGCATATCTCAACAGGGCAGTGCTCGGCCACACACAGCAAAGGGTATCACAGGAATGCTTCCGCCACATTACCACCTTTCCCTGACCTGCCCAATCCCAGTTTTGTCACAGATCGAGCATGTCTGGTATCACTTGGGACGGCAAGTTGGATAGCATACGAGTTTGGTCGAACTAGGGGCGCGCTTACAACAACTGTGGAATGAGATGACGCAGGATACCATACGGAACCTGTATGCTTCAATGCCCACCGTATAGCATAGTGTATTCAAGCTAGAAGTGGCCTAACAAGTTACTAGAACCTCCATTCATTTATAATTTTTCCTGTAATAAATGAATAAATGATCCTTTTGCTTTGATTTTGTAATCACTTACTTATATCAACATTGCACTTCCATATATTAAATTTCGTTCGATTCTGACAGTTCTTTCTTATTTTTTGCCCGCCCAACACTCAAAGGTGTAGTCAACTTACCCATTTTAATTTCCCGTAAGCCGTCATTGTTCATAACAATTCACTCGAGAGATAGAAAATATAAGCTTGGATAAGTTACATCACACAAAATTTTACATTTTGTAGAATGTACCATAAAATTATTTATGGTAGATAAACAAACAATTTGAAATGTATTTGTGAAATTTTTGTTGACCATAATGTTGTTGACCATGTTGTCATTAGATGCCTACCGATTTTATTGAATCTCCATTTATAGACTGGAAAAACCTAACTTCGGCAGGATCCGCTAAATGGCAGATAAAATAAGTTGATATAGATTTCTCTGAACTGCGTTAAACTTGTCAGTTTTCGTATATAAACCTTTCATTTCATATTTTTTGTAGAAATCCATGAAACTGGCTTTTTAATTGCATAAGAAAAGTGTATGAAAGATCTGCCTGATTCATTTTTGTAAAGCACAAGTTGTGTTGTGATGATTTTGCTTGCTTACCTGTGTGCGTATGAGTGTATGTGCTTGTATATATGTGCGCGTCTGCGTGTGTATTTGTATTTATGGCCCGTAAGCTTCTAACTGGCAGTGGGGTACTAGTCCCAGACACCACTGAATTTTATTTTACCTGGCTCTGCGCATATGATGTCACGGGAATAGAAAACGTGCGCATTTTGTTCTGGAGTTCTCAGGAGAAACAGAATTTGTAACTGCAACTGTCATTCTGTCCGCCAACGTCACTAAATCTCTTTGAACGTCACCGGGGAAGGTGTGCACAGTACAATTTAAAATCTCTGCACAAGTTGCTTACGTTTGAATATTGCCACTTCAAAATTAACAAACAATTTTTATTTGTAATAATGCGAAAACTTTGTTATGGCAACGACTCTCAAAGTCCTCCCTGGTCCGATGCGTCACGAATGACGAAATGCTAAGCTTGTCGACGTCAAACTGACGACTCTTTGATTGATTGCCAGGCTAATAGCCCAACCTTATATCAAAAAATACTACTAATTAACTCAAATGTGGCACTTGGTACATAAAAGGTTGAAGACCATTGACTTAGATGATAGCTGATATAGATACAACATAGAATTATAGCAGAGGTAGTGGATGAACAAATGATTTCCATTTCCTGTTCGGGAGATGTCACGTGTGGTTTTTCCAAATATTCGTATGACTGTACAAAATAGGTGTGCAAATAAAAATAAAATTATTTAATTGTTCCGTCCAAAATGAATTGTACATACCATTTGCAAACTATGGAGGTTTATTCACAAATGTCCTGTTGTACTTGAATTTCAGTATGTTTCTCTTAATTATAATATCAATCTTTAATAATTGTTTAATTTTTCAACTGAAGCTTGAATAAATTTTCAATTTTTCAGGTAAAACTAGAAAATAACAGATTGGAGTTGCCTTATGTATCTAAAGAGTTTTCGGTAACGAGAGAAGGGAACATAATATGTATTGACACAAAGAATGGCCTGCAAGTGAAGTGCAACATTGTTCATGACGTATGCACATTTACGCTGTCTGGCTGGTATTACGGAAAGACGGCTGGTCTCCTAGGAACTTACAACTACGAGGATCATGATGAATTTAGAAGGCCTAAAGGACAAATCGCGAACTCGGTTTCAGTATTTGCAAAGAGCTGGGAATTAAAAAGAGGATGCAAAACCACCAATTTAGTAACAGAAGAAAAAATTAATAAGAACAGTGATTACTATAAGAAATGCAAATTGAATTTTGGAGGTGACGCGTCTCCTCTTGCTGCATGCTTCAGTGAAGTAAGTTGCCAGAAATTATATATATATATAAGTGTGTATGCATTTACGGGTGTATGTGTTAAAGACCCAGACCGTCCGATTCATCCGAAGACATAGAACATCCATTCTCGGGTGTATGTGTGAATTTCTTCTCGATTTACACATTCATATTCAATATTTTTACATCCATTTGTATTACAATCAATGTCTGAGTGAAAATATTTATCATTCCATGAGCCTTAATTTGCTATGCCGTTTATTTTTTTAAATCTGAACTCTTTAAAGTTATATAAAAAGTAAAACTTTCATTACCTTATCTCGGTATATCCGCAATCACTTAAGCTATGAACTTGAAATTTTGCAGGAATAGACTCCATGGAGGTAATTACTAAAAAAGAACATTTACGTAACTCACTTTCGTAAACCGTGATTTTGCTATCTTATATTTTGTAGGAATATAAGCCATGGAGGTAAATTCTAAGAACGAACATTTACGTTACTGGCTATCGCAAATCGTAGTTCTGTTATAATATCTCCTGCTAGCAACGGCAGTATGGATCGGAAAAGGTTTTTGTCTGAAATAATTTTCAGCTCTACTTCTTCGAAAAACTTGAGTATTAAAATATCTTTGTCAGATCTGTTTGTCAGATCTTTTTTATTTGAAAAATAATTTAATTGAGCTGTGGCAGAGACTCCCATACTAATTGTGGGCACCCCTACAAACATCTATCACGATCCCTCCACCAGTACGATCACGTTAAACATGTGGGTCCGTAAGTCCTTCCGAGAGGTTGGTGGTAGGGGAAGGAGGGTACGGTCCCTGTGGATGCCTCCCCCACTGGGTTCCGATCTAAATTGGGTGGCACTTCCCGGCCGTCCAAACAGTTACCTTACACCTTTCTGGTAGGTCGGACGGTCTGGGTCTCAACAACAACAACGATCCCTCCACCATATTTGATTTCCCCTCTTTGTAAATTTTACGTGTCTTCTTTAAGTTCAAAATAAAAATATTGGCAGTCAGAACCCCTCCACCCCCGCCAGTGGTGTCCGCCCCCCCCCCCTATCTGCGGCCCATAATTATAGGGAAAATTCATTGTAACGAACCGAATTTATTACAAGACCATAAATTATATATTTCTTTAATATATCTATGTAAATAAAATTTAAAAGCCATATGTTTGTCTGTCCGTTTATCTCATCATCACGGGAGAACAGCTGTACTAAATTTCATGATTTTTTTATGGCTAACTTATGGTTAACCCAAGTGGGGACTAACCCAAGTGGGTATGGTCCCACTTGGGTTAGTCCCTAGTCCCACTTTGAGTGGTTCAACTTGGAACCCCTTTGTAACAGTCGACTTGTTATAGTACATAGTCTGCCTATCTTCATGCCCTTCTGACTGTTTCTTTATTTTAAGCAAGACCCAATCAATCTTTATAATCAGCTATAAACAAACGGGGCTCAATCTTTATTTGAGTCTCCAAACTAACATAACTAATTCGTTTTTAAGACTCTCTACAATAAATGCAAAATCCGATGGAATGATATTTTTGTGCCTCTGTCTCTTAGATTATTGAAGCTTTAATATAAAGGGCCATAAATGGAAGATCCCTCTTTATCTCTGTCCCTAATTAAAAGACCAGAAACGTAACCTACATAGAATCTGTTGTACAATTGTAAAATTGTTATTATCTATATAAATAGAATTGTAAGTTGCGCTTCTGTCTGTCTCTTTAATATCTTAGCACAGGAGAAGTAAATCCTTTCCTTTTTGCTAGAATTACTATAAAATTAAAAAAAAATACTAAGATTTATTCACCGGAAATTGTGAATTAAGTTTCTTTACATTAAATATTCCGTAATAAAAACGGATATAGAGCTATGCATGTAAATATTGAATCCTAGCTGGATCAAAATTTTAAATGTAATGCTTTACATTTTATTTAAAAATGTTCTCTAGAATGTACTGAATAAACTATAAATTCAATTTCTATTCGAATGTAAATATTTAATCCACAAACAAGGCAAAATCTTAAATTTCAAAGTGTTTATGTTTCTATGCTTGCATTAAAAAGAAATGGAAAAATATATAACAGGAAAAATTATTTATTGTGTTCTTTTTATTTTAAGGTTCCCCCCGCAGACTACTTTCAGCTGTGTCTTCGACTTTCTGCAAAAGATGCGGGCTCTCAAAAAGCCCTGTGCAACGCTGCAGCAGCTTATGTTATGCAATGCGAAAAGAACTATGTGGAACTTAACCTTCCCGCTGAATGTCGTAAGAATTCCTCATATATTTATCCAATTATATTCTTGAAATTTGTAAAAACTGCTGCCGGCGATAAATCCCGAACCCACAGCCGGTTACATACATGAGACAAAACAGTTAAATCAACAGTTAAAAAATAACTTCAAGTTCAACTCTCCAGGTTGAGATCTGTGTCGTACCTTGCTCAACCGCTGGTCGGAATCAAGGTCCGTAGAATATCTTATATACCAAATTCATGCAATATACTTGTGAGTAAAAATATCAATAAAAACTATCATTTTATGCATGAAATATGTAAATTTTGTGTAAAATAAAAAGCTCAATGTATTTGTTATAAAAAATCAACCGGGAAAATCCATATCCTTGTCTTAGTATGCAATTTGTCAAACAGTTGTTTTTGACTTCATCCATTAATTTGACTCCATTATCAGTTTTGAATTCAAATTTGAGTTCATTTGTCATATTTTAAAGTCAGCACATTATTGTAGGCAACATATCATTTATCTCAATGACGTTTAAAGAGAGGCATTTTTAAACAAAACTGAGCTATTTTACAATGATTTCTGCGAAGAGCCGCTAGTCCGCAGATCTGAAGGTCTAGCAGTGACGTCACAACTCGTCCAGGAATGTTACCATGGAGGGAATAGCGAACGAGACAGCCTGTTAATATTCTATTAACCTTGGGTCGGAATAACGTTTTATAAGCAGTTCCTGACAATACTTCTCTCCCCAAATATTGCTCAGTGATTTAAACACTCTGAAATAGTTTTGCATGACGACACACAAAAAAAAAGCATCAACATTTAATTTATTATTATTTAAGGCAAAAAAAACGAAAATTACCGAAGATCTGGTGCATAATTACACTGGACAACGTCAAAAATGTCGATCTGACAAATGTAACTATTTTAAACTAATTTGTACACCCTGATCACAAATTACACCTTTCTGGTAGGTCGGACGGTCTGGGTTTCAACAACAACCCTGATCACAAAGGTATGAACTCAAAACTGGCAGATTACTTCTAGTCACTTTCTCTGTATACATAATATAATGTACATGAAAAATATTGTCACTGGGTCGAAAATTCGAATTTGAGTTTCTGACGGAAGAGCACGTTTCATGCATCCCTAAACTCGAATCGAACGTTTCTGATGTGATGTATGTGTGTGTCTGTGTTCGTGAGACTGTGGAAGCCATATCTCATAAACGAATGGAACCTTTTGAACGAAATTTAGTACAAATATTACAATCGGTGAATCCTTGGAAGCCTACTGATTTCAAGCGCAATCAAATGTTTGGAAGACCCCCCAACATTTTCAAATGAAATTTTGAAAATATCATTAAAGCATCAGAACTCTTAATAGTGTGAAGTAAATTATAATTTCTCATGTAATTTTTCATTAAAAACGAATAACATGAACTTTTGAAAGTTAGCATGAACAGTGCTCGTTTTTCTAATAAATCTAACAAATATATTACATGAAAAAAACAATAACTATCGTGTTCACTTTCCATGCAATTTTATAAGACACATTTGTTAATATCATTTTCGTGGATCTATTTTGTTCCATTCACGAAAAAAGGTACTTGTGTAATAGTTTTATATTTTTACTACCAACAATACGCCAATAGACATCTATATATAATAAAACTCTTCTCTCCGTCTGTGTGTAACGCTTGAAGATACATTTGGCGAACTTACCGACTCATTTAGCGAAATGCCGTCAATTTGGCGATATGTCACCCCAGGTTAACGAAACTGTAGTGTAATATGAAAAAATGGCTCAAAATCAACGGAAAGAACACCAAATTAATTAATTAATAATTAAAATATTTTAATACATGGACTGTATTGCTTATTGTGGATCTTATCAATATTGATAAATGTCAATTTAGATTTGCGTGAAATATAAGTTAATTTGGTTTTTCAAAATAGTTTCACGTGATGTCATCCGGAAAAATCGCCAAATGTAGAATTCATCGTTAGACATATTGTACTGTGGAAATTATACATCACATTTTCACCGTGAAAGAAGCAAATTAATTGCATTATATAGGGAAATTCATTTGCCACTTTTTTTTTGTTTCAAGATACGGGAGAAGGGGGAAGGTCAGACAGTGATTTTATAAACCCTATTGTAGCACTTGAAAGGGCATTACGAAAGACTTGGGTGCTGCATGTCATTGAAAATATATTTTTACCCTCTTATCTGCATTTATTCCCGGCTAACAACGGTGCTGTCAGTAACGGGCGCAGGAAATGATTTTATCAGGACATCACTACCCTTCTTTGACCTAGACCGTCCGACCTATCCAAAGTTATAAGGTAGCTGTTTGGACACCTTACACATTACTACCCTTGAAAAAGTTACTAATCAAAATAAATTGCCAGCAGACTATTGTTGGACCCTTCTTAGAGATGCTCCAGGAACTTGTTGCCAGCGATATGTTTGATTATAATGGGGTATATATACGAAATGTGTTTTGTAAGTATTAAAAATCTAAAGCTGATTATGGTTTTCTAACGGCCATTTTCATATTCAGCAGTCCAAACAACATGAGACTTGGTTAAACCAAATCCCATTTATGTTGTCTAGACACGCAAATAATCAAAATTTGCTGTAGCAGTGTTACTTAAGTGCTATTCCTTTAGCAGTGGTATTCCTTTAGCAGTGTTACTTAACTGCTAAGGGAGTCATATCTTTACATTATGTAGAGAAAGTCATGAGCCACCCTCATCAGATGGCCATAAAATCACACATTGGAAAAAAAATCAAAATTTGCTGTCCAGTGTTACTTGACTGCTAAAGGAGTGAAATCTTTACATTATGTAAAGAAAGTCATGAGTCGCCTTCATCAGATATTTTTCTGGGAATATCATAAAATATTGACAACAGGTTATATGCTAATTTGTGCTTTAAATGTGCTGCTTTAATTCCATAGTTTTTCTGTATTTAAATTTATTTAACTCAATATTCAAATTCTATAGGATTCTCAAATATTGAAATTAATTATTCATACTTCTAATTTCATAATTATTTGTTAAATCAAGTTTTGATTCGAAATCTTTCACAGCTCGTATACTTTATAAACGCAAGTCCATTCCAACCCCGGCATTTTGCTAATTTTAAATTCATTTTTCCCATTTTAGTCTGATATCTAATGATGGCACATTTGGTAATCCGGCATCGCTGAAGTCTCCAACTTGCCGGATTATCGATTTACTGTATATTGTAGTTCATTTGTAGCCTTGCTGAAATATTTGACCTGAAACTTCATTTGCTAATTTCAGACCCCAGTTTTCTGTCGTCCCAAATTGTTTGATCATACTTCTCCACTGTTCATTGATTCGGCGATGTACTAGGTCAAATGCTATTTGACCTTTACGCGTACCATCGTTTGCCTGCGATTACGTCTATTTGCATATCTAAGGAGTAATCATAAAGTTTTGCTTCATCAATGTACACTCAAACCTGTTTTTGTGCGGTCTTTTTTGTGCGATTTTTTTTGTGCGGTATATAAAAATTTCAATCAAATTGGAACATGACAGCAGATAAAATCTATGCAGGACTCCAACTTTGTCATAAATTAGAATGTCATTTTCTTGCAATTGATGCAAATTATGAAAGAACTTCAAAATTCCAAAAGGAGCTTCAATCTTGTATACCTGGCTACCGAGACATATACAAGCGTCTAGTGCAACAACAGTCGTTGCAAAAACTGATCACCGACTACACGGTAACTGAAAAAAGCCAACTCTAAACGAGTGCGAGGTAGTATCTTCTAGTGACGAAAGCGATTTTGAACCAGTTTATCACAAGAAAGTTCGCGTATTGTCAGACTACGAAGAATAATGGTTATACGTTTCGAAAAGTTTTGTATGTGTAAAATAAGTACATATGTAAATAAAATATTTAAAAATGTTCGCATGTGTATTTTCTAAATCAGATTCCGAAAGGTTTGGCGAGATTCCAAGTAGCTGCCAAGCCTCGCGTCTTGATTTCGTTTAAAAAAGCAGTTCCTAGTTATTTCGTAAGGTTTTGAGTTATTTTCTACGTGAGACTTTTTTTATTCGGTCTCTATTCACCGCATAAAAAAACACTTTTTAATTGTGTTGCGAAAACTATTTTTTATAGCTACTCGTCAACTTTTGTGCGATTTTTTTTTATGCGTTTTCTTTTATGAGGTCCCTATGCACCGCACAAAAACAGCTTTGAGTGTATTTAGTTGTACATTTTTCAAAAGTGTTAACACATTGCATTAATTTACATTTTGTTTCAGTGACCTGTGATGCTCCAGATGGTTCCAAATTAGAGCATGGTTCCCGACGAAAATATGAGAAACTCAGCAAGAAGTCCTCTGATACTGTTTTCATTGTTGAAGACAACGAATGTAACAAAGCGATTGTAAATGACCTCAACCAGTTGGCTCGTTCCATCGAGAAGGAACTGCAGAACGAAGGATTCCGAGACAATCTGTTTTCAGTGGTTGGTTTCGGAGGACACGTTGGCGATCCGGAAATATTCACTGCCAAAGACCAAATATTTTTCCATTCTAGGGACGTGAATATTGTAACTGATAGATTCAAGTTACAGAGGAAAAAGATCGAACCTTCAAGAGCTTTTGAAGCCATTCAACATGCAGTAAAGCATCTTTCAAGGAGTGATTCAGCCAAGTCCTTTGTTTTGTTCTCCTGCTCGCCCTGCAAGTACGATTTGACATCTGTAAGTACATTTCCAATCCTTCTCCAAATGTAGTAATTCTTAAGCTGACTCAACTGAAGCATCACAAATACAGAGTCAATGCTAACTCTTGGAAATGAGAGTCACAGCAATTGAAAGAATTAACTATTTCGAAACATTCTGAAAACATCCAGAATATCAAATTTATAATTCTCGGAAGTAACAGGGATTATCAGAGAAACTTCATTTCATTTTCCTAAATATTGAAATACCGTTAACGGAGCGACATTTCACATTACGCTAAATGTCTCGCCAAATTGTTGCCAAATTTGCAACAAGCCTGGTAGTAGACAACGAGTTGAGGGCTTTTCTGGAATAAAACAGTTGATATTGAAAATATCGTAAATCCGCTATTTAAAAATATTACTCAGCTTTTAAATCACAAATATTCTATTGGATATTATAAAGAGAATTTTGGTCAAGAACATTTCACTAGCAAATTGAATTACTTGCTAATGTTTCACTAACAAACCAACCTAAAATCGTGTTGTTATGCATTTCCATTCATAAACTGCCGCTCATAAAACTTTTTCTATGGGGGGGGGGGACACGGGAATAAGACGTATAACATAAACTAGCTCTATGCCCACGTTTGTGGCCTTGAGCATCCAGGGGACAAGTTTCCCCTTACCGTCCCTTGTCGGCGCCTATACATTCATATCCAGTGTTTCTTTCAGAGCTTTATGGTCGGGGGGGGGACGAATGAAACTTTAAGGGGGGCACGTTTTCTATTTACCTTATATAAATATGTCTAAATGCTATGTCACATAAATAGAAACTAAATTAGCATAAAATGTCACCCGGGGGCGAAGCCCCCCGGATGTATGCCTAAAAGAAATTCTATTCATATCCTCGCATGCTTTATCATCTTCCCTATATACATAGCATAATGTATTGGAAAGTATTGTAACTGATTCGAAATTTGAATTCGAGGTTTCAAGGAATTTGCACGTTTTAAACATTCGTGAGCTCAGAGTACGGAGTAAATCACAAAAGAAACGTAATGGAAATTAAACAGAAGTGCCCCCATATTGTTACGAATGCCTAACAGAAAACCATTGTTATTACAATTTGAAGATCTAGATCGCGTGATTTCACGAATAAATTCGGTTATATTAGCGATAAATCTGGCGACATATCGACAACTTGTCGACATTTACAAGGTTCTAGAAACTTCGCGAACTTTGTAAGTTGGTTAAGAACTTCACGAGATCGTAATTTTTTTAATTTTTCCAAAATTTTCCACAGAGTGTACAGCCGTAAAAAAAGCGAAACACTTGACTGCAAATGTCCAATTTACATCGCAGAATGAAACGGAATATATAATTCGATAGGGATTTGTGTCTTCTATAAATATCAATATTTAAAATTTTCTTAAGGAGCAGTCTTTATAGTTATTTTGGCACTAACTGCAAAATCTTCAAGTTCAACCCATCATTGATCATTACATATTCATATTAAGAGTAGGATTAAAAGAGGTTTACCAGTTTTGAAAGATTTTTTACTTATGTGCATGTGTTTGATATTCGCTGATCCTAATATTTAAATGGGTTTCCAGTTTGGGGGATATATATATTCGAGATGAATCAATTTTCCAAGAAAATTGTTTTTGCATACTTTTCTACTAAAAATCTTAAATAAAATTTACATGAATTTGATATTCAAACATATTTGAAATATTTATTATTAATTATTAAATTAATTTTCATTAAAACTATGAATAGAAACAGCTACTAATTTTGATACAATTCAATGCACCTACGTCTGAAACATCGGTGTACAAAATTTAAGTTTTATTAGTGCAGTACTGAGCATGCTATCAAATCTTATTCAAAATTCGATGATCATTACGCCTATTTGGGACCATTCCCAAAGTCTCGAAAGAAACTGTTCGTTGATATAAAATAGTAAATAGATAAATAAAACAAAAATAAATATGAGATTAGGAGTTTTGCCAGTTTTTGTACTGTTTTTTTCCCTTGTATTTTAGAGCGACCAAAATTCAAACGTGTTTATTATTCCGGAATTGAGAAACATTCTTGTGTCCAAAGAGTACACCCACTATTCCAGAGGATGATACATCGTAACAAAACTTTTACTCCAGCCGCTTGTTTCATTTTCCCCCAGTTAATCTATGGGGAAATAGTCCCAAACCTCTAGTTTGTTTAGTTTATTTAATTTTTTTACTGCTGTTTTTTGCCAAGCATATTAGAAAAGGAAAATTTATGTTGTTTTTTAAATCGTTAAAATAACTATATTTTTAATATTTTGTAAAATGAATGCATTAGTTTTCGATACATATTGAAAATACTTACAACTACTTTACAGAGAGACAGCAGTGTGGACCTGGCCTTTCTCTCGGTTTACAGGTTTAATTCCACATCACTGGGTATCGTCTACTGACAACTCAGCATTGCTGAGGCCCAAGAGAGGACAGGTAGCATAACAGCCAGTTGAGGAACCAAGAAGAAACTCAACGCCAAGATTAGAAATAGTGACCAATTTTTTGTGACCTCAGAACCACATAAATCACATCCCCGGCGAACAACTCGGGAAGCAGAAACCCAGAGCCTCACGGCTCCAGAAGTACTCAGGGGACCACGAGGAAACGTCCCCTAGGTGAGGATGCCTGGGCGAAAAAACACCCCAACTCCATAGGGAGTGCAGTGATTTTTTTTAAAGCATCAAAATTCCTCTTTTCAGCATTTATGCTTAACGGAAAACAGCGAGAAGAATTCTCAAAAGCTAACCGAGCTAAAGGTTGGGGACTATTAGGTTAACGTGAAAAAACCGAGCTAAAGGTTAAGGACTCCATAGGTTAACGTGGAAAAAATGAAGCAAGCGGCTGAAGGGAGAGGTGTACTTCTTTAAAGGAACAAAGCGTGTTGGAATGCGAACAACCGCTAAGAATAGAATTCATTCATAGATCGATAACTGTATTGAAACTTTCTATTCTTTTTTTCTTTGTTGTTGTTATTTGACCTATTTATTCTAAACTCAAATTTTCTTTTGCAGTTACAGTATCCGGTTGTTCAACAAATTTTACTTGAGAGAGGAATTAGCTTTCATGTCATCCACAGCTCAGCGATATCCATCCGAAAAAGTGCAACCAAGGAGAAGCACATTATAGGTAAGGCATTTTCTGTTCTACAATCAATTGGAGAATCAACTGATCAGTTTTCAATTTATGCGCTATAAATTACTTCTTTAAGTTGACTGCAGTTGCGATTTGTCCAACCATGACCTACACAAGAGGTGCGCAGCCTCATTGCTCACGCAGTATTTCTTTCAGTACTTTTTGGTCGTGGGGAGACGAATGAAACTTTAGAGGGAGACACGTTTTCTATTTGCCCTATATAAGTATATATGAATGCTGCAACATAAATAGAAACTAATTTAATATAAAATGTCCCCGGGGGTCGAAGCACCCTCCCCCCTCCCTGGATGTACGCCTGAAAGAAACTCTGCTCACGAGCACCGAAGTTCTCGCAAACTACTGCTCTTCAGAGAGAAATAAAATAAGGCTCAAAAGCTCAGAAAAGCAACATTTTAAAAAGAAATTTCAAAAATTTTATTTTTATTGTATTAAAATTTACTTTCCTGATAAATTATAATTATCAGTACGAGCTTTCAAAATGCTACCCGTGTTACTACCCAACTCTTTAAGTTTTCGTAATTTTTAGAAACTTATAAAAAAAAATTAATCAATTGCCGCTGTTTTTTCTGTTGAGAACGTTGATTTCTTTGCGAGCTGCACGGCCCGAAATACATATTTGCTTATGTAAAGCATTTTTTATTCCTTTTCTTCCTTACTGTTAAGTTAGTTGAAGACTGATAGCGGTCTCGCAAGCTAAAAAAAACTCTTACACCTTCCAGTACCCAACCATGTAATGATGAATATTCGTAATTTTAACTCAATTCAAGTATTTTATAATACGAGAGAAATCTGATAAATTTTTAGACAGTTTCATTCTTAACTATTTATTTTCATTCGCAATGTAGAATTAAATATCTTGTGCTACGAATACCCGGTTTCGGGGTTAAGTTCAGTGTTTTATGATATCATTTATAATATCAGTAGGGTGAGTGCTCCAGTTATGGCCACATTTAGAAAAAGTATAAATTTAAAAATTTATCCTGCTTAATTGAATAAACACTATGAATTGATACACATATCATTTAACAGTAAATTAAATCGAGTAATTAAACAGTAAATTTATAGAAAATCTTTGGAATGTTCTTGGAAGAGCTAGCTCTGTTCGTCTACCCTCAAAAAGCTGAAACTCTCAAAATATCTACACTATCTACTCTCAAAAAGCTGAAAACTGCCCTTTCCTCAGAAGTGTCAGTTATTGTTCTCTGCTGCTCTTGATCCCCTGAGTGAAGGAATGAAACGTTAATACGAAGCTCGTGCTAGTCAAAGAAAGTCCCATCCCAACCCTAGGCTTATTTAGTTTATTTGTATAGCATACAAATCTTTTCCAAATGTACTAAGTCTGAAGTAAGCACTTAGAATATATCTAAATATATTTTCCTTAATTTTATTATAATACTCATGAGTATATTA
This sequence comes from Amaurobius ferox, assembly GCA_951213105.1. Lineage (NCBI taxonomy): Eukaryota > Metazoa > Arthropoda > Arachnida > Araneae > Amaurobiidae > Amaurobius > Amaurobius ferox. The sequence continues at coordinate 91,805,035 of OX578152.1, read as the reverse complement.
CTAAATTGAGTACCTTTTGTGAAATTTGGAGTCATTCACAGCAGAACTTTCTGAGTTATATCGGATTTACTGACACGTTCTAAACTTTTGGAAGGCAGTGTATATTTTTTACTTATCGAAAGGAACCTGATTTTGTGAATTTAAAAATTGATTCAAATCCTCAAAAAGGTAAAGATATTTTTTGTCATCTAACCAGTCATACAAAACTATTAAAGTAGGTATGTCAGTCTAAGAACATTTTACCGCTGATTGTACAATAAAATGGTAGAGATGAGGTTGGTAAACCGCGAAGGTTGGTGATTAAAATGTTGAGGGTTGAAATTGGCAGCAAACAATTTTTGTTACATTAAAGTAGACCGTGTGCTTTTTTAGCAGCGCCAAAGTGGATCGCGTGCACTTTTACAACAAACTGGAAAACGTGCATTTTATGAAACACCGAATTGAACCAGCCTGCGTCATTTTACAACATCAAAGTGTATCGCGAACGCTTTTTGCAACACCAAAGTGGGGCGCTGGTACTTTTCGCAATACCAATGTGGACCACGGTCAGAAAAGTTTAAAAACTATATTCTAAAAATATAAAAGTTTTGGAAAAAATTGGTTGATATTTTACGGTTATATAAAGGTCAAAAATGCCAGTTGTTTTCCAAAATACTATTCTCCCTATTTGAATATTATGCTTACTGTTTCAAAGGAAAATGAAAATTCTTCTTTTCCAGGTGTGGATCCTGACACTGTTTTCCACGCTCAAGACGTCACTCAACCTGACTTAGTCGGAGAGCCGGCATTACGATCTCAAGCAGTTGTTCCAAAGGACCTCTGCATCGCTCTTTCTCAAGACGTCAATGGCAGTTTCTTCTCCACTGCCCCCCTCAGCCAATTCTCTCCAAGTGACGTGAAAAATTGGAGAAGCGTCTTTGCAAGGAAATTCTTAAAGTCCACTCAACTCTACTCGTGCCTCTGGTGTGACTGTATTTCCACAAGAGATCATGTGCCCCAAACGGTCTGCCAACCCTGCATAATCCCCAAACCCAGGCTGCCTTTCTATGTAGGTAGCACAAATGCTTATTCAAGAACTGCTGAAGCATTCCTCTCTTACCTACTTCATGTCTTAGAAGATTAAAAAGCACAAAATGATGCATTCATATGTACAAGTATTCACTTGACGTGTGCCTTATCTTAAATGTTTCCGCTAAAATATTATTTTTTTAAATAGGAAATTCCAAAATTCATAATCTACCGATATTCTCATTTTAAAAAATATGGAATTAAAGTAGGTTCTTTTTAAAATAATAATGAAATTGTTCGTATTAAATACATTAGATGACATGAACGCACCTTTTTTATGTATTTCAAGTACATCTTGAACATTTTTAGCGTAAATGAGAATGCAGTCAAAACTGAATCAATAAAATCATCTAAATCAGTATTTAAAGAACAATTTAAAAGGCACAATTTTACCATATTGTGAAAAAAAATACTTGTTATGTAGGCGTTGAAAAGAAATCGGCTCTTTTGAGATCGCACATATCAAAGAAAAGAAAAAATTAAGAGCAGTAGGCCGCGTGTTCACAGGTCGAAACAAAATGTTCGAAACAAACTCTTTCTAAAGCAATTGCTTAATGCTGTGGACATGACCAACAAACGAAATAAAAGTTGCATGAAACAAAATAGGAAATGATAACAAATTTTAATTATCAAGATGCTCAGATTGATTTGTTCTTCAAAACACTTGTATCAAACACGGAAATCTTCGTTAGAAAAATATTTTACATTGGATGTCATGTTTCTTGTTTTGAATCAATAGTTTGCTCTGCGAATACCATTCTATTTAAAATATATCCAAAATTCTTGGATGTATATATTTTTTTCTTCTTTTTTTTTTGTATCGAACAAAATGTCTTGATCAACCTGTGAATACAGGTCAAAGCAAAACCACTTTTGAAACAAGAAGAACTGTTCAACAGAGATTTTACATGTACTGAGCGAAATATTGTTCAGAAACAAGAAATTTGCTCATTGAGCATTAAATATTTATATGACAAAAATATCCATACAAATGTTCGATCCGTACAAATGTTTCGAAGAACAAATCAATCTGTGCATCCTGATAACTAAAATTTGTTTTCATATTCTATTTCTTTTCGTGAAACTTTTGATTTGTCTATTAGTCATGTGCACAGCATCGAACGCCTGTTCAAGAAACAGTTTATTTGAACATTTCTACCATATTTAGCTATCATTCATTCTTCCTGCAACTCATTCATTCTTTCTAGTTTCTCAGCTTGTAATCGCGTTTGAAATAATTACTATAAATTGTAAGCAGTGTATATTCGGACTATTCTATCAAATGCCCTATCTTTTTTATTCGAAATGACCATTTGACCATTATATGGCAACATCATTTTATTTAGTAACCAATCAAAAAATTCTAGTGTCATTTCAACATTTGCGTTGTTTATTGTTTAACTCAAGTAGAGTTTCTAATACTGTAAGAACGTCTCTATCATTCGCTGAACATCCTTATCGATCCAACAGGATTTATTCTTCATTATCACCCTTTACCCATTAAAAATGTTGATCTCTGTTGACTAACGTCATATCTTAATGTTATTTTAATATTCTAAAAATAAAATTCTATTTGGAAGTGCTTTGAAAATGTTATAAAGTAGGAACGCTTGTACCATTGCAATATTATGTTTCATTATCAACCTTTACATTTAAAAATGTTCACTTATGTTCACAAGCAGCATATTCCAATGTAATTGCAATACTCAAACAATAAATTTCAATTTGAAAGTGTTTTGAAAATGTTTTAAATTAAGGATCGGTGTTGGTAAAGTCGGGTAAAAATGTGATATTTCATTTACAAAATACTTAAGACCAGTAAATGAAGGGGCAGCAATATGTGATTTTATCCTATATCTACAGTACAGCAGCGTTTATATTTTTCTCATTTATATTCATTTATCATTCACACGCTTTTTTTTTCAGATGATCTCCAAATATTTCTTTGTTTTGATTTCGGTTATACATCTAAACTCATTCTACAGTTTCATTTAGGCATCATTTCTTTTCTGTCCGAGGCATAGCACACTCATAGAGAGTTGAAATTTAGACACAATCATGCAAATTGTGCTCTAAAAACTGAGTTTCGTTAAAGTAATACAAAGAAACCATCTTTCTTCAGGATTGTTGCAGAAATTTAAAGTCAGGCATTTAGAACCAAATCATAAATGGTGAATCAAAAAAAAATTTAGAATCTGTAGAAATGATTCAAGAATTCACAAATTCAGGCTAAATCCTCAGACAAATAGCAATCAAAGCCTTTCCTTAGGAAAAAAAAAATTACTTTTCATAATTATAGTTTTTCAAAATATTTATTACAATTCTAAATTATATATTTTCTTAATGTGCATTATACTGTTTTCTAACATCAATAAAAAGCAATAAGAAAAGGTAAATTTTGAAGGAATCTTCATATGGTGGCAAATGGTGGTTTGCGTTTCATTTTTAACGAAACTATTAAGTATTTTTATTCGCTTCTCCGTACTTATTTCGTACAAATTTTCAAAAGACCGAAAGTGACATCAGAGTCTGTAGTGAAAATCCTTAGTGAACCTTCCTAACCCCTCCGGAATTTGACACTGAATTCATATCAGTCTTCATCTAAGCTCTATCTATAGCCAATCTTGAGAAATAGATTTTAAAATTAAAATTAAAATTTTTAAACCGGAAATGGAACTCCCGAATAACCGAAAGTAGAACTCCTTAATGGACCATTCCTAACTGCTCCGGGATTTTATGCTGAATCTATATCAGTCAATATATATATATATATATATGAATGAATATGTAATAATAAAAATATATATATATGAATGAGAAAAATGTAATAATAAAAATAATCAATTCAAATAATCGTGAAATATTAACATCATAAAAGCAAAACCACGGCCATAATGTCGATAATAGAAAATAGAAAAGAACAGCACTGGCACAAATATATATATGTTTGTGTGTGTGTGTATATATATATATAAATATATATATACGTATATATATATATAAATATATATATATATATATATATATATATATATATATATATATATATATATATATATATATATATATATATATATATATATATATATATAAAGACAATTCGCAAGGTCCACGTCTAACCAAAAGATTCAATCTCTGGAGTGATAGAGAGAGATTAGAGATAGAGGGTAATTTGAGTTAGAGAGAGATTAGAGATAGAGAGATTAGAGGTGTAAAGATAGTGAGATATTAGAGAAAGCTAGAGAGATTAGAGATGGTGAGAGATTTGAGGTAGTTAGAGATAGATTAGAGATAGAGATAAAAGGAGGTCGACAAGAGATCGACATCGCTCTTTGAGAGATATCACATAAAATGGCGAGCTGACAGACCGCAATAAAGTATCTAGATATCTGGATTGCTAATCTCCACTTAACTTCCTGATACTCTAATATCCCACAGTGCTTAATTTTACTTATATCACAATCATTACCAGAATGAATGTATATATTTTTCAGATTTTACACACAGATAATTACTCTAAAATATTTAGGGAAAATTCCTTAAATGATTATTTTTCTTTTCAAGTTGGCAGCAACTTAATTGATGCATTTGATTCATTTGTGTGTCGGTTGATACATTTGGTGTATATGTGTTAATAAATACTATTTTGATACATTTAACACCATAACGTAGATGAAATTTTCAACTTTCGACAATCATCATTGTTCTTTATAGGAAATGATGCTTTGAAAGCCTTAAACATCGAATAATTTCATTTTAATCAGGAGAATTACTATAAATTATATCTAGTTCTTGCTTTTCACATAACGTATCTACATAAATTTAATATCTGTAGGGGCATCTGTTCTTGAATTATTGTATCGTTACTAACAGATAAGGACACACACACATAGACCCGTAAAGACAGGGGGTACCAGGACAAATTCTTCGAAGCCCTGCACACTAAGAGTTTCACAGACGGAAAAAAAAACAGTTTATTCCCGGGAATAAACAGGGTTCCTTGGGAAGGGAATTTTGAAAGTTTCCAAAAAGAAGGAATTTTCAGCCATTGCATTTTGCATTGCAAAATAAATGTGTATGACCCAAGACAAAGATTTACTTTTTACGCTCGGAATTGTAAATAGCTGAAGAATGAAAAATTGTAATTAATTTTTTGGATCTAAGAAAAATATTTAAATTGTGTGACTTTCTTATTATATATAAATAAAAATGAAAATTAATTCCTCAAACAAATTGTAATTTAATTTGTCACTATTTAAAGAGCAGAAACACTTCCGAACGATGAAATACTTATTACAACTCGATTTATTCATTCATATTCATTTAATATTAAACGATTGAAACGCATTTATATTAGTCCCAATAAAATTTAATAATTTCATGACTAATTTAATTTGTATATTTGCAAGAAATATTTTGTAATTTCAAACTTTTGAAAATGTTATTTTAAGAGATTTGATAAATTTCTCTAAATGGCGATCCAGATGTCGGACTAGCCAAAATATATGCGGAAGTCTTAAATTAGTTTCTTCATCAAAATTTCCTATGCTTCCAAAATTCCCGAAAATTCCTGGGTTTATTCCAGCTCCCCAAAACTCTTGGGTTCTTTGCAAGTCTACTGCATACACACGCGCTAACATACACATACGGGCATCGTTCAAAAGAGTTCGAAATGGGTTCAGAGGATACGCCAAAATTTCAAATCGACAACTTTCAGTAAAACAATACTTTTTTCTATACAGTAGCATGAGAAAGTAAAGTAAATGGATAGTACCATGGGTTCATAGCATTCACTTTTTATTTAAAATATTTTTTTTCTATTTTAGCTGCATCTTTCAAGCGATTCCCGGTATTTCTGATGTTTCCCACTAGGTTTCATTGAATGGTTCTACGCCACACCTTACGGGTCATAAACATTAGCACGGAAGGTGATTTTAAACTTTGGAGTCATGCCTTTCTTTCATTTTCACCTGTAGTAGTTTGTGTTCGATTACAGATAATTTTAATAAAATAATGTTAATTACAAATTATGCTTTATGTAATATCTTATTAAAATGTCATCTAATATTTTATAATTTGTCCTCATTTAAAAAAAATTGTCCTCATTTTTACAGAAAAAATGAGGACAATCTGACATTTTATCCTCATCAAATATCTGGTCGCAGTGATACAGTTCGTTAGATTAGACACATCAAATTAGAATTGACGAAATTTTAGTAATTCTAACGGTTGATTTTTATGCCAAGTCGCACATCAGGTTTTCCCATAAGCCAACCATAACTGTCTGGAGTTACGTACTAACGCATGCGCATTTGACTACGGCTGTTACTGTATTGACATGCTCATTTCAAATTTCATTTCAAGAATCGTTCTTGATCTAACTTTCCTGTCAGTGCCGTTTATCAGGCAAATGAATGATTCAGATGTTTTTAGCATGTTTTGTTTTTGGAAATAAACATTTCTGATATTTATAAAATTGCAAATAAAAACCTTCGTGTATAACTTTAAATATTATGATGGAAAACAAAAAAAAATGTTTATTACAGTAAGCATAAATTGATGAGCTGTATGCAGTATCATGTTTAAATTTTAAATCAATGTAACTAATAAATGATAGATTTGTGAGTTTTGGAGAAAATCCCTTAATATTATGGAGGAAGTGAGTCATATGCATGCTAATTAAAAACCATTTTATTCTCATGTTGTTGAAACCGGACTCAATACTATTCCTGATTTGTAAACTACTTGTGATAAAAACACTTTTGGAAAAACTTATACCTGTGATATATGCCATAAAGGTTTTGAGATAAAGTGTGAATTAACGAAACATATCCGTTATATTCATAAAGATAATAAAAAAATTATTTGTATACTATGGCTAAAAAAATTTAATCAAAAGAATATGTTGCATTCTTGCCTCTTAATTCATTCTAGTTAAGCAGCATTTAAATGTGAGGTGTGTCACAAAAAATTTAACCAAAAGAGTGACTTGCAGTGTTATATTCATAGTACTTACACTCATAAAAAAATATATTTAGTTATGAGATGTGCCAAAAACAATTTCATAGAAAGGCTGATTTTACTCGTCATCTTCTTACCCACACTGGAGAAACACCGTTTAGTTGTGAGACATGCCAGAAAGGATTTAGCCAAAATAATGTTTTAAATGTTCATGTCCGTACACTGAAAAATCCTTTAGTTGCCATATATGTCTGGAAAAATTTAGTCAAAAAAGTGAGTTTGATCGTCATGTCTGTTCTTACACTGGTGAACACACTAGGGAAAAACGGTTTATGTGTGTGATATGTCAGAAAACATTTAGCCGAAAAAGTTGTTTGGACCTTCATATCCAAATTCATACTGGTGAGAAACCATTTGTTTGTGAAGTGTGCCAGAAAAGATTTACTCAAAAAGAATATGAAATACCATGTGCGCCATGTTCACATTGATGAAAAACTATTTAGTTGTGAGATATGCCAGAAACAATTTCATAGAAAAGCTGATGTTACTCGTCATCTTCTTATTCTTCAAAAACCATTTAGTTGTGAGATATGTCAGAAAGCATTTAGCCGAAAAAATGTTTTGAATGCTCATGTCCGTACTCATGAAAAATCATTTAGCTGCCATATATGTCACAAAAGATGTAGTAAAAAAAGTGAGTTTAATCGCCATGTCCGTTCTCATTTAGGTGAAAACACTAGTGAAAAGCGATTTACGTGTGGGATATGTCAGAAAAGATTTAGCCTAAAAAGTTGTTTGGACCTTCATATCCACATTCATGCTGGTGAAAAACCATTTGTTTGTGAAGTGTGCTAGAAAATATTTACTCAAAAATGGAATTTGAATTGCCATGTACGCCGTGTTCACATTGGTGAAAAACCATTTAGTTGTGAAATATGTGGAAAAAGGTTTTATAGAAAGAGTGATTTGACTTCTCATTGTATTTCTCATACTGGTGAAAAGCCATTTAGTTGTGAGATATGCCTGAAAGGATATAGTAGAAGACATTTGGATTCTCATATCCGTATTCACACTGGTTATAAACCATTTGGTTGTGAAGTGTGTCAGAAGATTTACTCGAAAGTATCGATTAAAAATTCATGCGTATACTCACACCGTAAAGGCCAGTATGGGTAAAAATTTAAAATCTATACCTGATTTGATCCCAGAACAAAATTTTAAATCCCACATTAAATTAAAAGATTAGATGTAATTAAGCCCAGTAATTGTGCTAAACTTTTTCCAGGAAAGTAAAAGTACTCCTTGGCATATTTTGCTTTACAGATGTGCTTACAGTATTTTGCTTTACAGATGTGTAATTTTAAATGTATAAGTAATTACGCTCAAATTTATAAATATTTATTAAATTTAAAACTGTATATTATATAAAACAATTAGTACAGGGTTACTACCCAACAGGAAAAAAATTTCTGCTTTTTCTAAAAATAAGATTTAAGAAATGCCTTCTTTATTTGTGCATGTCTGGAATGAGTAAAATACATTATACATTTGACAGAATTAAGGGTGAGCATCAGTAAATCTTCTGCCCTATCCACGCTTTGTTAACTTTCGCTGCACACATTTTTCGCCAAAATTCTGCTCAAACAGTTACGAAATATTTTCTGAAAGATAAAATGCAATGCTTAGATTATATTAAAACTAAATTTAATACCCAATAAAACATAGAATATATTTTTTATTATAATCCAAAATATTTTTGGTGCTACCATCTGTTGTCGTAATTTAATTCATACCGATTATTTTTATTTTTTAATGAACATTTTTAAATATCTATTCCTTCTAATACAGTATTAAATACAACAACAGATCATATAGTACTAATGCCACAATCACGGAAAGGTAATTTCTTATTCTATAAATTTGATAAGGGTATCTGAATGTACATCACTGAGGACTGCAGTTTTGTCTTCAAGTTCAAGTCCAAGTTCAATTATGTTTCCGTGATTGTGGCATTTTTATATAGGATCTGTTGTTGTATTTAATAGCGCATTAGAAGGAATAGACATTTAAAAATGTTCATTAAAAAATAAAAATAGTTGGTGTGAATTAAATTACGACAACAGATGGCAGCACCAAAAATATTTTGAATTAAAATAAAAAATATATTCTATGTTTTATTGGGTATTAAATTTAGTTTTAATATAATCTAAGCATTGCATTTTATCTATCAGAAAATATTTTGCAACTGTTTGAGCAGAATTTTGGCGAAACATGTGTACTGCGAAAGGTAACAAAGTGCGGATAGGGCAGAAGATTTACTGACGCTCACCCTTAAAAAATTTTTGTATTCTCTTTTGCTTAAACCTGATATACATTTTCTTAAGCTATATTATACTTAGAACCTACTTAAACTGCAAAAATAGGTAGGATTGTACTAATCTTTATTTAAACCATAAGATGAAACAAATATTAGTTTTTATTTAAAATTTTAAGATGTAAATTGTAGATGCAATTGCAGCAAATTCTAATTTATGCTTTTGAAATGGTTGCATTTCTTTTTAATACTGCTATTCATAAACTAGGGCCCTTCATTTCATTAATAATAGATTTGAAAAATAATTATGTTTGGGGTACATCTTTGTGTAAAGGATTGAAGCTACATTCCCAACTGAATTCATACTTGGTATCAAAATATGTGATTACATTTCGTTAAGACTGACATTTTTTATTATTTGGCAGAATATTTTTGCAATACAGTTGTTTTTGTTTAGAAACACATTTTTGTGGAAAATATTTTTTTGTTAAAATGAAAGTGAGATTCATGTTTTGCTGTGTACTAAACTGTGATTTATGCCTAATTTAAATTTTTAGGAATGTAACATTTTTGTCAATGTGTACTTCCCATGCGTTGGATCTAAAGCAATTTCAGTGTGAACATTTATCAGGAAATATCCAAGCCTGAGGTTTCTTTTATAGAACCCATCTCAAGCCTGATACATTTTTTTAAGATATAACGTCACTAAGCCTCTCTACTTCTTCTAATCATATCATTTGGCATATGCTTATTGTGTTGTATGTAATGCAGTAAATTAATGTTATGACCAACTGAAAGGTGTAAGATAACTGTCTGCAGGTATTATACCTTTGTTCCCCTGCTACAAACCTCTTCGAAGAACTTTCGGACCCACAGCTTTAATGTGTTCATACTCTGTGTAGACACAAAGATAGTTTGCGTTGCATCAGGAATCAAACTCTGTTCTTCCGAGTGTAATCCCCATGCCCTAACCACTCAGCTATTGCTCCCTGTCCATGGTATCTTGTACATGCATGTCAATATTATCTATATTTCTGCTCAGCATCTATATCAGCAGCTGAGCAAAACTGATTTACTAAGTGGAGGTATAGTCCATATCAATTCAGGCAGGGGGGTTACCTTCATAGTCTCAGATGTTTTTGAATTTAACATATGTTATAATATATAATTTTTATTTATATATATATATAATTTTTACATACATATAATTTTTATACATATATATAATTATATAATATATACATATATATAATTATTATTTATATATATGTATATATATATATATACTAGGAGGCTCGACCCCCTTCACGCTCCCCTAGCGCAACCCCCTTCGGGAGGCTTCGCCTCCTCCTCACTACGCTCGCTTCATATCTATCTTTCCTAAAAATTCTACTTTCAAAAATCTCTTTTCTATCCCTGCCTATTTTCCGCAGGAGGGAAAAGCAGGGATTTCTCTTAGCCCAATGAATCCCAAAACTGAATTCCTTGATCATGAGCTCGTTTCGCAAGCTATTTCATTCCAAACTAAAGTTTAAATCGATAAACGGTTTATTTCATCGTGTTACTCTATTATATCTCTATAAATGTACCAAATTTCATATTTTTGTATGCTATAGATTTTAAGGTACGAGGCAGAGAAATCGTTAGACATGCCGATATGAAAATAAAAGTTCACTTTAGAAGTGCATAAAAAGTAATATATCTCAAAAACTACATCGAAATTAAAAAAAGGGGCTCCATCTTGCAAAAATTCAGCCATGTAGGTACCTGCCTGTAAAAGTTCGTGGTCTTGCTATTGTTAGTATATCCAGGACGCGAAATTGCAGTTAAAATATTTTGCCTTTGACTTTAATATTAAATATTTCTTAAACTACAATATATATCAAAAAACGGTTTATTTCAAAATACTGTAGGACCTATGGGAATATAAATGAATAATATCACCCAATTTGTTTTGGATTGAATCCGGGTTGAAAAAATGAAATACATTTAGCCCTATGGGACCTAATTTTTCAACATTTTTTAAGCAGATTTAAAATTCACAAATTGCTTCAAAAATTTTAGGTAATATTCAAATTGTTCCATAAAATATATAAAAAAAAAATTCAGAGAAATATATTCAGTAGTTTTTTAAATAAAAATTAAAATAATAATAACACTTCTTATATGAAGCGACCACGTGACCATGATATGAAAAGATCATGTGACCCACTTCAAAATCATATATGACATCCATCTTCTCTCAAAATCGTGATTTTTAAAGTTCTTTTTAATTCATATTGAGTGTTGTATCCGTCCTAAAACCACTTTATTTTCGCTTAAATTCTGTGCATCTACATACTGAAACAACGCAATTACAATATATTTGAGTTTAAATGCTCATCCAAATTTGATTATTTCTACAACGAAGCCTATATTTCACCTATGTCAAATGTAAACAGCAAAATATGTAGAATTAGTTGTATTAAAATTGCTGTATTTCTTTAACACAAAATCATTTAGTTCATGGAGTCTGCGTAGCTGATATGAATGAAATATTCATTGATTTTACAAACAGAAGGAAAATTTTTTTCGATGAAGTTTTACGCATAGAGTTTAATTACTTGTAGCTCCATGGTCTTAATTTTTAAATAAAATAAGTTATTATAGTATTGTGATGAATGACATGAATGGGAAATTATTTATGAATGAAATGCTGCTTTTATAGAGAGAGCCAAGCGTGTTATTTTTTCTATGACATCATTTGAATGAATTTCAGTTGTTTTCGATGAAGTTTTCAAATATAATAAATTATCGTAAAATTATGATAATTCTAAAATTAATACCGAGGAATGTATCACATTTTAGAGATGTTTAAACCAGGCAATTTATACTTCAATGCCGTCATTTGAATGAAGTTCATTTTTTCGATGAAGGTTTAAGTTTTCAAATATAATAAATTAATGTAGTATTGTGATAAGGTTTAAAATATTACCAAGGATTATATTGCATTTTATCCATGTTTAAATAAAATTGCATTGAAGTTAGAAAGTGATAATCAATGCTTTAAGCATGATTGATCTTTCTTGTTTTTAATATACTATAACAAAAAAAAAATCAACGCACCAAGGAGTTGTGCGATTGTAATGAAATTTCGTATGCAAAGACATTTTGAGCGAACATGCAAATTAATAAAATTTGGTGTCCAATGAATAAATAGTGGGAGCTCCTGCGCATTCAGCAGGTGTATATCTGGGTAGATGTGTATCTGCAGGTGGGTACCCTCACAGCAAAGATCGTCACATGTGTGACAGTGACGTTGTAGTCACGTGACACCTGGATCACAATGTGACATCATATTTATGATTTCTGTGCGACGTTACGTATTAGTAACTTTGTAACTTCATTGTGACTATTCTGTGTGACATTTCTACAATTTAATTAACACGTAACAATGTGACGACATTACAATGGCAATTATAATGTGACGTCACAAATGACCATGAAAATGACCAAAATTACTTCACTGTGACCTCAATATGATATTGCCGAGACGTACTGCGACATCCTGTGATGTCCCAAAGTCACAGTGTGACGTAAATCTTGCGTCACTGTAAAAAAAATGCTGTTAGGGTACGGTCTGGGGGTGCCATGTCGTTTGATAACTGGACCCCTTTGGTAGTCATTTCTGGCACACTGACAGCACGTCAGTACATAGACAACATTCTACGACCGGTTATGTTACCGTTCCTTTTGCGACACCCCAGACTTATTTTTCAACAAGATAATGCCCAGCCGCACACAGCCAACACCCTCTATATTTACAGGCCCCCACAGAGAAAACCGGAAGTGGCAAGATGGACGACTGTGTAGTCCAAGGGGAATTCCAGAAGAACTGACAACGCATGGATAGCGTCATGTAGTCTAGCCAGCTGTCCCCATTCCACTTCTTCATTGTGTTATACATACTATTTCTGGAATCTGAGTGTGATCGAGTATTGAATTCGTTTGAAAGTTTCTTTGTTTAGATTTTATTTGAGCTGTTAATTACAGCTATTATTTTTACCATTTTTTCGAAGATTTAATTGTGTAATGCTGTATCGTTGTTCAGCAGTTGGTTGTCGTGGGAACTACAATAACGGCCCATGTTTTGCAGTTTTCAATTTCCCCAAAGATCCTGAAGTAAGAAAAAAAATAGATTTTTTTCTTTAGAAGAAATGGATTCGAAGTTACGAAACATTCTAGGGTAAGTACTGTTCTTTTTGTTACTGTTCTTATGCACACATTGATAAAAAATGTATAAGCGTATTCAGGATTTTAAATAAGCTAACCTAGAACATATATATAATTAGGTTCCTCCTATGTGTTTTAATGTACAAGGGAAGTAAAGATATTGTAATTTGAAAAAATAAGATTATGTCGTTAAACTTATTAAATTCTTGTTGAATTTATGTACTTAAAGGTTTAATTTATGAGTTTGGGAAATTATATTAGTTCATAGATATGAGTTTAAGAATTTATGAAATTATATTAAAGTTTATAAACCTATATTTGATTTAATATAGCATGATAATGATCCGAGTTCGATTTCTGGCTGGTGCCTAGATAGTTTTCATTTCTAAGTGTTCAAATAATTATATTTGATTATTTAATATAATTATAAGGAATATTATTATACAGTGAAGCATTTCAAAGCAATGATTAGTCATGAGATATTGTTTAACTATTTAGAAGTAAGTAGTGGTAATTTACCTGATTCTGTTATGATTCTGTGGTACCCTGATTCTGTTATGTTCGAAGCTCTTAATTTCCCACAAGATTTTGTTTTAATTGCAAAGAGAGAAATGATGTGAAAAAACCAGAAAATAAGAACGTAAACTTGCAACATTAAAAAAGTGATAGCCTATCTTTCAAACATGTAAAGTAATAGTGCTGTCCTTAAAAAAAAAAAAAACTTTTTTGAATTTTTTATATATGTAAAGCCTAATAGGATTGCACAAAAAATAAAATATAACTATATTTTTTTACAGCTTGTTTTCGCGAAGATTATAATGCTGAGCATATTTCATCCCTTATCTTTATAAGATAGCTGTAGGTGTATCGCCAATGTGTATACCATTGTATTGCATGTTTGTTTACTTTTCAAAATGCCAAAAAGTACTCACCTTTCCGAGATAGAAATTTTGTTTGTTTCTTATGCTTACATTTTCAAAAACATTTTTACTTTTATTATTATCAATTGACATCAGTGTTCATGGAAATAGTGTAAGTAAAGTTGAGTTATTAAATGAATTTGTGCTTTATAGGAAATAAAAATTATATATAGAAATAATTTTTGTTGTTTTATTGTATAAAGTGTGTTTCACTTATTTTTAAAAATAAATAATAAATTTAATATTCATGAAGAAGTTAATATAAATACTATAGTTTTGATTTAAACTAAATGTTAATACATCACTGCATTATTTTTTCTTAAACTAAATTTAAACATAATGATTGGTTTCTACTTATTTAACTGAAACATTATACACATATATAGTGTATTGATGTAGCCTATTTATATAAATATTTAAACTTACCTTGGAATTACTTTCCATACATGTGTTTTATTTTATGTTAGGTTTTTAAATTTTTATTTTCACCTTGGAAATTATTAGCTGTATACATGCTTTTTAATCATGTAAATTTTAATTTATTTCGATTGAATTTAAATTAATCTTCGGTAAGGATTTGATTTTTAATTTTACTTTTAGTTTCCATGTTTAGTTTTAATACTTCATAATAAATATGAATATACAAAGCAACATGTAAAATAACAGGTTATGATTACAATGAATTTTTATGCACTAAATATTAATATTCTATATAATACAAAGTTATAAATATTTTTAGTAACTTATTAAATTATAAAGTGGTTGTATTAAGATTATATGTGAGCTGGAATGAAAAAATAAACCCAAAGTGGGAAATGATTTTTAATGTAGGCATGATGAATTTTTAATGTAGGCAAAACTTCTTATCTCCGCAAATCACAGGCACTTTGGCGCCTGTGAATTTCCCTTCTACTCAATTCTTTTACAGAAATTCGGAAAATCTCAAAGAAACAAAAAGATACTGAGCTGCTTCTTTCATTCCAAATCACAAAAGAAGAAAGAAAGAATCTGATTTATGTCAACAAATTCTGATTTAAGTTAAAGCAGATTTATTTTAAAGGAAAAAAAATCCTCATCCTGCTGGAACATTTAAATTAAAAAAAAGAAAAGAAATTCGCCCAAAAACAATTTCAGTGCAAACTCGTATTGCGTTGGACTACGATGTCGGCCATTACGGGATGGGTGTGTAGACCTTGAATATAGAGGGTGTTGATACAGCACGTGTTGCTATGAATTGTCTTCAAGCTTGCCCAACACTTCCTTGGCCAGCTAGGTGACCTGATCTCTTTGCCATAGAGCACATTTGGGACGTTATGGTAAGGCGATTGCAACCATCCCGGAATGTTGACGATTTAGCCCGACAGTTGGAGACAATTTGGCAAGACCTTCCGCAGGGCACCATCCGTGAACTTTATCAATCTATGTCACGCCGGGTGACATCTTGCATCCAGGCCAGATGTGGACCAACGCCTTATTGACTTCCTCCCTTTGTATACGGTCAAACTCTAAATCATTAAATTGTTCTGAAATTTTAATCGTTTCTTTTTCTATGTATGTTCTTCACATCCACCAATTTTTATCACAATTGGACAACTCCTTCTTGATGCGTCGATTTTTTGTTATAGGGTGTATATATATATATATATATTATTAACATTTATGCAAAATATTTCAAAACTCCACATTGTTTTGGAAATAAAACTACTTATGGCATCTAAGTATCTGTTGTTGAACTTCCAATTTCTAGGCTATCATATTTGCAACTATAAAGGTTCACCGCTATAGCATTAGTCATTGCTGGAAGTATGACCAGGAAAATTTCAAAATCCATCTCTCTTAATTTTGAATCCACATCTGCTGCTAATCCTTGTACATTAAGGTTAATGCATTCTAGCAGTTTGTGTCTTGGAGCTTACTTTTCAAGATAAAAAAATCTGATGTGGGCAACACATGACTTTCCTTATATAATGTAATGAATTTCCTACTTTTACAGTAAAAAATAGGATTTTCTTGTAGTAGATACTAATATTCTTTCCAAGATATTGAATTTTCGACAATTAGTCGTCATTTTCATTGATTTAGCGTCATTTTTATCCATTTGGCGAGATTTTCGTTAATTTGGCAACATTTCAAAAAAGTCGCCAAGTTGGCGACATTCCGCCAAATTCGTCGCCAAAATCTCGCCAAGCGTTATGCACTAAGAAATAAGTTTTTCTTAAAGCAGATAAATGACTATTGGCGTTCAAATACAAAGGTATTATTCAAAGTATCTTTTTTCAAGAATGGAACGAGCTAGATCCACGAGAAGGATTACACTCAATTTATCGCATGGTATTACATATGAAAAGTAAACATGTTTCTCAATAGGAAATATTTTTCTTATTATTTTATATGACTTTTTGATAATTTTTTAAAAAAATGTACAATATCTCGAGAACGGTTCACGTTAGCGTTCTAAAATTTATGTCAATCGTTTTCTAATGAAAAATTACATAAGAAATGTCTATTTGCGTAACTTTATTAGTGGTTTTAATTTTTTGACGATTTTTTCAAAATTTCATTCGAAAATTTAGGGGGGTTCCGAACATTCGATTGCGTATGAAAACAATAGGCTTCCAGTGTTTACGGATTGTGATTTTTGTACCAAATTTGGTTCGAATCGGTCCATTCGTTCGTCAGTTATCGTCTCCACAGACTCACTGACACACACACACACATACACACATACTTTCACACACACACACACATACATCACTCCAAAAATGTTTGATTCGTGATCAGGGATGCTTGAAACGTGCTCTCCCGTCGAAAACTCGAATTCGAATTTTCGACCCCGTCACAATACTTTCCTTATACATTATGTATATAAGGAAAGTAAAAATCTGATGTGGGCAACACATGGCTTTCCTTATATAATGCAATGAATTTGCTACTTTTACAGTTAAAAAAAATGTTATTCTTATAGTAAATACTTATATTCTTTCCAAGATATAGAATTTTCGTCAATTGGTCGTCATTTTCATTAATTTAGCGTCATTTTATCTATTTGGCAAGATTTTCGTTAATTAGGCAACATTTAAAAAGTCGCCAAGTTGGCGACATTCCGCCAAAATTGTCGCCGAAATCTCGCCAAGTGTTATGGACGGAGAAATAAGATATTCTTTTACCAGATAAATGACTATTGGCGTTCAAATACAAAAGTTTTACTCAAAGTATCTTTTCTCATGAATGGAACGAGCTAGATCCACAAGAATGATGTCACCAAATTTATCGCAGGATATCACATATGAAAAGTGAACATGTTTCTCAACAGTTAATATATTTTTTTAATTTATGGGATTTTTTGATAAATTTATTTGAAAAATGTGCAATATCTGGAGAACGAATCGTGCTATCGTTATAAAGTTTATGTCAATCGTTTTCTAAGGAAAAATTGCATAATAAATGTCTATTTGCGTAACTTTATTAAAGGTTTTGATTTTTTCAAAATTTCACTCGGAAAATTTAGGGGGGTTTTGAACATTCGATTGCGTTTAAAAACGATAGGCTTCCAGCATTCACGGATTGTGATTTTTGGACCAATTTTCATTCAAATCGCTTCATTCGTTCGTGAGATATCGTCTCCACAGACTCACTGACACACGCATACTTTCACACACAGACATCACCTCAAAAATGTTTGATTCGTGATCAGGGATGCTTGAAACGTGCTCTCCCGTCGAAAACTCGAATTCGAATTTTCGACCCCGTCACAATACTTTCCTTATACATTATGTATAAAAGGAAAGTAAAAAGAAAACACGCGTAAAAGAATAAAGGAAACATCATGGGAAAAGATTCAAAATAAATGGTTTCATCCAAAAAAAAAAAAAAAAGAAGATTTAAGAAAATGCACACATTTCACAATGGTCAAATTTTATAGTCATTATGAGCTATGTATAACAGCAGGGGCTCTTATAGAGTGTAAGTATTTGTCTAACATGAATGGTGAATTGATGATGCCTTTCCTTCATCTTGCTGATTGAATGGTAAAGAAAAGGGCCACAGACTTTTCCTTCACCATTTATCAGCATAGATTTGTTTAATATCATTCACCGCAATAAAAAAATACATCGATTTTAAAATTGTTAAATTATTAACATTGTTAAATTATTAACAATGTAAAATGTATAAAGTTTGCTTTTATTATGTATAAACAATTTCATATTTGTATTTCAAACTATCGCCTAATAAATCTAAATATAAAATTCCTGTTTATAGGAAACGTTAATTCAATTTGGTTCAGTTTTTCTGCTTTTCTTGTGAGGTGCTATATATCACTTGATCATCAATAATGTTCTTAACGTCAAACTTTTTCGCGCCAGAAAAATATAAATATATTGTCAATAATGTATTATACTACTCAATAATATAAAGGGTGGTCATAAAATAACTTCCAATATTCACAAGCCGCTAGAGACCACAACAATGGCAACTGGAACTATGGATGTAAAGTTTCCGGATAGTAAAGTGACAATGCGCTACCAAATGAGACTGGGGAAAGCGCTCCTAACGGCAAAATTGTGAAGTTAGCACTCTTACCTCGGAAACTATAAAATATACTACAGAAAAATGTCAATTAGAAATTTATAGATCATCATCGAATTAGTAATGGTATTTTCAGGAAAAGATCATGACACTATTCTCATGAAAATTATAGCTAGGTAGTACTGCTATATGGGGAATTCAGACCACATGTATAAGCTGTACAGCAGTATACCTTACGATTTCCTACTATTCCATATTCACATGCAATACAGGCGAACGGGCTATAGGAAGTTATTTCCTGCATACACATTTGTGTTAGGATAGACTGTAGGCATATTAATTATACTTTACGTTGAAGTGTACGTTATGTAAATAGGTTTTTTGTAATAAATTAAATTATAATTCAATGATACTCCATAAGTTGTCGATGTGGTGGCCGAGCGGTCAAAGAGGCAGGCGTTTCCTCGTGATGGCTCGGCTGCCAGATTGCGGGTTCGAGTCCCGCCTGCGGGCATGGATGTTGTGATGTCTTATTTGGGGCAGAAGTCAGACTTCTACCTTCGGGTGCCCCGGGTCATTAGACTAAACAGAAGCAGTGCACACATTCTTCCTTAAATGTAATGTTAAGGACACGACAACAACAACAACTCTATAAGTTTCTAATTGTTTCGCAGTTTCCGATATAGAAGTGCTAACTTTCTTATTTTACCGCTAAAGGCGCTGTTCTCAATTTCATTACAGTAGTGGCCAAAATTGTGGAAACCTTTTGGAAAATGTGTATTTTTGAGGTTTGATAGCTCATAACACCACTTTTTTTTGTACCAATACCATAAAATTATGTATCAGTGGAAAGATAATTTAATCAAGATTGTAATGCAATAACATTTATGAATTAATTTTTAATAGAACAGCATTGATAAAGAAGGAAAGTGAAATACGTTAGAAAAAAAGATGTATAACAAAAATTCTCACCATGACAGTTAATACTTAGTTGCGTAACCTTTAGCCTTAATTACGGCCTTACACCGTTTTCCCATGGAGTGAACCAAGTTTTTTAGTTCTGTAGCTGTTATAATGTGAAACCAAGATTGAATTGTTGCTTCTGTTAATTGGGTTTTATTGCTGGTTTGTTTCTGACTAACAAGTTTCTTTAGTTGGCATCATAGATTTTCGATGGGGTTACAGTCTGGGCTATTTCCAGGCCATTCCAGCAGTTGAAAATGATTATATTGAATCCACTTTTTGCACAAACGAGCAATATCACATGGAGCTGAATCCTGTTGAAATATAAATGCTTCACTATCTTGGAAAAGATCACCTGCAGAAGGCTGCAGTTTGGGCTCAAGTATTTCATTTATGTATCTTTGGGCATTTATATTCCCATTGATCACGCAAATTCTATCCACACCTCTTGATGTCATGCCAACAGCTGTACCGTGCTGAAAACACCGGTTTTCGTTAGATCACCGAAGTCAAGCAGCATCGGGCGCGGCTAGTACTTGGTGGGTGACCACCTGGGAACACCGCGTGCTGTTGGCACATCTCGGGTGCGGTATCCCCGTGGTTTGCGCGCTAGATTTGCACGCTGCCACAACTGCCGCCGTGTTCATGCGGAGTACGATCACGTTAAACATGTGGGTCCGTAAGTCCTTCCGAGAGGTTGGTGGTAGGGGAAGGAGGGTACGGTCCTTGTGGATGCCTCCCCCACTGGGTTCCGGTCTAAATTGGGTGGCACTTCCCGGCCGTCCAAACAGTTACCTTACACCTTTCTGGTAGGTCGGACGGTCTGGGTCTCAACAACAGCAACACCTCTTGATGTGATACAACCCCAGATCATAACACTAACTGGGTGTTTCACGGAAGGTGTAATGCAATCAGGATGCAAATCTTCTCCGATTCTTCGTACGTATTTTACGGCATCACTACCAAACAGGGAAATTTCGGTCTCATCACTCCAAATTACACAGTTCCATTGTTCCGTTATCCAATTAACATGGATTTTAGCCCAATTTAATCTTTTCAACATTTGTTTGAGAACTAAAAATGACTTTTTTCGTGGAATTCTAGTATTTAGACTAAATTCATGCAGTCTGCGTCAAACAGTCCTTGCATTCAACTTCGCATTGCATTGCGCCATTTTACCTTATATACACCCAGATGATTTTCTTTTGTCACCTAGGCACAGTCTCCTACTTCTTCTATCATCATTTGCTGTTGTGCACCTTTTCCTGCCTTTAGCAGTCTGGTTTTGTAGTGACTGAGTCTCTTTATACATTTTAAAAAATTTTGAAATGCCACCTTTGGTTAAGTTTTCCCCAACATTTCTTCTAATTTCTTCCTAACTGTAGCCTTGTTCACTTAATTGTACTATTTTACATCGTTTACTGGGTGACCAGTTAACTCTTTGCACCATTTCTTTAATTTCATTACGTTTTACAAGCTCTCTAAATCAAAGAACACACACAAAAAAAACCAACCAACTTGATAGCAATCACATAACACAGTGATGAATGTCCTGTGACCTGTTGGCTCATTGCCAAAACAAGATGACACCTGATTGGCTCTCTCATGCTCATTGATTACATTCAAATGAAGGAAAGCTACTTCATATAAACCTAAGCAAGTTGTGCTTCTTTTTCCTGGTTATTTAGCTATGACTTTTGATAGAATACAGATAATTAAACAAATGTTAATGTATTACAATCTTGATTAAATTATCTTTCCATTGATATATAATTTTATGGTATTGGTACAAAAAAAGGTGGTATTATGAGCCATCAAACCTCAAAAATACACTTTTCCAAAAGATTTCCACAATTTTGGCCACTGCTATAGGTATCGAATGGTCACTTTACTATACAAATAGTACCTTACTTTCATATCTCTAGGTACCATTATTTGGTCTCTAGGGGCTCATAAATAGGAAACGTTATTTTATGACCACCCTGTATTTGACAAGTGATTTAAAATAATTGATATCATTGATTTTGGGATGAATCTGAACACCAAGACATCTTTTTGTATGACCTTGATTAAATTCATTCAGAAATAAATTTTGCTTTTTCTATATTCAGATTGTTTTCAATGACAAATGTCATCACTAATTTTCAACTTACAGTATGGCTGTATGAAACATTTAACTGTCCAAACCAATGCTACCTACCTTCCTGTAACTTCTGGATAAATTCTTGGGAAATAAAATATTTCAATATAAACAAGACAAATATAGTTAAACTATTTATAGTGAATTTAAAATTTGATAATTTGTTACTTTTTTCCATGCATTGCTTTTAAAATATATTCATTTTATTTAATTTCCATAATTGAAAACTTATTTTATAGCTTAAAATGAAACTTTAATGTGAAAATCCTCAGTTTTAATTAAAAATTAGTTTTATCCCTAATTGTCCTTAAGTTATCAGATTTAATGTCTTTTATCGTCTGCAACTTCCTTCCTTATCGCTAAAAGCCATCTAATCAATGATTAATGAAAAATATAATTATTTCTAACTAAACCAGAATTCTGCTTTGTTAAAAAGTACAGTTCTAGGCTTAAAGGGTATTTTGCTGAGACAAGTTGATTAGCAGCATTTTGATAATTGAAAGGAATTCGTTATTTGCATTAAGTCAGTTTGATAAATTGATGATTAAAAATCTGATGTGGGCAGCACATAACTTTCCTTATATAATGCAATGAATTTACTACTTTAACAGTAAAAAAAAATTAGGTTATTCTTATAGTAGATACTTATATTTTTTCCAAGATATTGAATTTTCGTTAATTAGTCGTCATTTTCATTGATGTAGCGCGTAATTTTTATCCATTTGGCGAGATTTTCGTAAATTTGGCAACATTTAAAAAGTCGCCAGGTTGGTGACATTCTGCCAAATTCGTCGCCAGAATCTCGCCGAACGTTATGGACTAACAAATAAGTTATTCTTACAGCAGATAAATTATTATTAGTGTTCAAATACAAAAGTATTACTCCAATTGAGTATATTTTCTCATGAATGAAACGAGCTAGATCCACGACAATGATGTCACCAAATTTATCGCATGATATTACGTACGAAAAGTGAACATATTTCTCAACAGTTAATATTTTTCTTTACTTTTTGATAAATTCATTTGAAATATGTGCAATATCTCGAGAACAGTTCATGCTAGCGTTCTAAAGTTTATGTCAATCGTTTTTTAAGGAAACATTACATAAGAAATGTCTATTTGCGTAACTTTATTAAAGGTTTTGATTTCTTGATGATTTTTTCAAAATTTAACTCGAAAATTTAGGGGAGGGGGGTTCTGAACATTCGATTGTATTTAAACACAATAGGCTTCCAGTATTCACGGATTGTAATTTTTGCATCAAATTTTATTCGAATCACTCCATTCGTTCGTGAGATATCGTCTCAACAGACTCACTGAGACACACACACACAGAGACATCATCTCAAAAATGTTCCATACATGATCAGGGATGCTTGAAACGTGCTCTCAAGTCGAAAACTCGAATTCGAATTTCCGACCCCGTCACAATACTTTCCTTATACATTATACTATGTATATAAGAAAAGTAATAAAAGTTTTTATGCGATATAGTTTGTTGAATAATTCAACTACACCATCAAAGGTTACAAGTTAATATAGTTGTAACACTATTAAAGCTAGAAAATGTACACGGAGTTGTCAGGGATTAATGGCGTTTATTTATTCAATTTTTCAAAAGACGTAATCGCCTGCTGCAGATGATTCACTGCGTTCTCTATTAAAAAGCATTGATAGAGTGGTTATAAAGCTCCCTATTTATTATAACGTGCCTATTTATAGTAAGGATTTCGTTCAAAGCTTGTTTGAAAGAGAATTCTTCGATCTTTGAAAACCCTGCGATAATATTTTCGATCTCCAAGGAACCGATTTGTGAAAAATCACTCAAAAATGGCTCTTCAACATTTAATAAAAAATTTGATGTGGGCAATACATGACTTTCCTTATATAGTGCAATGAATTTACTACTTTTACAATAAAAAAATAGGTTTTTCTTATAGTAGATATTTATATTCTTTCCAAAATATTGAATTTTCGTCATTTAGCCGTCATTTTTATTGATTTAGTGTCATTTTTATCCATTTGGCGAGATTTTCTTTAATTTGGCAACATTTTAAAAAGTCGCTAAGTTGACGACATTTCGCTAAATTTGTCGCCATAATATCGCCAAGCGTTACGGATGGAGAAATAAGTTATTCTTATAGCAGATAAATAACTACTGGCGTTCAAATACAAAAGTATTACTCAAAGTATCTTTTCTCATGAATGGAACGAGCTAGATCCACGAGAATAATGTCACCCAATTTATCGCATAATATTACATATAAAAAAGTAAAACATGTTTCTCAACAGTTAATATATATTTTTTTAATTTTGGGAATTTTTTTGATAAATTTATTTGAAAAATGTGCAATATCTCGAGAACGGTTCATGCTAGCGTTATAAAGTTTATGACAATCGCTTTCTAAGGAAAAATTACACAAGAAATGTCTATTTGCGTGACTTTAAAGGTTTTATTTTTTTGATGATTTTTTCAAAATTTCACTCGAAAATTTAGGGGTGTTCTGAACATTCGGTTACGTTTAAAAACAATAGACTTCCAGTATTCAAGGATTATGAGTTTTGTACCAAATTTCGTTTGAATCGCTCTATTTGTTCGTGAGATATCGTCTCCACAGACTCACTGACACACACACACACTTTCACACGCACACGCACACTTTCACACACACACACACACACTTTCACACACACACGCACACTTTCACACACACACACACACACACACTTTCACCCACAGACATCACCTTAAAAATGTTTGATTTGTGATCAGGGATGCTTGAAACGTGCTTTCCCGTCGAAAACTCGGAATTCGAATTTTCGACCCCGTCACAATACTTTCCTTATACATTATGTATATAAGGAAAGTAAAAAGATTAATTTAAATTTAAAAAAAAAACCTCTAAGAGTTGTTTCTTCGGCAGCCAAGAAACCCCATTACTAAATCTCATGGACGTACGTTGCTTAAATTTTCCGCTACAGACAACACAAACAGACAGACATAGTTTATTATTATAAACTAGAAACTGTATTCATCATTGCTCGATATTTAAAGCAGGGAATAATTACATTCATTAAATTTGTCTAAAAGCTTAGTCACTTACTGCCCGAAATCACTTAAATTACAAAACATACGCGAGCACACACTTAAATTACAAAACATACACGAGCACACACTTAAATTACAAAACATACGCGAGTACACACTTAAATTACAAAGCACACGCGAGTACATGCTCAGACCGCTGCTCGGATGCGTAATGTGCTTTGTCCCGACGCTGGCCACATCAATATTTTCGATTCTAGTTACAGCTCGTTATCTACATAATTTTCTTAACAGATGAAGTCATTTTCTACAGTTATTTTACATCTATGACCTTTCGAACCCATGCTAAGAACGCCCTCACCCATTTCCAAAATATCCAGCTCCCAAACCAAAATGAATCTGGCCCATTTTTCTGTACGTTTCGACCTTCAGTAGGATCCGAAATATGCTAGATTCGTTCACAACATCAAAGACATAACTCGGATAAAAAATGCATAATTAATGATTGTATAATTAATGAGTTTATGTACATTTTATGTATTTTTTAAATGTATAATTAATGATTTTATGTATTCTTTTCTGGAGTGGTTTGTAATATTTTAAGCAACTGTTTAAAAAGATGCACTCCGGATGACGCGTCAATTTTGATATATCGTAATGCAAAAATCGGAGAGGTTTAAAACGTACGAAAAGTATATATTTAAAAAAAATAATTGAAACTTATCTATTCATTGTATAGACTCCGTTCAGAGTTTGTTTGAAAGATAATTCTTCGATCTTTCCGAAGGTATCAAGGTGAAAACTCTGCGATAATACTTTAGGTCGCGAAGGGATCGGTTTGTGTGAATATCGACCAAAATCGTTGTAAATTGGGTAAAAACATAAAATTACTATAACTAAAAAAATTGAAATTAATAATAATAATAATAACGGGGGGTGAAAAATTGAAAATAATAATAATAATAATAGTAACGGGGATGTGCACCTATTCGAGTTCTGAAGTACCTGTGTACCAAATTCGTAGTCGTACGACGCTTAGATTTCCCGCTATACACAGCACACAGACATCTTAGTTTATTGTGTAAGATAATAACTGCTCTATATAAAAATTACTATGTACTGCAATGTAACTGAATAAATAAAGCAAGTGACTCAGGGCCATAGTCAGAAATGTAATCCAAGAGAGGCTGGAGTAAAATTCCAGGGGGGCTCAACAGCTTTCAAGGAGGAGTTCACTAGAAAAACATTTGGGGGGTGGCGGAGGAAAATGCCCCAAAATGTTAAATGCTAGTTTTTAATAAATTACTACATTAAAAATATTTTAATTATAATTAAATATGTGTAAGCGTCAACTGAGAACTATTTTATTTCACATTCATTTTATTCTTGTAACCTTGCTCTAGCAGCACTCAGTGAGTCACGTGATATTATGTACGACGCTTGATGCCCGCCTTCGATGTTACGATATATTTTTGGTTTATTACGATGTAATTATATAAACCTTTGTTAATTTGTGCTAGGATGCTATTCATTTAAATTGCTTCTGCCGGATACATCCCTTACATATGTTATATCACATAATATTAAATTGGCCGTTATTACTTATCAGTTGATAATATATAACATGATAATGTAGTCTATATAAATAAAATTGAAAATCTGTCTGTCTGTCTGTCTGTCTGTCTGTCTGTCTGTTTGTCCCATCATCACGGGAGAACGGCTGAACCGAATTTGATGAAATTTTGTGGGTAGCCTAGAAATAGCCCCACTTAAAATTTAGTCTATGGTTGGAATTTCTGCGACCAGTGGTTCTCGAGATATTAGTAAAAAACGAAACTTTCGTTTGTCTCATCATCACGAGAGAACGGCTGAACCGAATTTAATGAAATTTTGTGGGAGGCCTTGAAATAGCCCCCCATAAATTTTGCCCAAGTTTCAAGTTTCTAAGACCAGGGGTTGTCGAGATATTAATGAAAAACGGAACTTTTTTTATAGGAGTTCTACTCTCCAACTCCGTGGTTTATCCAAACGGAAAGGATAAAAATCGTTTGTTTAAAGCGTCAAAGGGAATTAAAACTTTATTTTTGAGTTTGATGCAGGATTTTTGCATTAAATAGTCACTATCTGAAAGCATGAATTGTTTGAAACATGAATTTAAATGGAAAAATCTACCTCCATGTTTTTACATGTATTAACCTCCATGTATTTCACAAGCTTTTACTCAACGATTAGAAGTATAAAGAAATGAAAATGGTTATTTAATTTCGCATTTTATGAGGAAGATTCTATCTTATACCATGTTGATCGGCAAAGGAATGGAATTAAATGTGTTTGTTAATGATTATTATTATTTTTTCTATTTGTATAATAAATAAATGGATGTAAAAATATATTTTATAAATGAACGGTTTGATTGTTCTTTTAATTATATATATTGCGGACTGCGTACATTACTTTTATTTATTTTAGCAAAGAGGTTTCAAGCTCATATATTGTGTTTAGCTAATAAACTCAAATAAATGAACGGTTTGATTGTTCATTTAGTTATATATATTGCGAACTGCGTACATCACACTTTTATTTATTTTAGCAAAGAGGTTCCAAAGCTCATATATTGTGTTTAGCTAATAAACTCACATATTGTGTTTACCCAATAAATTCATTTAGCCGATTGTTGAAGCAGAAAAAGAGTAGAACGGATGTATGTATCTTCTAATACAATTTTAGTGTTTTCATTTAGTATATATACAGACGGGATATGGATATTTTATTCTTCAGATCTGTAAATTTAGAGCTATGAATGTAGCGGAATATCTCTAAATAACTTGGTAACTTTTCTTAAACTTTACCAAATTAGAGGAAATATTTCGAAATTAATAAAAATGACCCAAATCAATGAAATTAAATTTGTTTTTTTAGAATAGAGTACTGAAATGATGTTTCTGTAGCATTTGTCGGTCAGTCCATCCATCCTACTTAGTAACGCATTTAACTAATTTTTTTAATATCACTACATTGATCAAAATATTTGTAAATCCATAAAAATATCATGGAGACGAAAATGTCGCCAAACCTTCCATGAAGATCACATTATTCAGGCGACATGATTTCCATCAATTTATTTAAAGCAGATGATATCATGTCGCTTAGCAACGGATCCAATGTGTTATGTGTCATACGATTTTTATTAAATCTAATAAAAATATGTATATAAAATAAATTTCATTGACATTGCATTTTTGACTGGATAATATCAATTACGGTCTTCAGGTTTAAACATCATTATTATTGATATTTCGGGGACAGTTGATTCAGGAATTATTGATATTTTCAAATTATTATGCCATTGTTTCATTATGACGAAAATTGTTGAAACTCATATATAGTACGTTGTACAAGTAATCTTCTGCAAATGCACGGGTATATCTTCTAATCTACGAGAATATAAGTATAACAGGTATATTGGCAAAATTTTTATATATATTGTCATATATTGGAATCAATTACGACCTTCTGGTATTAAGATTACGGGGATTTTTGATACTTTCAATTTATTACGTCATCTTTTTTATTTTGGTAAATATTTTTAAGAGTCATATTACAATATGTTTAAGCTTCTACTAACAAACTGGCATATTTTCTAATTTGCGACAATATAAGTAGTACGTGGTTGCATATATTGATTCAATTCTTTTTTTTTGTGTGTGAATTTGTTTACAAAAGGGGCCAGGATATTTTATTCTTCAGATTTGCCCGTGAAGATAATTTTGCATAGTGAGAACAGATATTCTTAAACTTCTCTTTATGAGCAATAAATTTAATATTTTAACAGAATTTGCACATGATTGCGAATTATAAGTTTTTTTATATTATATACTCCGTACGAAGGACGGGTATGCTGCTAGTACTCTATATATCTAACTCATCTGCATAACTGCCCATCAGTTGGCAATGTATAACGGTGAAACTCGCAATAGTACAAAAGTACTCTAAATACTATATTCTTAATTTAATTTTTAAAATTTATTGAATATTTTTAAATTAAATATGTAAATAAATTAATGATCATCAATATAACCACAAATTCAGCGACGAAAAAATCTTAATTTTATACAATACAAAACGAAATTTACAAAAAATTCTGAAAAAGCAAAATTTTACAAAATTTGGATGGCATGTTGTATGAAATTTCATACCATTACAAAAGATCAAATATTTCCATCAGAGGAGGGCTGAGAATACCTCTTAACTTTACTTTACTCAAAGACATTGTGTAAGTGAGCAAAATTCTTGTTAGATGTAGTTTAGTATTTCCTGAAAAGAACAATACATTGCATTACATTATATTACACGATGAAAGTCATTTTTGAATTTAGGCACCATTTTCTTTATTGCTAATACAGTTATACCAGTCTCTCAGCGGATTAATTTAATTAACTGAAATATGATTGTTGTAACAAATGTGTACAATCATCAGTTGGTGACGTGTAACAATTTTTATAAAGGGTTCTAGGGAAAGTCCTAAAAGCACCCCAATAACTTTGTAAAGAAAACTCCATGAGTGTACACATATGGTCTGCGTATAGTAAGGTGATCATGTCCAATCGATTAAAGGTGATTGCAACGCCCCTAGCGAAAAATTTAAAAAGTTAGCTTAGTGAACTCGACAACAACGCGGAATGAACGAAAATAGTCAATTACAAAGTTGTAGATAATTCTCCAATTCAGTGGTTTTTAAAGTGTGTTCCACGGAAACCTTGAGGTTCCATGACAGACTTCCAGGGTTTCTGTGACGTGGTGGTTTCGTGTAACTTTGTTTTTTAAATTAGCGAAAACGCGTAAAATTTAAATGCATAATTTGGTTCCTAATGGACTTTTTCTCATTTTGGGGTTCAGCCATCAAATTAAATTTAAAAAAAAAAAGGATTTCGCAATTAAAAATGTTTGAAAAACACTCGACACCAAGAACCCACGAAACGGATATAACTGTATGAAATGATTTGTCAAATATTCGAATCATCAGGGGTTGTAACACGGTGACACCTTCAATGACTGTCAAAGTTCACTGCAAATATTTTTTCTCCAATTCAAATAAGCATTGTTGCTGACGAAGAGCATTTTGAACAAGCTGTGCGTTTAATTCCTAGGCACGTAAATGTTCCTTATTTTGGCATTTCTGATAAGGACAGCAATTTGCCAATGACTATATTGTTTCAAATAAATGCCGTATGTAACAATTTTAGCGTCAATTCCTACTGTTTAGACAATGCTTTACAACTCGATAACTGTTTTTCTCGTCATCTCGCTTTGTTACCTAATCTGCTATCTTAACTCTTTAAATTTTCCACTAGGGGGCACTGTAATCACTTTCAATCCATCCGGCTATCGATGGCTGCTTTAGTAAACATAGACTTAAAGTGCCTAATCATGGCCTTTTCCTTACAAAGTTATTGGTTTTCTTAAAGACTTTCGTAGTTAATATATATATAAATATGATTAACAATTACACACTGCAAACTTTTTTTTAAAGTCCTTCCGAGAGGTTGGTGGTAGGGGAAGGAGGGTACGGTCCCTGTGGATGCCTCCCCCACTGGGTTCCGGTCCAAATTGGGTGGCACTTCCCTGCCGTCCAAACAGTTACCTTACACCTTTCTGGTAGGTCGGACGGTCTGGGTCTCAACAACAACAACACTGCAAACTTTCTCCAATGCAATACATTCATTATTGTTGAGTTATTGAATGTAGAATTTTTACTTTCCCTGCGATACATGGTGATGTATAGGGAAAGTATTGGAATCTTATCAAGTTTTCGACGGATCTACATGGTTTGAAACCTCTAGAATACGAAAAGGCTAATTTTAGTGTGACGTCTGTATGTATGTGTTGTTGTTGAGAGCCAAACCGTCCTACCTACCAGAAAGGTGTATGGTAACTGTTTGGACGGCAGGGAAGTGCCCCCCAATTTAGACCGGAACCCAGTGGGGGAGGCATCCACAGGGACCGTACCCTCCTTCCCCTACCGCCAACCTCTCGGAAGGACTTACGGACCCACATGTTTAACGTGATCGTACTCCGCATGAACACGGCGGCAGTTGTGGCAGAGTGCAAATCCAGCTCGCAAACCACCGGACTACCGCGTCCGAAATGTGCCAACAGCACGCGGTGTTCCCAGGTGGTCACCCACCCAAGTACTAACCGCGCCCGATGCTGCCTGACTTCGGTGATCTAACGAGAACCGGTGTTTTCAGCACGGTACGGCCGTTGGCCCTATTTAATCAATGTAGCATTTCTCATTTAATCAATATAGCAAATTGATTTTCAACATTGTATAGACATTTCTCCAGCACTATGTATGTCACTGATGATAATTCACTTTCAGGCGACAAAATATCAGAGCGTGATTCAATTTTAGATTCATATTCTTTTCATTATGCATAGAAAATTGGATGATTTGCTTGGGTTTCAAAAGGAAATTGCTGAGGTAAAGATGCCATCCGAAAGCAATTTTAGAATCTTGAATTGATTTGCAAATAAATTGTTCGGATTCAAAAATATGTTTCCAATATAATGGAAGTAAACATTTAAAAATATCAAATGAAATATCAGAAATTTATGAAGGATCGTTTCATATCGTGGCAAATGTGTTCACACTTCATTTTTGACGAAACTATTAAGCATTTTTATTCTCTTTTGCATACTTGTTTCGTACAGTTAAATGAATTTTCGGAAAAACCGGAAGGGACATCTCCAGAACCGGAAGTGGAAATCCTTAGTTAATCTCCCCATTCCCTCTACTTAATCCATATCAGTCATCATTTAAGCTCTATCTGTTCATCAATCCTAAGAAATATATATTTCAAGTAAATTTTTTGAAAACGGAAATGGAAATCCTTAGTGAACATCCTACCTTCTCTGGAAATTGATTCTGAATTCATATCATTACCATTTAAGCTCATTCATAGCCAATCTTAAAAAATAGATGTTTCAGGAAAAATTTGCAAACTAGAAGTGGTAAAAGAACAGGAAATGGAAATCTTCAGTACAACATGCTACCTCCTCCAGAATTTGATGCTAAATTCATATCATGTATAATCTGAATCTGTTATCATTATTCATATCAGTTATCATTGGTTAAAGCAACCAATCTTAAACATTTTTGAACCAAAAGGGGAAATCCTTAGTGAACCGCCAACTTCCTTCAGAATTTAATGCTGAATTTATATCAGTTCAAAAAAAATTTTTAAGCGAATATTTCTCAAGATTGTCTATAAATAGAGCTTAGATGATGGCTGATATGAATTCAGCATTATATTTCGAAGGTTGCCCAGGTGCACTAACGGCTACAACTTCCAGTTCAAGAAATTTCCCTTGAAACATATATTTCTTAGAAGTGGCTATAGGTGAACATAGATGACGACTGATATGGATTCAATAACGAAATTCGGACGAGGTAGAAGTGGTTCACTAAGGATTTCCGTTTCTGGAGATGACACTTTCGGTTTTCCGAAAATTCGTATAATTATATGAAATAAGTCTGCAAAAGAGAATAAAATGCTTAATGGTTGTGTCAAAACTGAAGCTTACACGCCATTTGCCACCATATGAAGAGCTCCTTCATAATATTCTTGTGTCAAATTGCATCTATGAGATGTGATATAGAAACGTCTTTTAAAATAAAAGAAGCCCCAGCAACCAGAAAGAAAAAAAAGATTGGTTGCCTGTTCATACTTATATATGTGAATTTAATTTCAAATCTTGAACATATTACAAAGAAAAGAACCTCGTAACTGTGCAGCAATTGACCGTTGGTGAATTCTGCAAGTTTATCACTATAGTTGACGAAGCCATGATAAAGGTTAGTTATAGCGATAAATAGTTGCACAATAGAAGAACGTGATCTCTGAACATATATGCCGGATTTGAATGTGCACTTGGATGTGTACCGGATTTGAATGTATACAAAAACTGCTTATAGCATCCTTGCGTCATTGTATCAGTAAGCAAAGATAATAGGAAATACCACATTCATACATTTATTAGGAGTAGAACATAAGTCAAAATACACCCAAGAGATGTTAAATAGAAACGTCTTGTAAAATGAAAGAAACCCCAACCAGAAAGCACAAAGGCTGGTTCACTGTTCATACTCCAGTAAGTGAATTTTAGTTCTATATTTGGACATACTACAGATGATCTTGTACTGTGCAGCAACTGGCTGTTGGTGGACTTTACAAGTTTATCACTGTCGTTTACTTTAGAGGCTAGTAAAGAAATCAGTGATAGCGATAGAAAGTTGAACAGCAGAAGAAAGGGATCTCTGTAAAAGAATGCCTGATTTGGTTGTTTCCACATTTCCAAGGTTGCGTAAAAAATGCTCAAGGCATTTCGAAGGTAAACCAAAAATATAGGCAAAGACGCGCAATTTTCGAATCTGTTCAAGATCTGAAGTATATATTTGTAACAATGGAAACAATCCTCAAATTCCTTTGGGGTAATTTCCTCAGAACGGCATTTTTTAGGAAACTTGGCGTGAAATATAAAAATCTTCTGGAACCGTATGCAAAAGAGGATGTAAAGAGCTAAAAAGATGCTTGAAAATGCTTCAGTAAAAACGATGTAGATGAGTGTTGCGATACATGCTTCAAGAAAGAGATGTGTTTCCCCTGGATTGATTAAATCCACGGTAACATATTTAACTGTTTCTTCATATTTTACTCTATCGTAAGGATATATATAAGAAAAGAACGATGCGATTTGCTGTAGAATTACAAATACGATACACGCCACTTCAACCCTCAAAGAAGGTGGTATTCCAAAAGTTTCTTCCCAATTTCTCATTTCTTGAATTATGTTATATATATTTCTCCTGGATCTGAACAATATATACCATAGAATGTATGAAATAATTATTGAAAAACTGGATGTAATGTGCTGTTTTAAATGAAATCCTATTTTATATTTTAATATATAAATTGCGAATACCGAATTTATTACCATAGCCCCTAGAATGACCATCGCAAATTTATTGCACATCCACAATATTGCTGACCTTAATTTAGAACTTCTTGAAAAATCAATTTCTATGCCAATAAGAAGAAATAATCTGGAAATAATCGTAAATTGCCTAAATGAGCAATTGCAAAGCATGGGAAATATTCTGTGCTGGTTTCGACAAGCCCCATACCTATCAGAAAGCATTTTTGAATGCGCAATAGAATAATTCAAATGTTCAAAACTTTCAATTTACTATTACCTTTCAGAAAGAAATGACACTGCTATTTTTTGTTACTTCATAAAAATTGTTAAAAGTATATTCATTTTAATTAATACAGTTTCATTAGTGAAATTATTCTGTGTTTCTAACTTACATAATACAGTTATAATGTTCTACATTAGAAACAATAATACAATTAACTAGTAATTCAAGTTAAGGCTGGTTATTGGCTGGCCCTCAAGACATATCAACTAAATTTTCAATATTTTATCCTGTTGCGTCTCCAAAATTTCAAAATTTTCTCTGCCACAACTTGCATATATTCCCTCTAAACTTTATTCTTTTTATAGGTTAATTCAATATTGACTGTAATTTTCATCTTTCAACGAGTTTTTTACATATGTATATAACTAGTTGAAACTTTGGAAGAATCTTTTCTATGTAACTAGTTGAACCCTTCGATAAGTCTTTTTTGTATAACTAGATGAGCTTTCCAATGAGGATTTTTATACGAGTTAGGCCTTTTGAAGAGTCTTTTTACATAACTCATTAAACTCTTCGATGAGTCTATTTTATATAATGATTCCTTGTATAAAACTAGTTTAGTCTTTTGATGAGTCTTTGTATAAAACTAATTAAACCTTTCGATGAGATTTTTTTTTGCAACTAGTTGAACCTTTCGAAGAATCTTCTTGTATATAACAAGTTGAGTATTTCGATAAGATTTTTATATAACAAGTTGAACCTTCCAAAGAGTCTTTCTATAATTGAACTCTTCGATGAGTTTTTTTTTATATAACTATAGATAACTCTTTTGATGAGTCTTCGTAAAACAAGTTGAACCTCTCGATGAGTCTTTTTATGCAACTAGTTGAAGCTTTTGAGGAATATTTCTTATATATTAGTTAAACCTTTCGAAGAGTCTTTTTAATATAACTAGTTAAACGTTTTGATAAGCCTTTTCTATATAACTAGATAATAAACCTTTCGGTTAAGTATGTTTTCTGTTTTTCTTTTTACACAACTGATCAAACTTAAGATAGATAAACAGTCTTCTGGTCAGCCAAATGTCCGTAGTTCTAAGCAAGTTGAGAAATGAGGTTGTTTTCTTTACTTCAAGATTAAACCTTGTTACTCTTATAAATTTTCTTCATAAAAAGAGGAGATAGTTTTCAAAGTAAAGTGCGTGACATTTTAAAAACTTGTTAAACGTTAGACTGACTTATTTTGTCAAAGGAAAACTGACATATAAGCAGTCTATAGAAACATTTAGTTGAAAACATTTTTAACGAACTTCCAATTTATTCATTGGGTATTAAAATGGAGAAAATACATTTGGCACTTTAATGATAGGTGTTACTATGGAGTAACTATGTTGACAATACCTCTTATTTTACCTTCAAAAATAGGAGGTATTGTAGCTATCGTTCTGGTCTATCTTACAAATAATTAAAAAAGCAATTTCTAACGATCCTTTTGGTGGCTTGAATTTAAAAGATTCTAAGTATATATTGATTTCAAAAGAACATTTATGTGCATATTTATCGACGGGCATTCCATTTCATATTTTTCAATAGATATTCATTTAATATAATATCTATTTAAACTATATTTCAATGTAAGTAAAACCAATATTTTTTTTTTGGGCGGGGGGGTCACTTACTGTACTATACATTGTATTCCTATGAGGAAAATAAAACAAACAATTATGACATTCAAATTTGAATTCTGCAATTAACAGATTCCCTATCACCCGTTCGCTTGCAGCCCTCCCGAGACACATGCGGCCCCACGCGATACATCACATATGTGGACTTCTGATCAATATCATTAACCATTATACAACCCCCCATCCAAACATAATTATTATTTCACCGCCTAACAAAAAGTAATTAATTTACAACACTGTAAAATGGACAATGACATTACAGGATAATGGCATTTATGTAAATAACTGGTAACAATATTAAACAATAAATCTTGTGATGTACAAGCGATAAAGCTCTTTAAACTGTTTTTATTTTTTATTATTACATTGCCGTCCACAAAAGTTAAACACGCGAAGCAAATTCTCAAATAGGGAATATTTCCGTAGATTTTATTGGGGGGAAACTTAAGTATTGTTGTCGATTGGGTTATAAGTATCAAATGATGTTTCCAATAGCGATTTACTCCTCGAGAGATTTAAAAATTTGATGCGAGAAGAAATAGATTCGTTTATGGCCAAGAGTTTCAATGCTGAAAGAAAATGTTTCAAGGATTGTTAGGGCTAATTTTGGATTAGATTAGCTTTGTTCTGACACAAAAAATAAGTTCAGGGCGCGGTAGCCCATTGGTTAGCGCGCTGGAGTTGCACTCGGTAGGCCCGGGTTCGATTCCAGCCACTGCCAAAACTGCCGCCGTGTTCACGCGGAGTACGATCACGTTAAACATGTGGGTCCGAAAGTCCTTCCGAGAGGTTGGTGGTAGGGGAAGGAGGGTACGGTCCCTGTGGATGCCTCCCCCACTGGGTTCCGGTCTAAATTGGGTGGCACTTCCCGACCGTCCAAACGGTTACCTTACACCTTTCTGGTAGGTCGGACGGTCTGGGTCTCAACAACAACAAAAAATAAGTTCGGACAATTCTCAATACTGGAATGCTGTTGGGAAGCTTGAAGCATGACAGTTCGTTAAGGAAGTAGCCAATTTCTTTTCTCTGGACCATTTTGTCATCTATCGTTTATGAAAACAATTCCAAACAAGTGGGAGACAGATTTGAAAATCCGTTTCAGCTCATTCTAGGACTACAAAATCCTCTGATGACCAGTACATCGTATCAAGGTTATTATAGTCTATACACAGGGGCGGCAAATAGGGGGCGCGAGGGGGCGCTGCAGCGCCCCCAAATTTTTCTTATTTCAGACCAAAAAATTCTTATTCTGTACCAAAACTGAAAAGGCGTAAAAAAATTCCAAGCGAATTCGGTGAAAAAAATCCCCAAGGTGAAAAAAATCCCCATGATGATGTTGAATCATATTACAGAATCAATATTCAATATGAAATTATAGATTCAGTATCTAATAAAATTGAGATAAGATTTAATGAGAACAATAGTTTTGTTTGCCCTTAGTTCAGTATTATCTGGATCAGATGTCGGAAAAAAAAAAGAAAACGTTTCTACCATATGCAAAGTATATAACTTCCAGAAAGAAGAATTGCTATGTGAATTGCGACTGTTTTATTCAATGGTGAAAAATGCAATCATAGACCGTCCTAATTTTAAAAGTCGACTAGTTTATTTTAAAGAGCGGAATTTAAAAAATATGTTTCCTGTCATAACTTTATTAGTTAAATTGTTTTTGACTGTGCCAATCAGCTCAGCCAGTTGTGAAAGGTCTTTTTCGTGCTCAGGAGGTTGAAAAATTATTTTCGCAGTACACTGGTACAAGAAACACTTTCATCTTTAACAATTTTAGCTATATAACAAGATATACCACTGGATTATGATGATATTGTAACAAAATTTTCTCTTCATACTCTAAGAACCGGCGTTTAAAACTCCAATAACAGGTAAATAAATATAGATATTTGTATTTAGAAAAATTATGTTAACAACAATTATGTTAACACAATTATGTACAAAAATTATGTTAGCAACAATTATGTTAACACAATTATGTACAAAAATTATGTTAACAACAATTATATTAAAACAATTATGTACAAAAATTATGTTAACAACAATTATGTTTACACAATTATGTACAAAAATTATGTTAACAACAATTATTTTTCTCAACATCAATTCAATTTTGTGATCCCCCTCCCCTCCTCCCCCTGTTAACAGACATTTTATTTATTTCATATTGGGGATTTTCATACAAGTCTCGCATCCCCAAATGAAATGCTGAAATGCCGCCCCTGGTCTATACATATTATAATCATCGAGTTACTGGCCAAACGCAATTGCCGATCGTCCGCACCAACTCTGTGATTGTTACCACAACAATAGGAAAGTTGGTATTTTCCAGCAATATGAGGCGAAAACTACATGTCAAGACTCTATGCCGGGGTACCACCAGTTTGTATCTCTTTTAGGAATAAGGCTATAGCGGAGTCCGATTTAAGATGTGTCGTCATAATGCGACTTTGACAGAAGGGCAATGGTCCAACATATTCTTTATGAATGAATCACGATTTTTCCTGAATTCAAGCAATGTCAACGTGGAGAGGAAGTGGAACACGCAGCCAGTTGAACATCGTTGAACACCACGCCTTTAGATATGGTTGTGTTATGGTATGGGCTAGATTTTCTTTGTGATATCGCACCGATCTGTACGTGTCCACAGAGAGTACTCTAATGGTGGAAATATTTCAGGAGCTAGCTCTTGAATCCTTTATGAACGTTGTATCAGTGGGGCGCTTAAGTACGAAGGTATTACTCGCATGTAGTAGCCAGCGTATTCCCCAGACTTCAATCTTATCGGAAATCTGTGGGATGACCGAAGAAGAGGTGTCTCTGCCCGCCTACCCCTTCCAATTACTCTTCAAGAGATGAAAGCTGTCCTACATGAATGGCAGTTATTGTCCTCTTCCGAGCTGGATCACCTGAATGAAGTGGTGAAACTTCGATACGAAGATTGTGTCAAAGTCAGGGATTGTCACATTCACATCATATATTAATACTTATTTGATTTGTTTGTATAGCAATAAAAGACTTCTCTGAATGTACTAAGTGTGAAGTAAGCACTTAAGAGGGTAAAAATATACCTAAATATATTTTCTTTGATTTTATTGTTATATTCATGGATAAATTACTCAATTGACTACCTTCATGTGAAATTTGGAGTCAATCAAAGCGGAACTCGTTGAGTTATCTCGGATTTACTATCGCGTGCTTAACTTTTGGAAGGCAGTGTACAACATTTTATTTAACTTGATCTGGTGTTTGTTTGCCAGTGTGATTAAAATCTTTGAGACTCCAACTAATCAGTTTCCATTAATCACAGTAACATGAAATTTGGCACATCATTGTCATTTGCAGTATATTTTAGTTCTTTGAATTTTGAACCTTTCCGGGTTGCCCGTTCTGGGTCCGCCGCTGGAATACAATTTTAGGAATTACTCGAGAACCCAAAATAAAATGTTCAAATTTAGTATATCGTTGTTTTTCGTGATGTTTTAATTCTTTGGCTTTGGAATTTCATCCGGCTAGCCAGTCTTGTGTCCGTTATGGGAACGAACATTTTTCTTTAAATAACTCGAGAACCGAAGCAACTAAGAAGTCAAAATTTAGCATGTCGTTGCCTTTTATTGTATATTTTGATTCTTCGAATTTTGAACCTTATCGGGTTAGCCCATTCAGCGCCCGCCATAGGAGCATACTCATTTTGGATGGGGGGGGGGGGGATAACATCAAATCGAGGAGCTAGAACGTCCAAATTTCGCATGTCGTTACCTTTTACTATATATTTTAATTTTGTGTATGTTGAACGTTATTAGGCTAGCGTGTCTTGGGTCTCCTAAAGGAATGTACTCATTTCTGGAGTCGAAAACTGGGGTAGTTAGAAAGTCCAAATTTAGTAAGTATATGTCTTTAGTGGTATATTTTATTTTATTTTGCACTTTATCAATCCAGCCCTCCTCGGCCCACCATGGTAATGCACTCGTCTTTTGAGAATAATTTGAGAACTGTAGCAAACTTAAAAGTTACCATTTTGTATATCATTATCTTTTATGCATTTAAGTTTTACAAATTAATAGAAGAGGGTGCTTTAAAAAAACTATGTTCTTTGTTTTTACTTGTTTATTTTTACTTTTTAAATAGTGGATAACAAAAAGCAAATAAAATGATATTGTGCAGTGTAATTGAAAATGCAGAAGCATTTTAAAAGCTACTTTTTCAAGAGAATGGCAAAATCATGAACATTGATCTCTTGACAACATGAGATGATGGATTTAAACGGTTTAATTTTGACTTTAAGAACTTTTTTTCTCTTTCTTGAGTGTTCATTAATGGTAAATGGCTGCACAGTGCACACCCTTGCTCTCATGGATGCCTATGGACCTTTTTCCAGGAGGAGGCAAACTCAAGGATAAGGCATATAACATCGATTAACTTGATGCCCGCTTCTGTGACCTTGGATGTCAGGAGGGGGGGTAAGTGGCCCCCCTTGTGGGTGCCCATGCTTGCTCTAGATATTAAAGCGTAAAATTTAAACATTCTGAATAGAATTCTAACAAAATGGCATGAAAATGAAAAATTTTGTAATCGACCATTTAAAACCCAAAGTTGAATCCTTTTTTATATAATACTTCATGGATTTTCAAAAATATGGCATTAGAGAAGTAGTACTTCTCTGGAGGAATAACTAACATTTTATATGGACCAAATGATCCAAAACTGATCCAGAAGCATAGTTTTACTCAAGCAGTCAATATGGGATACAGAACAGTATTTCTGGTGAGTAACGTACAGACATTATGGGTGATATGACAAAGGGTAATACTGATTTGCAAATTGAGATTCAATATCACTTAGCATGAGTTCTGATCATTTTTTTCACAAAATCGAGTTTAGAAATTCTGGTAAGTAGTTAAACGTGTTTATTCTTAAAGGTGTTTAAAAATTATTTTATATTAATAATTTTCAGCTTTTGAATCTACTTCAGATTGCTCTTCCTTATTCTCCTTTATAAACACAGTTTATACTTAAATATATAACAAAAAATCTGATGTGGGCAGCACATGACTTTCCATATATAATGCAATGAATTTACTATTTTTACAGTAAAAAAAAATAGATTATTTTTATAGTTGTTATTTATATTCTTTCCAAAATATTGAATTTTCGTCAATGAGTCGTCATTTTTCATGTCGTCATCATCAATGAATCATCATTAATATAGCGTCATTTTTATCCATTTGGCAAGTTTTTCGTTAATTTACAACATTTAAAAAAGTCCCCAAGTTGGCGACATTTCACCAAATTCGTCACCAAAATCTCGCCAAGCGTTATGGACGAAGAAATAAGTTATTCTTACAGCAGATAAATGGCTATTGGTGTTCAAATACAAAAGTATTACTCAAAGTATCTTTTTTCATGAATGGAACAAGCTAGATCCACGAGAATGATGTCACCCAATTTATCGCATGGTATTACATATGAAAAGTGAACATGTTTCACAATAGGAAATATTTTTTTTTTTATTTTATATGACTTTTTGATAATTTTTTTTTAAAATGTGTAATATCTCGAGAACGGTTCATGTTGGAGTTCTAAAATTTATGTCAATCGTTTTCTAATGAAAAATTACATAAGAAATGTCTATCTGCGAAACTTTATTAGCAGTTTTGATTTTTTGACGATTTTTACAAAATTTTACTCGAAAATTTAGGGGGTTCTAAATATTCAATTGCGTATAAAAAAAATAGGCTTCCTGTGTTTACGGATTGTGATTTTTGTACCAAATTTTGTTTGAATCGGTCCATTTGTTCGTCAGTTATCGTCTCCAGAGACTCACTGACACACACACACACACAGACACCACTTCAAAAATGTTTGATGCGTGATCAGGGATGCTTGAAACGTTCTCTCCCGTCGAAAACTCGAATTCGAATTTTCGACCCCTTCACAATAGTTTCCTTATACATTATGTATATAAGGAAAGTAAAAACACTGAAAATTATGAAAACTAAATAATATGAAATGCACAGTATGAAAGTAACATGCAGAGCTGAGACTGACTTAACAACGAGAAACTGACATTATAACGAAAATTGACTGCTGATGCCTATGTGATATTTCCTGTCTGGCGAAATATCCAAACATAGAGGGACAGTGAGATGATAAAGCAGTATGATAAGGTTACAATCCTTTTAATGGCTACATGCTCCTAATAGTAACTGTGCAAGAGAAAAGTTCAATAAGCAGTTATGCAAATTATTATAGATTAATGGCAGGGCAAAATTGATAATAAAGAAATAAAAAATGAAATATTGTGAGGAAAATGTACAATTTAACATAAATCTAAATGTG
This sequence comes from Amaurobius ferox, assembly GCA_951213105.1. Lineage (NCBI taxonomy): Eukaryota > Metazoa > Arthropoda > Arachnida > Araneae > Amaurobiidae > Amaurobius > Amaurobius ferox. The sequence continues at coordinate 91,762,650 of OX578152.1, read as the reverse complement.
TACTTTTACATACTAGTAAAATTTGGAGGAGTAAATACAGAAATTTTATAGGTACCACACATGTTATTATACATTTTAGAGAACTTCAGGGAAAGAGATATGAATATTTTAATAGCTCTAGGAAAGTGTAAATATTTGAGTAGGTATAAAGGGAGGTATGACCAAAACATTCTGTGCACCCCTTTCATACTGAATCCCAATAGACTTTGCAAAATCTGGAAAGCCTACAGGCCACGTAAATTGAGTCCACATTAAATATGGATTGATTCAATCAGAAATCAATTTATCAGTCTTCTAAGCAATAGTTTAATTTACGGTAGTGCAATCTAACTGAAAAAAAATTCTTTATTTTCAATGTCTTTTAACATTATATGATTTTAAATTTTGATACCTGCAATTTTTCAATCACCCTGTAGAATAACGAAAGAAGAAAGTAGTTGTCTGATTTTTATGTTTTACTAAAAAATGATCATTTTAGTAAAAAATTGTGGCAAAGCGAGAAAATAAATATATTGTTCTAAATAATTTTTTAAAACATTGAAATAGTTATTTTAAACTATAAATTACAAATTATATTGTTATACAGTCGAATCTCGTTAATACACAACCCTATAAGCTGCAATATATTTTGGATGTAAACAGTTAAATTTACAATAATTTACAATAGTGTATTAAATTCTGCAAAAGTTAATTCTGATACTGATTCTGATAATAAAAGCGAAAAGGTTACTTTTGAGCAGGGTTTAGCCCCGGGATATAAATACCTTAACTTTATACAAAAACAGAGTTTTAATACGGATTAAGAAATAATGACTGTTCATAGACTGTAAAGAAAAATATTACATCAAAAATCCTTAAACAATAAAATCTATGTTTGAAAATTTTAAAAGCAAGCATCAAAATTTATAAAATTAGCTAATTTTGCTTTAAATATATTGTAGCGTGATTTTTAATTAAATAACTCAGGGAGTACCAATGTCTCATTTTTACGCATCAGTTAATGCAGCAATGTCCTATAATTCGCACAACCTTTGGTCCCAAGCTGTGTGGATTAGAGGGAGTCTACTGTAGTGATAATTACATCAATGGAAGTAATTAATAAAGTGAGTAATATAAGATAGAAATATAAACTGATTTATTTACAAAAATATGTACACACCATTAATGATAGGGGCTGCAGTTAAACTCAGAATATGTTACAATTATACATTAATACACATACTTTAATGACAGCTTACAGTATTGACATAAAACAATATTATACAGGGTGTCCAGTGCTATTGGTGCCCAATGGTTATTTCCTCAACCGTTAGTCATAGAGATATACTTCCAATTGCAAAAATGTTTTAAAGTTTAAAATATATTATCTTAGAAACAGTTTAAATCAATAAATACATTTCTGAAAGAAATACGAAATATAAATTTTTATACGGTCCTACCAATTTTATTTAGGAAAATCATCCTCATACAATTTCATGCAAAATAAAAAAAAAATCTTCCTTTTACGACCAAATTTCACCGTGTTATGAAGCACTGAACTTTATAACTTAAATCACTTTTCCATGCATAAAAATGTCCAGTTTCAGGCAACCAAACAATCAGGGACCGTATTGACCATTTCTCAGCATAAAAGTGCTCCAACTTTAAACAGCTATAAGTTCAATTTTGGTTGTAAAAGGATGATTTTTTTTTTTTTTTTTGCATAAAATTGTATGAGGATGATTTTCCTAAATATAATTGGCAGAACTGGGGAAATGTAAAAAAATTTATATTTCGTATTTCTTTCAGAAATGCATTTATTGATTTACACTGTTTCTAAGATAATGGATTTTAAAATTTGAAACATTTTTGCAATTGGAAGTATATCTCTGTGACTAACGGTTGAGGAAATAGCCATTGGGCACCGATAGCACTAAACACCCTGTATATATTTTCAGGTTGTTGAAGTGTTGAAAACCCAGACCACACGACACACCCGAAGGCTTACAGTTGCTGAGTGTGTGGCCGGGAACTTTATTTTAGATCCAAAACATTACAAAACAGATTAAAATTGAATCACAACACAAGAAGTTACAACAAGACAAGCAAAAGATAGGCAACGACAAAACAAAACATAAAAACAATACAATACAAGAGAGACATAAGACAGAAAAAAGAAAAGAAGGGAAAAAACCCTAGCACAAAATACAAAGAAATACGCAAACAGAGAAGACATAACAAAAAACATAACACATTACACGAAACACAAAACGCAGGGTAAATACCACGTGAACTCCCAGGGGGAGGAAAGATAGTACGGTAGGAATATACAAATGTACACCGTAGACTCCAAGGGAGAGGGTGGGCGGGTTAAAACCGTAGGAATGTAATTATGTACAAAAAGTGAGCAGGAATATACAGTAATATACAATTACATGCAGAGAGGGGAGAACCGGAGAACTCACAGGTCGATCAAGAGACTTTGTTAGAGATTTCCCGAGTGGCGAGAATACAATTTTTAATTCTAAGAATCGAGGATTTATTTTTGCAAACGTTGGCGAACCAGGCCGCAGAGTTAGCATCAGAGGGACGGGAAAGGTGGAAGGGTTTGGTAACCGGGCAGGAAAAAATAAAATGGGCGGCATCACCATAGCTGTTGCAGACACATTTTCAGGTTGTGAAATATTTTCACACACATTTTCAGGTTGTAAAATATTTAAATAAAAATACAATTGAAACTTTTTATTAAGATAGTGGCATCCTTGATAGACATCTCAACATGCAAACAGTGCTGAGCAATCACAGAACAAAATAGAGATACAATAATTTGTATGAGGTTCCCTAGAAGCAATTTCATTTTCAAGTACATTGAAATACAACACAGCAAATAAACAGAACAATTTTAAACAAAATTTAACAAATTTCAAATGTTAATTTCACATGTTTGACATTTGTTTGAGATTGCTGAGATGGTAATAATAGTACATGAATATAATAACATAAGCAAAGCATTATCATTAACATTTACAGAGAGACTTGTATGTCCCATAAAATTAGCACAATGATTGGCCAGATTAAAGTTGTGACTCATCAATGTGAGAACCTAAGCCCGCCTTATTTAGGATGTGTTAATACACCACAGGAAAAGTCTGCATCGGATAGGGTTTTCTCTTCCTTTCAAGTTGTGGGTCAAGTTATATGCCTACAGCAAAAATTATTTTTAAGAGCTATACCTAGCTTATGACATTATTTTTTGTGAAAGTAATTAGATAAATATTTAAATGAAGATTATAAACTGTAAACAGTAGAAAATTGTGCATATGTGTTACAGATTTAAAAACTACTGAATAGAATTTTGAAATACAATTTCATTGTGTGTTACAGGTTGGGTATTTGGAATGACAATTTTCTATGTTACTGGCATGGGTCAGATCAAGCCTGACCCATGAAGGACTCTAAATTCAAGAACACTACCTTCATTAGCTTAAGCTAAAAAGTATAGTCATCAAGAGTAAGCTCTAGCACAATTAGAAGCTGAAATATGATAAAATTAGTGAAATACCTAAAATTAGGGATGGATGATTCGAAAATCATAATGCTAAGTTGCTTTCAGAATACCTCACATTAAAAAAATAAAACAGCACTATGATAAATTCAGAATGCAAACTACTAATAACAGAGTCAACACACTTTAATTTCACAAATAAGTGCACTAAGAAAACTATAATCAAAATTTATCTACCAGAATCTAACTAATTGCACACAAATAACACAGCACATTTTGAAGCAGCAGTAGTGCATAACCACTTAAAATACATAACATGAGAAGCCTTAGAACAAAGCTCCCCCTCCCCAATTTTCTAATGCACCTCCCCGCTTCCACAGATCTAGAAGAACTCTACAAAACGAGACACGTGAATTTTATTTTCGCAGAGATTGTGCCCTTTATATCCAAAGGATATGCCCAATGTTACCGATGCCAGGGGTGGCAACACTCCTCGGAACAATGTAGTCACGACTACAGGTGTCTAAAATGCGCTGGCCAACATCCCACTAGAGACTGCACAAAACCTAGATCCATCCCGGCCACTTGTGCCAACTGCGGTGGCCCCCATCCGGCCAACTACAGAGCCTGCCCTGGTAATCCCTCAAACAGAGGACCCCCCCCCCCCCCCCTCATCAAAGAGAAAATTTTCACAGGACTCCATACAGCCCAGCACCAAACTCCAGATACAACTCTCCAGCCCGTGCACAACGCACAAATCTCAGAAATATGCCCACCTCGAGAACTCACCCCCCCCCTCCCCCAGAAAGTTTGCCCCCGCCTCCTCAAATGCATGGAACATGGCCTGTAGGGACATTCCAAGTGTCAGAGCCAATTGGAACGAAACTCAAGATAGCAACTCAGAAAGAAGCACCACTGCTGTGTTAGAGCCAGAAATCTGCTCGCCCCCCTCGTCGGAAGTAACAGAAAACGACTCGAGAACTACCAGGAGGGACGGGGAAATATCGAAAAGCAGAACTGCTGAAATCTTAGGCAACAGAGATACTGAAAAAACCCCGGAGAGATATCCAGACGAAAGGGACTTACCCCCTCCCCCCGGCTTCAACCAGAAGACCACTGGAAGTTACAAGGAAAACGCACACCCAAATTTAAAACAAAAAAACACAAATCCTACTAACGAAAAACAGTCACCCATAGCTGAGGCATTAAATATGTATCAAGAAATTGCAGACATCTTTAAAACTTTAAATTTAAATAAAATTATGTTATTCCTCAAAGATCTTTGTTGCATATTCAGAGAGAACACCCCCATTGTGGATAAGGGACTGAAAATGCTCGGGCTCCTTGATCAACATTTTAACCAGAACCTAAACTATCATCATGACCCCCGCCCCAAACGCCTTTACCGTCATCTCTTGGAACGCGAATGGCTTGACAAATAAAATTCAGGAGTTGAGGGATTTTGCTGAAGAGCAGCACCCTCACATTATACTATTACAGGAAACTAAAATAAACGGCCCCCTAATAGAATAAAAATACCAAATTACACTGTCCTGCACACACCCCGCCCAAACACAAACACCCCCCATGGAGGCACCGCCATATATATAAAAAACCAACTAGACTTTAAGGAACTTTGCGCCACAAGCACAAATATAATTGAACACACACTAGCTAAACTCAAAATCCCGAATTCTTATCACATTTTAATTGGCTCATGCTATGCCAAACAAAGATCCACGCTCAATATTCAGGACGACCTCTCAGCCCTCTTTGGCCTCCAGAGCCAAGTCATACTGATGGGGGACTTCAATGCCCGCCACACAAACTGGGGCTGTCCGGGAAAGAACCGTTACGGCAAAGACCTGAACACGTACATCTTAAACAATAATATTAGGCATCTGCACCCCAATACAACGACTCGATTTAACATTAGAAATAAATCCATCATCGATTTTGCCCTCCTGAATAATATTCCCTCCCCTTACGAAATCTGCACCTTAAATGAACTTAATTCGGACCACTTTCCGGTAAAACTTACTTTATACTTAAACTCGAATCTGCCCATCCCCCCCTCCATTAGATCCACAAATTGGGTAAAATTCACTCATACGCTAGCGAATTCCCCCCTGCTCTATGCCAATATACAAAACGTAACGGAATTAGATAACTGTGTTGACAAGATAACCCATGAAATTAAATCGGCACTTGCTATGGCCACCACATTTAACCCCCCTCCCCCCACGCACCATAAACTTCCCTATCACATCAAAAAGCTAATAAAACAAAGGAACCGCACCAGACAGCTCTGGCAGAATACCAGATTCCCCCCCCCCCCATAAAACCCTGTTTAACAACCTCTGTAGCCAAGTTAAATACAAACTTCAGGAACATAAACAACATCAATGGAAAAAATTTATTGAATCGCTGGCCCCTACTGACAACTCGCTCTGGGAATTTACGAAAAAAATCAGAAGTCCGGGAAGAAGAATTAAACACTTAAGAACGAACAGTGGACTAGCTGAATCGGAAATTGAAATAGCAAATGCTCTTGCGGAAACCTACGAAGCCCAATTTACGGAAAACCCAAATCTAAATTGTCCGGAAACGGAAGAAGAAGTCTCAAACACCATATGCACCTTCCTAAATAACCCCCCCTCTCACCCTATTGAAATGGCTCCCCCCTCTGAAATAATTGGAGAGATAAAAAAGCTGAAAAATAGAAAAGCCCCAGGAATTGACTTAATTTCCAACAAAGCCATTAAATCCCTCCCCACGAACATAATATACTATCTAACCACCATCATAAATGCCATATTTAAACTTCAACACTTTCCAAAAAAATGGAAAACCGCAATAATCATTGGAATCCCGAAACCAGGCGAAGACCACACCCTCCCTCAAAATTTCAGACCTATTAGCCTACTTAACACACTTAGCAAACTCTCGGAGCGAATAATACACACACGATTAAAACAATTCATTGATCAACATAACATCTTAAAACCAGAACAATTTGGCTTTCGCCCCTTGCACTCTACAACACACCAGTTGCTAAGGGTTACCGAATTCATCTCTGAAGGACTTGAAATCGGCCTTACAACTGGTTTCCTACTTATGGACATTTCGAAGGCCTTTGATAAGGTTTGGCATGACGCATTAATATACAAACTAATTCAGCTCAACTTGCCAGACACACTAATCCACTTAATAAACTCTTACCTTCGAAATAGATCTTTCACCGTCCGCTACAAACAGACCCACTCCACGCACAAACCACTCAGGCCAGGGGTCCCACAAGGCTCACAATTGGCCCCAACCCTGTTTAATTTATTCATAAACGACATACCCAGAGCTCCAGACACACACCTTGCAATGTACGCGGACGACACAGCCATATACACCAGGAACTCCAAAAAATATCTTATTCGCTCCAGACTTCAAAAACACATAAACACCATCTCCGCCTGGTTTCGGAAATGGAAGATAAAAATCAACGAAAAGAAAACAAATTGTATCCTTTTTTCAAAAGTAAAAAAGAAAAAGAAACCGGTCCCCATCCAAATAAACAAAGTCAACATACCCTACGTGGACAACGCTAAATACTTAGGTATCACGTTTGACTCCAAACTAAACTGGAAGCCACAAATCAAAAGCTCAATTAAAAAATTTCACTCGGTTAGAGGCCAACTATCGGCCATACTCCATTCCCCCCACGCGAGTTACAATACTAAAGTATTACTATACAAGACAGTACTTAGGCCCATCCTCTTATACGGATCTGCTATATGGGGATTCGCAGGAAAAAACCATATCAAAAAACTTCAAACAGCTCAAAATAAAACTCTCAGAGCTATCAGGAAAGCCCCTCGGTTTCTCAGGAACGATATCATCCACGGCGACTTCGGAGTAACAAATATTAATAATCAAATCTCAAAACTAGCAATTAAAATGTTTCAAAATCTAAATAAAATACCCAATGAAGAAATATGCAATTTACCGGAGTACGACCCCCATCAGTGGAAGTTCAGAAAGAGACCCAGAGCGTCCACAATACTCTAATCCTTAATAGCACCTAATTTTTTTTTTCAAAAGTTTAAAAGCTCTCTGAAACTTAAATAAAGTCATCTCTCCACTTGATAAACTGTAAACTGATTAACAGAATAATTATAAAAATCCCTGTAAATTGTGGACGCGGACCCCTAGTCTCAAGAGGAATTCGGACTACTTTTTTGAACATTACGTCATGGCATGTCATACTTTTCCCTCGTGAATTCACTTACCTCCTAGTACCACTTCTATACTCCTACGGAGTATTCTCATCTTCATCCCCCTTTTTGGAGCAATTCAAGTAATTACAGAGATCATGATTGTACACTTACAGCTTGGAGATACGGTCATAGTTGACCAGGCGCTCCAGAATTGCACCCCCGACTTGACTTGAGTGAAGCACAGAGCAGAAATTAAAATTTTTTACACTTTTTTAAATAAAATTCATAGAAAATTCAGAAACAGTAATTAAAAAAAATTCTATTAGATAGCAAAAATATCAATTGAAATTCATGATAAAGGTTAGAATTCTGCAAATCAAACATTCTTGGAAATGACAAATAAAACATGACATAGCCTGAAATATGCATATTTTGATATATTTAAAAATAAATAAATAAATATGAAAGTAATTGTCGAAGATGAATTCAATTCAAAGATCATTGGAATGAAGTTTCTTAAAAATGTTTTACGGTATCAGGATGGAAATGTCGTGATAATATTTTCAATCACTAAGGAACCCTTTGTATGAAAATCACTTAAAATTGCAGTTTAACAGAAAATAACAAAGAAGCTACTTCAAATTTAAAAAATCTCACGGAGTTGTATCATCCAAAAAGTTCTGCATCCACCCATGCACCAAATTTTGCAGCTGTTCGAAGCTTATAATTTCCTTGATAAATGACACAAAAACATATTTTATTATGTAAGATTGAGTGCAAAGGCACATGCTGTTCGCATCTGTTTGAAATTTATGTCTCTTTTAAAATTACAAGCTAAGTTTTCAGATTGATAGCATCCTCATAACAAATGAAAAGCAAAAATTCAATAGTTTAAAATTTCTAGAAAAATATTTCACTAAAAGCAGTAGGTGAAAAATAAAAATTTTAAAGTACATATTAAAAGTAATAAAGTAAAATGTGAAATAAAAGATATCCAGATGGAAAAATTACAAAGTTTTTGTATTTTGAGATTACTGGAGGGTAATATATCAAGTTTTATATTTTTTGTTAATTTTGGAAAATGTAATTAACAAAAACATCTGAAACATTTTGAGGTACATCAACTCAACACAGGATGTATCAAATTGATAAGAATAACAGTAATTAAATAAATGTGAAATGGCATTAAATTATATATATGTATATATATATAATCTCTTATATATATAAATATATATATTTTCGTTAAAAATTTGTAACTTTTGCCAGTTTTGAAACTACGATTTGAGGGCCCTTATAGCGGTGTATATTGGTATTCTCGTTTATCCAGTTTTCCTATGAATTACTTGTTTAGTAGGAATTTTCAACTTTGATTCATGTTCATATTCAGAATTGTCTATACGGGTTATTCATATTCTGAATTGCTTGTCCGGTCTCCTGCTTAGACTCACTGGACGAGTCGGGGAGTATTACTGTGAACGTTCGTACTGCCTCCCTGGCAGTATTTCGACATGTTCATTCCGGTGCTTCTAGATAATTTAAGCTGTTGAGGTTGATCGTGTATGCACGTGGTGAAAGAAGAAGGGTTCATGCCGCATGGTAATACAATTTTTCTTAATGTTTCCTATCTTCATTTTTTCATGTCTGCAGTCTGAGTTTGAGTATTTATAGTAATGTACTACTGCTCAATCTGAAACAGGCATTTGTTTGGGTTAGTTAGAGTTAATCACTCAGACCTGAGGAGGAATTTAATTCTGATTAATCATCGAATTTGAGCTGGTGTTGTTCTCTTCTCTTATCGGCATTATGGCCATGATTTTGCTTCTATGGTGATGTTAATATTACTTGAATTTTTTATTATTACATATTTCTAATATATATATATATATGAATTCTAAAGCAGCAGTAGCATGAGATTTTTGACTGGGGAGGCTGAAAGATTGGAGTTTTAACTTGGGAAAAGTTTTGGTATTACAAGTGAAGTTTATATTGGAATGCACACATTAAATGATTTTTATCTCCTTAGTGAGTAAAATAAAATAATTTAGCATGACAATGCAAATGAATGAAATGCACATGATTTTAAAGTATGTTATCTATGCAAGATGAATACTACATACAAAATGTAATATTTTAAATGTTTCCTTATTTCTAAATTAGATGAACTTTTAAAACTGTTTCATTAAATATGAAGTCATAGAAGACAAGGGGTCATACTCCTCTTGAACATTAAGATAGACAAGTATCAAGTTAGTTGATACTTGATGTTATGAATTTTATGCTTGAGTTTACTCCTCACCCCCTAGAAAATGTTCCACAGGTACCCATGCATAAACAAATATATCAGTTTGTAAATATAAATAGCTAGAACTTGCACATTAAACAATTTAGAAGCGTGCACTTAAAATTGGTGAAAAATAAATCTGCATTGCCTGGAAATTAAAATGCAAATCTTTGATTACAATTACAATGGAACTCACAAAAAATTCTTAAAAACTAAAGAATGTTTTAAAATATATGCTCACCTATAATTTAAAAAAAAAAAAAAAAAAAAAAAAAAAAAGCCACTGTGCTGATGATGTTGAAAGGTAGATTCTCTGAGAATCAGAATATCCCGGCCCGGGGGTCTGATATGTTCAATAAGCAAAAAGTAGATATATATTTTAATTTATGAAATTTCGATAGTTAATCATATAAATGCCATTCAAAGTTGGTTTGAAAGAGAATTTTTTGATATTTTCAATGGTGTTAAGATGGAAACTCTAAAATAATTTTTTCGGTCACCAAGGAACGTATTTGTGTGAACATCATACTGAAATGTAAAATAACTAAAAACTAATTTGAATTAAAAAAAAAATAATATTAAGGTGTATATCGTCCGGGGTCTTAAGCACCTGTGTACTAAATTTCATGTCCTACAACTTTTAGATTTTCTGCTACAGAGACAAACAGACATATTTCTTTTAATATTATAGATTGTATCAGTGTTGCATGTTCTACAGTACTATGTTGTGAAAGCGCTTCAGTCTTATGAACATATTAAAAACAAAATTCTGATCATCAATGGAAATTGAAAGTCTAAATGATATATTTAATCATGATTAACCCTTTAAGCATGCCATTTATTTCCCTTCAAGCGCACTACAGTGCGGAGTTTTTCCCACTGCTTGCGCGTTGAATAAGAAGGTGTTTTACTGAAATAAGTATTAAATAAATAAACATGCATAATAACAGATAAGTGTAAAAAACGTACAATTCCAATTTTTAGTAGTTCCTCTTGGTATGATAAATTTTGAAACATGGTATAACAAAGAGCAACTTTACAATCTGGATACCATATCCGGGTGTTTTTCCCAAGCGTCTTGCCAGTTTTATTAGAAGAACGACATACAACACATCACCTAGTTGGCTCTATTTTGCAGGGTGTGGGAAGTATATATTTATCAAAATGTCTCTGTAAGACGAAGAGGATGATTTTCATAACTTTCCCTTTCTGATTTTACAGCCATGTTGTAGAATCATAGGATTTTTGTATTGTTTCTTCAATGATTTCAATTCTAAAGTCAATAAGTGTTATATTTCTGGATGTTACCTTTCTCTATAGAATAAATGCATTGAAGATAATTTGAGCAAGCAAGTGCCGGAATACTTTTTTATAATAAACCTTTATACTTTTTCGTACTGTATCATAATATGATAAATTTCGTACTGTATCGTAATACGAAATATAAAGCTAACTAGAACTTGTATGAAATATACTGTCTCCGATAAAATCTAATTTGTAGGACTACTACTTATCGGTAATGCAATCATGATGAGTTGAACTCATCAACAATGCTTAAAGGGTTAATATGAATGGTTGGTCTGTGAAAGATTTTAATTCTTCAAAAACTGTGGGCGAATAATACTTTGATTCAAGCAACAAAAGACATGTACATATGGTCAGTGCAGATAAAGTGCAGTATGATTTCATATATGCACTGTAAAACTGTTAATGCAAAAATAATAACGGTAATATTTCAGAAATAATGCTAATATTTCAAATTTAAATTTGAAATAATCAAAATTAAAATAAAATATTTCATCATCAAAATGCAAAATACCGTAAAATTAGAAGCTAACTCCTAACTTTCTGGCCTGGCTCCTAGATCGAAGAGAAATTTGTAGAGTCTTGCCCTAGGAAGCAGACTTTCAGCATTCTCTGGATTTAAAGTCATTTTGCTAAAGTTTTGTTATATTTCTATATCTTGTTTAAATAATTGCATTTTGTTACATTACATAAATATTTATAAATTAAAATTTTTAATTGAAGCAAAAAATTTTGAATTCTCATTCACAATTTTTTCTAGGGGGAGAAAATCTCATTTTTTAAGTTTGTGGGTGACTTCCTATAAGTAAAGTGTTTGAAAATATATAATACATAAACCACACACTTAAAATGAATATTCAATTGATGTTTTTCATTAAATTCTTTTTCTCCTGCATATATTTCACAAATGATTGTATACCACTAGTGTTTGCACTATTTGCAGATATGATGATTTAATTCACTTTTGACTAAATTCCTTCTGGTTCATCTAAAACTAATGGTTTTCTATGGTTGTGAGTTTGTGCATGATAATCCAAATGACACTTTTGAGTAAATCTTTTGTGACATACTTGACAATTAAATGGTTTTGCATCAATATGAGTAAGGATATGACGATTCAAGTAACATTTTTGACTAAATCCTTTCTGGCAGACTTCACAAATAAAAAGTTTTTTACTAGTGTGAGTATACCCATGAACATCCAATTCATATTTACGGCTAAATCTTTTCTGGAACACCTCACAACTAAATGGTTTATAACCAGTGTGAATACGGATATGTGAATCTAAATATTTTCTTCTACTATATCCTTTCTGACATACCTCACAACTAAATGGTTTTTCACCAGTGTGAGAAATATAATGAACAGCCAAATCACTCTTTTTACAAAACCTTTTCTGACATATCTCACAACTAAATGGTTTTTCACCAGTGTGGACACGGCGGACATGCCAATCCAAATTGCACTTTTGAGCAAAACTTTTCTGGCATACCTCACAAACAAACTGTTTTTCACCACTGTGAATTTGGATATGAAGGTCTAAACAACTTTTGCGACTAAATCGTTTCTGACATACCTTACACGCAAATGGCTTTTCACCAGTGTGAGAACGGATGTGACAATCAAACTGACTCTTTTGACTACATCTTTTATGACATATATCACAAGTAAAAGATTTTTCATGAGTGCGAACATGAACATTTAAAACATTTTTTGGGCTAAATCTTTTCTGGCATACCTCACAGCTAAAAGGCTTTTCATCAGTGTGAACATGACGAACATGATTATACAAATCACTCTTTTTACTAAATCCTTTCTGGCATGTCTCACAACTAAAAGGTCTTACACCAGTGTGAATGTATAAATGACAATCCAAATTACACTTTTGACTAAATCTTTTCTGACATATTTCACAACTAAATGATTTTGCACCAGTGTGAGTACGGAGATGACGATACATACTGTTTTTGTTACTAAATTGTTTCTGACACACTTTGCAAATAGATGGTTTTTCCCCGGTATAATTTTTATCATCTGAAATTAAGCAAGGTGTTGGATTAAATTCTATTTTGCAAAGTTCACAAAGCAATCGTTTTTCACATATATCTATAAGTGCATATCCATTTAATTCACTTTTTACCTCAAATTCTCTATGACATAGTTCACATTTAACTGGATTTTCAAGACTTTCATTATGGCCAGAAGTATTCAAATCACTAACAGCAATGATTCCTTTTTCATCCACATCAGAAAAAAGTGGTTTTTCATCAACATGTGTATCTATGTGAATTACTTCTTCCATATTGTTAAATAATTTTCTGCATAAATCTAACATCAATTATTTATTAACTACATACATATGCATGGACATTGTTTAAAAAATATTCCTGGACCTTCTAAATGAAGCAAACACCCAACAAGTTTCACTTTTGCACACTTTAACATGCTCCGGCCGTCCAAATAGTTGCTCTTAGTCCTCTGGACGAGTCGGACGGTCTGGGTCTTCTACACTTTAACATGCCGGTCGTCTAAACAGCTGCTCTAGTTCTTGGATGAGTCGGACGGTCTGGGTTTGCAACACTTTAACATGAACAATTAAAGATTTGTTTGTTAAATTGCACACATTATTTTAAAAAAATTATACTGGAGTTTTCAAATAAAACAAACATCCAATTATACATAGAATAGAACTATAAGAAAGCCAGAATTTTACGTTCTCAGATAAAACTTGGTTTGAATGTTTTAAATAAGATCAACAACGTGACGGTCATGTTTTTTTTATTATAACACAGCATGGCTTGTAACAAACATAAACATTACCCACTCCGAGCACGTGTTTCATGACACACACCGTAGTGTAACTGCGCTTGCGCAAGAATTGATTTTTTAGCAGCTTACTCGAGAACGAGATCTTGGCGCGATGATTATCTATTAATTATTAGTATAAGGTTGATTTATTTTATTTTGGGTAAAAACCTGATGTACCCATGAAGACTAGATAGAAGGAGAGGACACGCCGTAGTAAAGAATGGCATTTTTTCCCTGGCCAAACGATTTTTCCCTGCACAATTCTACTAATCGTACCGCCCTCTAGTGTCTATTGTGTAAACTAAAAACTCTAGATTTTCTCTGTTTATTTTTCGATTGTCATACGCGGTTTTAAAATAAATGTTTCCACTTTGAAAATAATATTTAATTCGTATTCAAAGTAAATAAAAAAAATGCAAACAGCGTTAATTTTATTTTTCATCTCTAAGAATAAGAGAATTATAATTCATAGAGATGTAAAACTTCATGAAAAACTTGATAAGAATGCACTTGGGATATGAATGTATTAAAATCTATCATTAGTTTTAATATATTTTTAGATTTTATTTTCTTGATTGATATTTTTCCTGCAGTGAAATTCTAATCTATAACTTTTGTCACAAAAATAATGGGAATATGCATATAAAATAATATATATTAAGCACAAGTAATTTGTAATAATTACACATTTACAATTTACTTTATGTGCTCTAATAACTCAGTTTAGAATGTATTTATAAAAGATAGCACTATGCAATTAATAGAATATTTATTTTAAAATGCAATCTATATTTCAATCTATGCACTATTTTTAAGAATATGTATTAATTACAAGCAAACAGAAGGAAATGTTACGAGAAACAAAAAATTGTAAGCTGTTACTTATATAAATAAAGTTGAAAATCTGCCTGTGTGTTTGTCTTATCACGGGAGAACTGGTGCACTGAATTTCATAAAATTTTGTGGATAGTCATAAAATAGCCCTACTTAAAATTTAATCCATGTCTCGAGTTTCCAGGACCAGGGGTTATCAAGACATTTATGTAAAAATAATCTCACATAGACAAGCCTTCCCTTTAGCCTTCATGGTTGTATCATTGCCGTCAGCAGCGGTTGTACTGTACAGATTTGGTGGTATAGTACGCAACAATACAAAACGAATTAATTTTTGAATTTTAAAATTATTGTAATTATTCAACTATATAAATAAACAAAACGTTTTAAAATTTAAATGTTTAATTGTCCATATTCCTTTTAGAGGGCCATTTGTGATTGAAATCGTATAGTATGTATATAAGATGCAGTACAAGTATTAACAGAATTGTTATTATAAGTTAATAAGTTCTAAAACAGATGTAATATTTGAATTTCGAATGCATTATTAATTTTTTTCCACTTATAATATATCGCAATCTTATAGTCTGTGGGGAGATAGAATGATATTATCGTCAATATAAATAACATCAAACAAATCCACCTATGCCCTGCCGGAATAATAAGAACTTGACTTGAAATGTCAGAATTAGCACTAATATGAAGTTCACACTGAAAAGTTATTTCAATTTCCGTATTCTTCACTGGTCATTTTATCGCCTGCGGAAACAGCGGTTTGGCGTAAGCTATGTACTTATACATTTACATCCTACTCCCCTTCATATTTATTGCAAATAAACTAAACTTTATATCAATGCCTGAAAATATTCCACATGCTAAGAATGAAAGTGGGGACATGTGGGCGTGGCTATATACATAATTCTCCCATGTTCTAGCTATACACAAATAAATACTGTAAATATTTTCTAAATAATGGCTAATGTCTATAACTGAACATATTGTCTGGATTTTCAATTTGTTTAATCTCTTGTAGAAAACAGAGTGATCTTATACAAAAGTTTTGTTCAAAGTCCCCTTTACAATTACTGGATGGAATACCATAGGTCATACCTGCCAACTTATACGATTTGTCCGTACAATGTACGAAATTTGCCTCATTTTTATTTTTCGATTATACGAAATAATCAAATAATGTAAGAATTTAATAGTTTTATTCGTAGGTTAGCGAATTCTAGTGACTTTGCTCTAGATTTGGCGGAAAACCGCTAGTTTTAGTAGAAAATCGCTAGTTTTGGTAACATCAACTTGAAAATCGGGAAAACATTGATTGCGTTAGTGTTGTCTTGTCAGTTTTGGGGAAAATTGGGCTTTTTTCTCCAGTTTGCTAAAAAAAAAATCACTAATAAGTTTGGCAACAACATAAAATCCATAAATTCTATATCAGTGTTACCAAATTGAACCGATGTGCGCAAATTCGGCTACTTTTCGGTAGAGTTTTCCTAAGATTATTTGGGATAGTTTTGAACAAGTTGCGTGGCAACACCTCACGGGGTAAACAACACAGTCGCCGTGGCTTCCAAGATAATTTGGATAGTTTTAAACAAGTTGCGTGGCAACGGCTCACGGGGTAAACAACACAGCCGCCGTGGCTCCCAAGATAATTTGGATAGTTTTAAACAAGTTGCGTGGCAACGTCTCACGGAGTAAACACAGTCGCCGTGGCGCCATTTGCATCTGAAATTACGTATGTGGATCCAACTCTCTGTAATTCACTTATAGTGATCGTGTCTTGTGGCAAAATGTCCAAAGTAAAGCCGAAACAATATCCCCAAATGTTTAAACAATCCTACACTCGGGAGTTTTCCTGTATTGTGCAGTTTCGCAAAGGTGTGCATTTTGCCTTTTGTTCATTGTGTGCGAGTGATATAAGCATTTCACTTGGTGGCTTAAACGATGTAAAAGTACACGTGCGTTCCAAAAAACATTGTGATTTTGCATTTAATTTTGAAAAGAACTCAAATGTTGGATCTTTTTTTCATAAAACACTTGGAGACAACGATGTTATTAAAACAGAATGCCTTTTTACTGCATTCATTATTGAACATAACCTTCCTATTTCCGTTCCTGATCATGCTGAACTATTGTTCAAAAAAATTTTCACTCGCTGTGAGACTGCTAAAAATTATAAGTGTGGAAGGACAAAGACTAGTGCTGTTCTGAATAAAATGGCTTCAAGTGGAAAGGAATTATTGGTAGACTTGCTAAAGGTGACTCCATTCTCTATTGCAACTGACGGAAGTAATAGCAATGATGATGAGTTGTATCCAATTGTTAGTTTCTACAATGATGAAGGAAATTCGGGAAATTGCCTATACTGTGCTTGCACTAACTGTTTTGTCAGGGGACTCAACCGGTCGCAATATTGGAAAACTTTTGCTGGACAACCTTGAATCGAAGAAAATTCCTGTTGAAAACAACTGCATAGCTTTAAGTTCAGATAATGCACCAGTAATGATTGGTTCCAAGAATGGTGTGGCAGCTGTTTTAAAAAATGTGAACCAAAATTTGATGGTAATTGGCTGCCCTTGCCACTTGATTAATTTGGCTGTTGAAAAGAGAGCAGCTGGTCTCCCAGTTTCTGTCGATGAAATTCTGATCGATATTTTTTACTATTTGCAAAAAAGTGGAAAAAGGAAGGAAACATTAAAACAGCTGCAAGTATTCCAAAAAAAGAAGCGAAAAAGATGTTGAAACATGTTTGTACAAGGTGGTTATCTTTAGGAAGAACTCTTAAACGAGCACTTGAGTTATGGGACGTATTACTTAGTTTTTTTTTTAAATCAAGTAAATGATCAAGTAAATCAAGTAAAGAAGAGTAAACCTAAGTCCTTAAACAGCTCTTCCACCTCAAAGTCTAAGTCTGAAAGAAAGTCCGTTTCTCAAAAACCTAAAGCTGCGTCAATTAATGTTAAGAAACGAAAAATATCTGTAATGTTTAGTCTTAATGATCCAGTTGCAAAAAAGAACAAGAAAGATCAATCATGCTTAAAGCATTGATTATGAAACACTTTCCAACTTCAATGCAATTTTATTTAAACATGTCTAAAATGCAATACAGTCCTCGATAATATTTTAAAACTTATCACAATACTACATTAATTTATTATATTTGAAACCTTAAACCTTCATCGAAAAAAATTAACTTCATTCAAATGACGGCATTAAAGTATAAATTGCCTAGTTTAAATATCTCTAAAATGTGATACATTCCTCGGTAATAATTTTAGAATTATCATACTACTACGATAATTTATTATATTTGAAAACTTCATCGAAAACAATTGAAATTCATTTAAATGACGTCATAAAAAAATAACACGCCTGGCTCTCTCTATAAAAGCAACATTTCATTCATAAATAATTCCCCCATTCATGTCATTCATCACAATACTATAATAATTTATTTTATTTAAAAATTAAGACCATTGAGCTACAAGTAAGTAATCTCTATGCGTAAAACTTCATCGAAAAATATCGCCCTTCTCTTTCTAAAATCAATAAATATTTCATTCATATCAGCTAAGCAGACTCCATGGACTAAATTATTTTGTGTTAAAGAATTACAGCGATTCTAATACAACTCATTCTATATATTTTGCTGTTTACATTTTACATAGGTGAAAAATAGGCTTAATAGTAGAAATAATCATATTTGGATGAGCATTTAAACTGTAATATATATTGTCATTGCATTGTTTTAGTATGTAGATGCACAGAATTTAGGCAAAAATAAAGTAGTTTTAAGGCGGATACAACACTCAATATGAATTAAAAAGAACTTTAAAAATCACGATTTTGACACAAGATGGATGCCATATATCATTTTGAAGTGGGTCATGTGATCGTTTCATATCATGGACACGTGATCGCTTCATATAAGAGGTGTTATTATTATTTTAATTTTTATTTAAAAAACTACTGAATATATTTCGCTGAATTTTTTTTTATATATTTTATGGAACAATTTGAATATTGCCTAAAATTTTCGAAGCAATTTGTGAATTTTAAATCCACTTAAAAAATGCTTGAAAAATTAGGTCCCATAGGGCTCAATGTATTCCATTTTTTCAACCCGGGTTCAATCCAAAACTAATTGTGTGATATTATTCATTTATATTCCCATAGGTCCTATAGACCGTCTGAACAATATACTAAAATTTCATTTTGATTAAGTCATTTTTACGGCAGTTATCGTGCTAACGGACAGACAGACAGACAGACAGACAGACAGACAGACAGAATGAACAAAGTCATAAACACTTTTCAACTTTGTTGTAAAGTGTTAAAAAAGCTGTTAAGGATATTGAGACCTCGATGTGTGTCTCTAGTAACAGTAAGAAAAACGTTGTGTCAGCGCAGTCATGTGCTTTTTTAATCTGATCACAGAAAAATAAACTTTAACATTCATTGCTATTTATAAAATTGTAGCCTTTTTCCAGGAGTTTGTTTTCGATCAGGTTCAAAATTTAAAGAACTAAGATGTACCACTAAGGAACATAACATGCCAAATTTCAAGTCCCTACGATTAGTTGAATCTAGTTAGTTAAGGTCTTGAATATTTGACACGGGGCAAATATATACTTCATGTGAAGTTAAATAAAAGGTAAAAATGATGTTACCGCAGAAATAAATAAAAGTTCGAAAGAAATAATGATTCATCTAGAATCTGTATTTGGACACTCATTTTTTAGCAACATTAAGGGGCTCCGCCTTAAATGCCCGAAACTTACAGACGATTTAAGAATACACAAATTT
The DNA here is from genome assembly GCA_951213105.1 of Amaurobius ferox. NCBI lineage: Eukaryota > Metazoa > Arthropoda > Arachnida > Araneae > Amaurobiidae > Amaurobius > Amaurobius ferox. The sequence continues at coordinate 91,742,908 of OX578152.1, read as the reverse complement.
TTAAAAGCAATATCTTTATTTTCTAACTTATTTCCAATATCTAAATTATTCTCATTAGAATCTCTTATCTAAATTATCCTCAATAATTATCCTCAATAAATTTTAATAATTGTCATCGTTCGATCATTTGAGAAATATGCATACCATGATCAAAAAGCCTATTATTTGATTTCAATTACTAATTAATATGCTATATTATCGGCATGCATAAAACTTTTCATTTACTTTTTTTTTTCAAATTGTACACCATTTGTTCTAATATAATTATTTGTTTTAAAGTTAAAAATGTTGGGTTTCTTATTTGACTGACAACTCATAAGAAAACGACTGTTGAAAAAGTTTCAATTCAACTATAAATATCTTATAACGATCGCAAAAACTTCATAAATAGTCCTGTAAGTGTTTCCCTTATAAGTGTTCTACGCATCTAAACAATAAAAATATTGCAAAATTACGAAAAATGATTGCAAAAAAAATATAATTTCCTTTAAAATGAGGGCAATGAGTGTGAAAATAAGGATACTTCGTGTTCTCATAAAGTTTTGAAAAATAAATTGACAGAGCGTCGTAAATGAGGGTTGTTCTTATTAAATAAAAATGTTTGGACACCTTAACTATAAACCGAGCTATATAATACAGCTAAGTGCTAGTAATAACAGGTTTTCTACGTCTGCAGTGTAGGCAGGACCTGATTAGCGTACAGGCCTCCGGGGTCGCAACTCTGGGCCCCCAAATTTCAAGGGGGCCCACTAAATTTTTTATGTGATAGAAGATTAAAGCAGAAATATTTAATTAATTTACAACTGGTAATATTAGTTTTTATTTTAAATTATAAAATATGTTAATAGTCTTAAATATTATATATTCTTTAAAGTCTTAATACAGTACTTTGAAGTAAAATGTTTGGCAGTTTTCTACACGCACAGAAGAGCATTCGGAGCTCCTAACATTCCCCACATTTGTTATGTGCTGATTTTCTGCACGTGTTTGTTATGTGTATGGGGACCCCGAATTAACAGCAGCCCATGGGCCTCACTTTGGCTTGATCAGGCCCTGAGTATAGCGTGTGTCTATGTGCGTCCAGTGTGCGGGTAATAAGTAGCAATCATTGTTCAAAATGATACGCATCATGCATGATGCCGCATGCGTTCTTAATTCGTGGCCTGCCTAACATGCACAGTAATGTTACAACGTATCTCCTAAATCGTGGATGTGCGTTCAGGATACAAAAATGAGTCCGAATTTCTGGTTAACTAATACGCTTATTTACAAACACAGCATAAACAGCAACAATATACAGCAAATAGCTCGATAATTATCTAACAACTGTCACTAAACAGCTGTCAGACGTACAGTAAAACAGCAAATAAACGCTTCACTAATTTCGCAAAACAGATGATAATATTCTCAAAACATTGACGAATATCACCGTTCAATGAAGCTCGTATCACGTCAACTTCTCTCTAACAGAGAGATGACTCCTTTTATAGACTCTTTGTAGAAACTTCTAGATACCTCTCATATCTCGTAGAATATTCGTTATTTCGAGGTGTTTCTTGCACCTTCAAAATGTCGCCAAATTGGCGATAAATTTCTAAATCTAGCAACCCCTCCTCCGAACTTTAACATTTGACAACCCTATATGCACGTCATAGTAAAGCTTGAATGTACGAGTGTTTTCTCCGTTTGGCCTTTAAAAAATCCTTCCAGTGAAGGTATTTTACACTTTCGTAACTGTAACATATTTGCACACACTCTCATTGCATTGCCTATAGTCTCGTCTGAACGGGATACTGAATCGAATGGGAATTGCTATTTTTTAATATTGAAATTTCGACCCGTTTCCGTCTCCGCGAAAACGAGACTTGGACCCTCACTCCTTGTAATCACCTCCATGGCGACCAAGCGTTGGATAAAGATATACTTTTAAAACTTTACGAAAATTCTCTCGCGTGCAGTGTTTTTCCGTTGTCCAGTTAATTCCGTTGTCCAGTTAATTACTTCAGCACTTGTCGCGTTTGGTGAAAACATAGCGTTATTCACAATCTGATGAAAATTCTTTAATATGAGTTTGGACAGTCAGCCCGGCAACCAATGAAAAATTTGTTAGCTTGACGCCGACGCGCTCAGCATTTTATTCGTGACGCCCCAAACCAGGGAGGACTTTGAGACTCGTTGCCAAAACACAGCAATTTTTCGCATTATTACAATTAAAAAGTTTGTTAATTGTTAAGTGGCAATATCCAGACGTAAACAACATGCGCAGAGATCTTAAATTGAGCTGTGCACAACTTCGCAAGTGACTTTCAAAGAGATTTAGTGACGTGGGTGGATAGAATGGCAGTTGCAGTTAACAAGTTCGGAGGACAAAAACAGTCATGCACGGGACGTGAACCCCCCTGAATCTGACAACTACTTTTTTTTTTCCAGTACTGGAACAATCCGGCAACGACAGTGACCGTGACTGGATGACCAGTCGAATATTTTGAAATGTGCTTTCGAACGCACTATAAGCACAACTCCACCAAAGTTATTTTGGGCAAAAGTGTATGGAACAAGAGTTTAAATTTATTTCAGTACGTTTCGTCAGAGGTCTTCTTATTGGATTTTAAAACTTTTTACTGTGATTATAGTAACCATGTAAGTACATTTATTTTCTATTAAAGCAGATTTCAAAATGCATGACATTCTATACTATTGCATGGTTAGTGTACAAATACTTCAAGTATGCAATGTAAAAAAATTTGATGTGGCCAAAACATGATTTTCCCTACATGATGCAATGACTTTACTTCTTTCTCAACGATAGAATGTTGTGCAAAAATCTACGGTACAATGTTTTTTTGATAGAATTAACATCACGTAAATTAAAATTTGTCGCTTTTGACAACTTTTTCGTTAAAACAGAATGACATATTCGTACATGCAAAATCTTCATCAAAATGCAATTGACATTTTATTAATATGCTGTGAAATATACTGTGAATCAATGTTAACAAATTCTTTGACATCAAAGTACAAAACTGTTATAAAAAGTATCTTCTCTTGTAAATGAAATGAACTATATCCACGAGAATGATATTAACAGAATGGCCGCATAATATTGTATATGGAAAGTGAAAATATCAAATGATACTTGCTTCTTTTAATGTAATGTACTTGAAATAAATGTATTTGAAAAACGTTTGAGAACGTATTTGAACGTTTTAAACGTATCTTGAGAACGGTTTGAATCCGAGTTCTGTGTTTGGAGCATTCGTTTTCTAATGGAAAATTACTTATAAAGATATTGTTTAACAGTGTTAAAGGTTTTTGTATTTTAATGATTTTTTTAAACTTTGGGATTGGATTTTTTTCGAACATTCTTCGTACGAAATTAATAAGGTTCCAATATTCACTAGCTGTAACAATCATATGAATTGTTTTACGAAACGCTCCATTCGTATGTGAGATATTGTTTCCACAGACTCACGGACACACACAATAACATACTCTCACACACAGAACATAATGAACACACACACAACAATATATATACACACACACACACAACATATAAACACACACACATAACATATAAACACACACACATAACATATAAATACACACACACACAGCATATGAACACACACACATAACATATAAACACACACACACACACACACACACATAACATATAAACACACACACACACACACACACAGCATATAAACACACACACATAACATATAAACACACACACACACAGCATATAAACACACACAACATATAAACACACACAATAACATACAAACACACACACATAACATATAAACACACAAACATATAAACACATACATAACACATAAACACACACATAATATATAAACACATACACATAACATATATACACACACAACATATAAATACATACACAACATATAAACACATACACAACATATAAACACATACACAACATATAAACACACACACAATAACATGCAAATACACAAATAACATGCAAACACACAATAACATACAATAGCATATAAACACGCACAGCATACAAACACGCACAACATACAAGCATATACACAACATACAAGCACTCATGCAACATACAAACATACACAATAACTTGTGGACACATATACATACACGCAGAAATCACCCCATAAACGTTCGACTTGAGCTCAGGAATGCTTAAAACGTACCTTTAATTCGAAAATTCGAATTCGAATTTTTGATCCCATCACAATATTTTCACTATACATCATATTATTATGCATAAAGGGAAACTATTCAGGTTCGCTCGCAGAAATGTTTCTGAATGAGCAATATATAACATTTCTTAAACAAAATATCTTGAATGCGCTTGATTTCACTCGACTTTCTCCTAATTCATATTATTTAGGTCCACCTGTGCGATCCTAAATATTAGAATGGAAAGAAAATTCTTGCTTTTTATGTTTTAATTTCCAAGTTATGGAGATATTCCCAATTTTTTTATTTTCTTTCGCAATATGTCTAAAGCTGATGTATTTGATACCTTTGATGCATTTGTGCTATTTATGTTACGTACTTACGTATTTTAATACTATTTCGATGCAAAGCGTAAACTTAGTAGTTTCTTGTGACTACAATCCTTGTTCCAAAAATTGTTTCGCTCATCGAAAATAATACTATGTGGATCTTACCTTTTCAAATAAGTTTTGCTCTAATTAAGGAAATTGCAAAAACATTTGAAGTTTTAGTTCCTTACGTAATGTACCTATACATAATTGTTTATAGAAGTACATGCATTCTTGATTGGGTAGTTTATCAGCACCTCATACACACATACGCCTATATAAGGGTATATTTCCCAAAATGTTAACTTTTTACAGTTTTCAGGCTTATTTTTACTATAAAAATATTTGGTTTGAAAACGCAAAAAACAATGCAATTGAAATAATTCGTCTGATACACAGTATAAAACGAATTAGTAACGGTACCAGCCGATTTTGGAGACAACAAACATTCTTTTGGGTTAAAAGATTTCAGTCACACTAGTAAAGGTGTCTAATCTTTGCTGGTGTAATTGTATATGGTCTATACTAACAAAAAAGAAACATAGCCGGTGAAATATCAGTGGGGAATTTTCTTTTACAGCACCTCCTCTCTAATGTGAGATGAAATTACTTTATTTTCAATGAACTGAAGCTGAGGACAGCTTCAAGGAGCTGAAACTTTTGGGTAAACAATTTAGTAAATTTTGTGCAACATCTTTGATTTGTTTTTAAAGAGTCTTGCTGTCATTTATGAGCAAGAGTTACACGCTAGTATGAAAGGTTTTATCAGTTTATATTTTGAAAATGTATAGGATTTGTTATCAAAGACTTGTCAGGACTTCTAAAGTAGTGGAATGAGGGCATAACAGTGCTGAATAACTAATATTTCCTTGAAAAGTGACATAGCTTAAGTGCTGAAAACCCAGACCGTCCGACTCGTCCGAAGACTTGAACAGCTATTTGGGCGGCCGGGCATAGCTTAAGTATTGAAGACCCAGGCCGTCCGACCCATCCGAAGACTTGGGCAGCTAATTGGGCGGCCGGGGGCATAGTTTAATTGTTGTTGTTGAGACCCAGACCGTCAGACCTACCAGAAAGGTGTAAGGTAACTGTTTAGATAGCCGGGAAGCATAGCTTAAGTGTGTAATTTCTTTTATGTAACTGCAACTAAGGTAGGTCAACAGCACCCTTATCAATTGGCTATATCTGCTTACTTCTTTTCATAGTGAATCCATTACATCACAAACGTGTTGTTTCGAAAATTCCCAGCAATTGAACAAATACGATTTACAAAAGCGACCGTTTAGTAAAAGCGGCACAACTGGAAAATAAGCCTGATTTTGTATACAAATAGTACATCAAAAGTGTCGCAATCCAAAATAGAGATGTTATTTTGTGTACGAAAATTTTTTTAAAAAATGAAATACATTGAGCCCTATGGGACCTAATAAGTGCTACAACTCAAAACATTGCTGTCTGTTTGTAAGAATTGAAATGGTCATTTGCAAGCTGACAAATAATTTGATAATGTACCCAACAGTTTTGTGGCGATAAACCTTGCGAGAGGACATGACTCTGTTTTCAGCAAGATGGGATTGGAATATTTGGAAAACAATTTGAATAAATTTTGAAATAATCACTGCAAATGCCTGGATTCGGAAATTTTAATGGCTGATAATTTCTACTAACAATTTTTTTATAGTGTAGATAATCACTTGTTCAACTAGTTTCTTCATTTTCTGGATAATCTTATTTAATCTGGATAATCACAGTTGTGCCACTTTTGAAGAAATTGTGTGATATTACTAACAAATGACAAATCGCAAACAAATCCAAAAATCATTTTATTATACAAACATCCTACAGACGTAATTTTAAATATAGCCAAACGCTTTTGAACATCTTTCATGTTCATCCTCAGTGGCAATGCAATTAGAAATAGATGCCAACTTGCTTAAATGCAATTCAATATTGTTAAGTAAAATATGCATATCATGAAATTGTCAGCAGCATAAAATAATGGATTATACATCAGATTAAAATTATAATTTATACAAAGTTCAAAGATAAATACTTCAAAAAGCAGTTTAAAAAATATGAACATGGAAGATGTTCGAAAGAGCTTTGGCTATATTAAAATTACGTCTGCAGGATGTTTGTATAATAAAATGACTTTTGGATCTGTTTGAGATTTGTCATTTGTTAGTAATTAGTATTTAAAATTGTGACGTGTTGCCACTCCTGGTATTGTGTGATATTGTTTAGGTTGATCTAATAGAATCTATGCGATTCTTCTGCTAAATTGCTTACCCCCCCCCCCTCTCACTGTTATGACACTTTCACTTTCTTGCTGAATGGGGGAATCTTTGAATTTTTTTTTTGTTCAAGTTACTCGTAGAAAATGAACAGTAGTCGCGATGTATTGGCATATTTTGTCATGGAAAATTTAGCGAGATCTAAAAGTTTTATTGCACAAACTTTGAAAATGTCAATGTAATATTTGAAGTCATACTTCTTCAGGCAAGTCTTGTTACAGGGAGCTGACTTGGGGAAAAGTTTTTATTTCGTCAAGATATGACAGAATATATACGTACATAGACATACATACAGAAATTTTAAACGTTGTTCCCTTTAACACCATTTGTTCACGTTCATTTCTTTTTAACACTTTACAACAAAGTTGAAAGGTGTTTATGACTTTGTTCATTCTGTCTGCCTGCCTGTCCGTTAGCACGATAACTACCGTAAAATGATTTAATCAAAACGAAATTTTTGTATGTTGTTCAGACGGTCTGTAGGACCTATGGGTATATAAATGAATAATATCACCCAATTAGTTTTGGATTGAACCCGGGTTGAAAAAATGAAATACATTGAGCCCTATGGGACCTAATTTTTCAAACATTTTTTAAGCGGATTTAAAATTCACTAATTGCTTCGAAAATTTTAGGTAATATTCAAATTGTTCCATAAAATATATAAAAAAAATTAGCGAAATATATTCAGTAGTTTTTAAAATAAAAATTAAAATAGTACCTCTTATATGAAGCGATCACGTGACCCACTTCAAAATGATATATGGCATCCATCTTGTCTCAAAATCGTGATTTTTTTATTATACTGTTAAAAAATATGCCAGTTATTTAGAAAAACATGTATCTGCCGAAATCTATTGCGATTTTAAAAAGCAATGAATTATTTTGGCACTCGGTTTGGCTGCACCGGAATAAAATTGGTTATAATAGTTGAAATTTATTTGATATACATCCATTAATATTAATTTACAAAACTGTCTCGATAGACTGGATATTAATATCTAACAGTTAAGGATATCTTCTGCCTTTAGTCAGCAAAGGACGGTCGCACCTACTAGAAACGAAGTATGCCCAAATGTCATTTACAATTTATAAAATATTCGCGCACACTTCTAGCTTAAGTAATTTGAAAATTAAAATACTTCATATTCACAGAACCCGCTTATAAAGGCGCTTTTAACTATGAGATCGCACCTCGATTGCAGATTGTTCAAAATCTATATTGAAGATATTTGAAGGATTTCAATTTTCAGATTATTTAAGATGGCATTTTGAGCGAATTTGTTATAAATTGAAAATAGTATTAGGAATTGTTTCTGGTAGGGAATGCCAACAAAGGGTGTCCGTCGCTATTTACATTAATGGATTCACTGTTTGCATGGAGGGAATCACATTTACATTGATGGATTCACTGTTTTCATTGATGGATTTACTATTTTCATGGAAATATTCACTGTTTGCATGGATGTATACACTGTTTGCATGGATTATGCACTGTTTGCATGGACGTCTTCACTGTGTGCATGGATGGATTCATCTTCACATTAATGGATTCACTGTTTACATTGATGTATTCGCTGTTTACATTGAGGGAATCACTACTCCATTGATGGATTCACTGTTTACATTGATGGATTCACTGTTTGCATTGATGTAATCACTATTTCCCTTGATGAATTCACTGTTTTCATTGATGGATTCACTGTTTGTATGAATGGAGTGATTGTTTACATTGACGCATTAATTATTTACATTTTAATTGTTTTTCTAATTAATGCATTTCTGTTTTATTAAAATAATGTGCAATGTCTTTGAACATAGGTGGAGCTTATTAAGTGGACTTCTAGTGCTTGTATTTCTTATGATCGTCGTTTGTATTACAACCTTTATACGCCACTTGAAGGAGAAGCAGGACTTCTGTGAGAGACTAGCAGAAGAACATACAGTCCAAGCTGGCAGCCTTCATGAAACGGTATTCTTATTTTAAATTATTTACACTATTTAAACGCTTACGTTTATGCATGCATCTTATCTATACATATCGATAATTAAAAATAATGCACTAAAACATCAAGGGATGGTTTTATCTGCGGCCTAATCGCGGACACATTGTAGGATCATCCAATAGATATGACTACATGATCACACAATTTACCTTTGTAAATATATTCGTATTCATTAGACAGTGGCGTTTACCCAGTTAAAGTGTGTTCTCAAAAGAGCGATTGGTGTCTAAAGAAAGCTATTTTTCCCCCTATAAATGATCCTTAGTTATTCAAACTTTAATAAAAAGGAATAGTTTTTTTAATTTGTAAAGAAATGTTGAACATCGGGCTGAGAATTCTCCAACTGAACAATTTACAACGCTTACTAAGTTTCATTTCTTTCGGAAATTTGTTGAAAAATACGAAAACAAAATATTCAAGTTAAGTTGAATTAATTTTTTTTTAGTTATTCATTGAGCTTTTGTCCTTATCCCTAAACGCCAGATTTTAGAAAGGAAGGAAGTGGGAAAGGAATTTTTCACTTAGTTAATTTTGTAAATTTTCCTTCCCCTCCCCCCTTAAAAATATTAGACAAAGCCTTTTTTACTTTCCCGACTATACATGGTAACGTATAGAAAAGCATTGGAATTGCGTCGAAAATCGCAACTCGAGTTTTCGACGGATCTACACATTTTGGTACCTATAGAACACGAAAAATCCATTTTTAGCGTGACGTCTGTGTGTGTAATGTATGTATCCACTTTAACTCAAAGTAATTGACCGAATTTGGTAAAATGTTATAGGCAAGTCACTTGTGGATGACCCTGGTGCTGATAAGGTTTTGGTACGCTAAAGGGTAAAAGAACCAACCTTATTTTGCAAAATGGCCCGCAAAAATCGCAAAATGGTCCACAAAAATCGTCAAAATCTAAAATGAAACCCTACGTATGCTCAAATATATTAATTAAATGCTTGTTTAATACATAATTTTTGACGAACAGAATATGACCAGCTCATTAGACTAAGACTAGCCGTTTTCGAGATATGTTAGTTTTATCGCATTTTTGCTAAGCAGCCTTTGAAATTAAGCCCAGTTACTAAATGAAAACGAAAATTACATTAAAAGTACAAATTCAGTGTCATTTCAAATAATTATGCGTTTTATTCTGTGTAATTAAATTCAGTGAATTATTAAAGAAATAAAGAGTAAATGCCTTTGAGTCTGTAGGGAAAGACATGTGTTGCCTACATCAGATATTTTCATTACCTTAAAGAATCGGTGAATAATTCAATGCGTTATCTTCACAAGATTTTGAAATATCGTTTTTGTCTTTCAATTTCCACTCACTAGATGGCACATCACTCTATTGGCAGGTACATCTGGGCGAATAGCCAGGACTATAAATCTATTTTTACTTTCTTATACTATGCAATATAGTATACAGTGATTTCGAATTCGAGAGTCAGATGTCAATATATGTTTTAAGACCTCCTAAATACGTTTTGACTATTTTGAGTGATGTCTGTTTGTCCATGGTCGATTTCTTGTGCACACAATAGTGGTATAAATATTAATGGATTTTTACGAAACTTTATATCCAGTTTTATTATAAAAAAACATCTAGATCTAGATGGAACTTTTTTTAATTCGAGCAAAAACTTAAAAATTTATTCGAAATTATATATTTTTTTTTAACATGGCAGCATAGGTACAAAATTTGACATAATCATACATAAAAGGGTTTATTTATAGCTCAATGATTACGAAATAATTTCACTCATTGTTGTGATAGGTAGTCGAACAATTTTGTTTTGTTCGTGACGTCATTAGCCCCCCCCCCTCCCCCTCAGGAGGTGAAAGAGACAAGTTACCCTCCCGGGTGGCATATTGTCAAGTATGGTATTAACCGAAAGATTTTTTCAAGCCATTTAAAGGGGAAAGTAGCAAGCAGTAATTTGAATCCATGATGCCGAGATATTACAAAATTTGTCTTGTAAAATTTGAAAAAAAAAAAAAGAAGAAAGCTACTAACAAAATGAATTCAGGTAGAGCACACCAATGATTAGATTTTATAGGATCATTAAAGATATATAAAGGAAAATTTGATTACACGCTTCTAACTTAATTAGATCCCGAAAGACGAGATAAATTTTGAATTCTTTTTGGCCAATGAAAGTAAGTTTAAAAACATATCTTGATATAAATTTTTTACCCTCCCCCCTCCTACTCAGCTAAGTGCAGAATAACGCGAATTAGAAACCTGCTTTTGTACGTCAGTTATGACTGCTTAAAACTCTAGAACGACTCAATGGATTTATATACCTTTCTCAGTGATTTGTTGAGCTTGATAAGGAGGAGGTTTATGGCTAAAAATATTTTGCATTTTATCCTGGTTTAATATAAAGTGGTGGACATTTTAGAATATGCTTCCAAGCTAAATATCTCTTGAAATATGCAATTTAATCTAGTGAAACATTTTTCAAACAATGAAATTAGATTCATAAAATATTTTAATGTAGGCTTTATCTCGCTATACCTCCTCTCGAAAAAGTGGGAATTAAAATACATGTTTTGTCTGTAATAACTGCTTATAATTCAAAAACAGCTCGACCGATTTACATACTATTTTAACTGGTTTCTTAAGCTTAATAGTGAGCACATTTACGACTAAAATATTTTTAATTTTACTTTCAGTTAATTTTATTTCAGTGTTCTTGGATATTGTTAACAATCATAAAGTTAAAATTAAGCACTCTATTAAATCTCGTCATTTTCCATAATTGACTGTTTTTCATTTTATATTTCTACCTCTGGTTTTATTATTGGTAGCTGTTATTCAACTAGTATTTTTACATTAATTTATGCGTACAGTTTTTGTAGTTTGTTGATCAAATCAATTTATAAAGCTTTCAAAAAAGCTTGTGTCTTTTAGTTTTGTTATTATACTACATTTTTCAAGATCTTTTATTTACCGTATCTCATATTAATATTTTTTATTATTATATTTATTTACGAAAAAAAGACTGTTAAAAATACGATATTTTTACAATATTCTTTTCATTTCTTAAAATGTGTTTGTTTACGTAATTTCCAAAACCGATCAGTTTTCCTATTTTTTTTGTCATAGGGCACTTAAGTGCTTTGTCATGTTTACTGAGAAATGTTTGGTATCCTGTTCTGTTTCATTGCTTTTATGTTTCGTATTTTTTTATTTTCTATTTAGCAACCGTTTCCATTTTGCACCCTGTGTTGCGATTCACAGTTGATAAATGCCGTCAAGTTTTCGTTGGTGCGTCATCTCTATCCTGAAGAAGGCTGTTGTTTCCGAAACCGGTTGACACAGTTAATAGCCTTATGCTGAATTAGTTACTAAGTTATTAAGTTATTAAGTTTTTGTTTTGCTGTGATCATAGAGCTGTTGGTAGCGTTCCTGAACCACCCTTTGAAGCCTTTCAGGTTTCTTAGTCGAGTTTAGGATGTCACTTTCAGCACAATCGCTATCTTGTGCAAAGTCATGGAAATATGGAGGATGCTCTAGTGAGGTCACTTGTTGATTTTCAAGATATTTTAACGATAATTCATAATATGCTGAAGCATTGTCATGAAGAACTTTTGTTTTTCAACAAAATATATATATATTCACATTTATACTAATATAAATGTGAATATATATATATATATATAATATATATATATATATTATATATATATATATATATTATATATACATATTATATATATATATATAATATATATATATATAAAGATTTTTTAATTGACCTCTCAATATCATGTTTCTTGAAACATGACCATACGTGGGACTAAAACTTTTTGATTGGAGTTGCTGAAGTTTTTTTATGGGGTGCAAGAAAGCCCGTTAATCTCATATAATTTCGGTTGCAATGTATAATACTAATATAAATGTGAAAAATGGTTATTAAAAGTGTGCTATTGAAACTTTGGGAGGGGGGAGGAGAGCTGGGGTCCTAGCACTCCCAAGCTCCTCCTAAGGTCTGATAGAGGTTTTATAAGAAAATAAAAATGCGATGTTTGTACGCTTCTCTTTTCAAGAACAATTTCAACTTCGTTGCTATGGTGATAAAAATGTATAATTCCTAAAATTAGACATAATTAATTTTATTTTCCAAGTACGCTGCGTTATGAATGAAAATAACCCTCCAATTTCTTCTTCAGTGGGACTACTATTTACCCTTGCTGCAAAGTAAAATACAATTGATCTGGTCATTAAAGACGGCTCAAGTCATTTACAAACATTGCCGTGTTACTCACAATATTATTCTATTATTTTTAACAATGTGAGACCAAAGTTTTATTATTTCTAGACCAGCGTTGCTGTTTGAGACCAGAGTAGTGAACTGCTTAGTTATGCCAAATATCAAAATTAGTTGTGCACTCGGCTCATGACTATATAGCAATCAGAACATATATTGACTGCATGTAACACAGGTGGACCATCTCTGCATGGGTGCGTTGCTACGACATTGGCTTGGACGCCTGACTTATAGGATGCAGGTTGATTTTTCTCATGGACATTATTTATCACATACACACAGTACCTTCACAACTCCAGTATTTTTTTAAGTCTGCACATCACGAATTTCTTTCCAATTCTGCTAGTCATGTGTTTTTAGTTAGGTAACTTCTTTTCAATTGGGTTCGCAGAAACACGCTTTCCTTCTTGATCCCCGTAGCTTGATTGACGTTGTTTTGCCCCCCTCATAAGTAAATGCCGCTTCAGGGGCGGGCGCGACCCCATCAGATTGCTTTTAAATATAATATATATTCATTGGTCATAAACCATTTACCGATTTAGTGTCAATTTGAGAGGTTGAGTCGGGAGTATATATTCTTCACCACTCGATTCCTACTATCGTGTTAATGACCTAATTTATGACATAACTCTGGTCTCAGTTTTTAGTCTCACATTTCTCAAATGGTGATATCCACCATGTTATGACGTGTTACCATAGACGGGATTTGGGGTTCGCAAGGTTAGTAACTGCCCCTCTAATATTCGTGACTGACCCTTCAATGTTGAGGGGTTATCCGAGTTTTCAATATTTTTAAAATCGAAATAATAAATGTAGCTTTAAAGTTAGATTTTGCAGTGTTGTATCCGAAATGCTTTTTCAAATGATTTTGATCCTTTATCCTAGTTATGTACATTTTAACACTAGAGATGAATCCACTATTCATGAATGGAAGAAGGAAATATGGATGTTACCGCAAAGTGCAGAAATCAGTTATTCTACAGATTATCTAGGTAATGTGCAGATTAACTAGGGTGATCCGTTAAAGTGCCGAAAATTGTTTCATTTCTCAAATTATCTAGGTTATCTGCAAATTACCTAGATAATCTGCACATTACCTACTACGCACTCGTTAAAGTGAAAATAAGATCTAAAAAGATTTCCGAAGAATCTTTTCTTCGTTGGTGAGTGAAACGAAGAAAAATTCTTACCCATCCAATTTGGTGCTTGCACGCATAGTAGGAGCTAAATTTATCTGCTTTAAAAAAATCACGACACAAATTCAAGCGCTAACAGGCAGAAACGAATTTGAAAACAAAATTAGCTGTGCTACGCACTGGCAGCCGACGTAAATTATGAGAAATATAAACAACCGGCGACAACAAGACTCTACTGAAACCAAACTAAAAGTGGAGTGAGAGGGGGAAGGAGTAGGGAAAGGAAATGAGAGCAACAAACTTTTGAACTTTAATAATACGAAAGCCGTTAATGTGCACATTACCTAGGTTAAAATGCGGAAAACTTTTGATTCCGCACGTTAACGGAGAATATAAGTTAATCTGCAGATTAGCTAGGTAATGTGCACATTAACGGCTTTCGAGGTGACATGAGGCATTATATGGTAAACACTTTTATAATTTTTTTGTACATTTAAATGGTGCAAAATTGTTTGTTTTAGAACGTATGATAAATAAGACATAGTTTATGCTAAAAAGGGCCGTATATGACGTTACTTCTTTTGTAGATAGATAACTATATCTCACTTCTGCCTATAAATATCCCCAATTTCCTATTTATATTATCAAGTGCTAGATTGTTTTTAGAAATGAAAGTTGCAAACATAATGTACTTAGAAAGGAAATGAGAGAAACAAACTTTCGAACTTTAATAATACGAAAACCGTTAATGTGCACATTACCTAGGATAAATGCGGGAAAACTTTTGATTCCGCACGTTTACGGAGCAAAGCTGTTAATCTGCAGATTAGCTAGGTAATGTGTACATTAATGGCTTTCGAGCTTTAGCGGTGACATGAGACATATGATAAACACTTTTATAATTTTTTTGTACATTTAAATGGTTCAAAATTGCTTGTTTTAGAACGCATGATAAATAAGGTATAGTTTATGCTAAAAAAAGCCGTATATGACGTTACTTTTGTGGATAGATAAATGCATCGACTTCTGCAATAAAACGCGTTGTATAAAAGCGAGATAGCACTCAACTACAAGAAAGTGTATCCCCACCGGCAGACCATGTTTTCTCGACCATTGCCGCTGGCCATTATCATACAGGCGATGAATAATCATTGAGCACACAACCTCCTTAAAGAAACAATGTTAGAAGTATTTGTTTATTTTCAGAGCACTTACAAGGAACGCCGGGATAAACACAGAAAATCAAATAAGACAATATACACATAAGGAAGACATACATAGATAATATACAAAGCAACTTATTCCCCATGGCATGGTGATGCATAAAAGCAAAAAGTGCTCAACTGATTATCCAATACCACTCTTTGACTATGATTCATGGAATGACCTGTTATAGGGCAGAATAATCTGCAGTCTACACTGTATTGCTGAGTGCTTAGAATTTTATTAACGGTTTGAGGAGCTACAATTCCATCCTCTACCGTTTTCGAATTCGAAGTGTAGTATTTCTAACGGGAAAATTTTAAAACACCTGTTTTAAGGGGTTTTGCACTCGATGATCATTTAATGCGTGATATCATTGTATGAACCATGATATCATTGTATGAACCGTGCTATCATTGTATGAACCGTGCTGACGAGATCCAGCACCAAAGCTGAGGATCGAGTGCTAATGATCGAGCACCAAAGCTGAGGATCGAGTGCTGATGATCGAGCACTAATGACCGCGAAACCACAATCCACGTGTGGTAATAACTTTCTTGGTTTTATGCTAAAAGTATTTTTACTTTCCCTGCAATACATGGTAATGTATAGGGAAAGTATTGGAATCATGCCAAAAATCACAACTCGAGTTTTCGACGGATCTACACGTTTCGAGACCTCTAGAATACGAAAAAATCATTTTTAACGTGACGTCTGTGTGTGTGTCTGTCTGTCTGTCTGTGCAATGTATGTATCCACTCTAACTCAAAAACTAATGGACCGAATTTCATAAAATTTGGTAGGTAAGTCACTTGGGTATGACCCTGGTGCTCATTAGTTTTTGGTATGATTCGTAAAAACAGAACCTGCCTTTTTTTGCGAAATGGCCCGTAAAAATTTCATGTATCCACTCTAGCTAAAATACTATTTGACCAAATTTCACAAAATTTGGTAAATAAGTTACTTGTACGATACTTTGGTGCTGATTAGATTTTGGTATTAATCGGAAAAGAACAATCTGCCTTTTTTTACGAAATGGCCCGCAAAAATGTCATGTATCCACTCTAACTAAAATATTAAATGACCAAATTTCACAAAATTTGATAGATGAGTGACTTGGGGGATACTCTGGTGCTGATTAGATTTTGGTATTATTCGGAAAAGAACAACCTGCCTTTTTTACGAAATGGCCCTCAAAAATCGCAAAATCTAAAAAAAGCTATGTATGTTCAAATATATCAATTAAATGCTTGTTTTATACTTAATTTTTGATGGGTAAAATAATAACTCTATTACTCTAGGACCAACCATTCTCGATATATTTGAGATTTTTCGCATTTAGTTATGCCACTTTTAGAAAATGTCTAATTACCAAATAAAAACAGAAATTGAATTAAAAATGCCAATTTAGTGTTATTTTGTGCAATTAAACTCAATTTAATGAATTATTTAAGAAAAAAAATATGAATTTGAGTCTGCAGGGAAAGTCATGTGCTGCTCACATCAGATTTTTTATTTTAGTTACCTGAAAATAGAAGGCCGGATTCAAGGACTCAAGTGACTATTGGTTCACCAGCTGAATCTAGAACGAATGAGAGTCAGAAACCTCCATCTTACGAAGATTCAGGACTTCCCCCATCCTATGAGATTGCCATAGCAAGTCGGTGATTTCTCGGCCTTTTAGATCAAAGATACACGAAACAGAAAAATTTTAACTTTTGATATAATTGATTTTAAGCATTGCAATGACTAATAAAGTAAAACCGTTTTTAAAATAATTTGAGTTTCTATTGTTCTTTCACTATAGACAGCAGTTGTACCCACAGATTTTTCTGCGAAAACCTGTTGTATACAAACTTGTAAACAATTTTCGATTGACACATATTATGTCGATAAAGAAGTTGAAGTATGCATACCTAGCTACTAATTAATCTGTAACAAAAATATTATGTTAGCAATCAAATGATACTATAATAACTGTTTTTTCGCAGTATGAAATAGAAAATAGAACAGGGTAAGCAAAATATATATTGTCGAAGTCAGGGCATTGCTGATTCTCTGTATAATTCTCGAGAAATGGAACGATATTTTAGTACTAATTTGTAAAGCGAATACGATATTTTGATCTGAATATTTTCATTTGAGGAAATGCATATTCGCACAATATGTTGACCTATTTATGACCTACCCTATGACGCGCTTTAATTTTTTACCTGTTGGAGATAGTGAGCAATGTAAATTGCAAAAATGTTAAAAGTAAGGTAGGAAATAAGACTGCGTTAATGAAATAGTCCTCTCATTAACTTTCAAAACGTTACACTTTTTAAATTTTTATACGACCCCCTTAGACAAATTTAGTCAATCAGAAAATTTTTATTTTTAATGCAACAAGATCATTAAAAAAACCGCGTATCTGCATCTTTAAAATTCAGCGAGTTATATTAAATAGAACATTGTGAATGGGGACCGTATATCAAATTAGAAATGTAAATTTGTGACATATCACGAAAAAGATTAAACTGGATGACAGGGAGATAATTAGAGAAGATTAAACTGGATGATACGGAGACATTTTTGCGAATTCCACGTAGGCTCACGATGCAATCACGGATTTTTAAGTACTTTTCAATAACTAACGAGATCAGAGTATATAAATATCATCAGTATATAAATATATATATCAGAATATATATGAATATACAGATCAGTATATAAATATATATAAATATGCATATATCAGAGTTTATAACGAGATCAGAGTATATAACAGAGATCATATAAAGCAGTGGTACTCACTACGCGGTTGGGTATCCTATGTATTATCATCCAGTTTTATCTTTTTCGTGATATGTCACAAATTTACATTTCTAATTTGATATATGGTCCCCATTCACAATGTTCAATTTTCAATTAAATATAACTCGCTCGATTTTAAAGATACTGATATGCGGTTTTTTAATGATCTTGTTGCATTAAAAATAAAAATTTTCTGATTGACCCAATTTGTCTAAGGGGGTCGTATAAAAATTTAAAAGGTGTAACTTTTTGAAAATCAATGGGAGGACTATTTTGTTAACGTAGTCGTATTTCTTACCTTACTTTCAACATTTTTTCAATTTACATTGCCCACTTATCTCAAACAGGTAAAGAATTAAAGCGCGTTTTAATCTTTTTGGAACATCCTATATATATATATATATATATATGTATATATATATATATGGTAATTGCTGTATAGTAATTACTATTGCACCAAATCTATTTCACCATCTGTTTCAAATATGTAGCATCAATAAAAGTAAAACTTCTTCTTTAGAATATAGTGAATTTATTAAAATTTACCTGGATTTCATAAAATGTCCCTGGATGTATGCCTGAAAGAAACACCTGCTTCATATAAGGATATTTACTTCAGGCAGAAAAGAGCAGAAATTATTATCTGCATTTCTTGCTTTTTTGATATCAATAATTAACGTCGCAATTTCGTTTTTGATTGCAGTTGATTTCTCCATGTTAAATAAAATATATATTTAAAATTTTATAGGTTTATTTTCTTTCTATTTCAAAGGCTTATTTTGCCATCACACCCCCTTACCACGATCATCTCTATGGCTGGCATCTTTTTAAATACTTTGGCTGGCCGCATGCGATGTCAAAGAAACGCGCGTAGACTAGAAAATTTTGTATTCGAACGCTTACAGAACTGTTTGGTTATTGTAGGAACACGGCACCGTTTCGCCCTGCCAAATCGTCGTTATCGAATCTGCAGCTGATATGTGCATATTATAGACTTGGCAAAATCCGATTTTCAAGTGGGTCTGTACCTTAAGCAAGACGACATTTTTTGTGTGGTTTTGTTGTGGTAATATTATACCACGAAGCCGGTCAAAAAAAATAAAAAATTACAATTTGTGCGGTAGCATCCGAGGAAAAAATAACATTAAAAGTGCACTTTTTGCAAATCTCTACAAGGCCTTCTTTTTTCTGAATATTGATGGAACCACATCCTTAACTATACTGAGCCAGCTTTAATGAATGATGTCTCCTTTTGTGCGTTTTGGAGGGATGTACATACTTTTCTTTTTAAACATGAAAAAAATTTTACGGAATTATTGATTTAGAATTTCAAAACTGGAAAGAGCTGTAATAAATGGTGCTCGGGGTTGAGTTAAGTTTGCAATAACCGCTGTATCGTTTTTGCGTGATCATGTTGATCAGTATTTCTACGAAAAGTACCATTTCTCCATATATAATTTCTGAGAAATTCAATTGATTCCTAAGGGGGAGGGTGGTTATGACCATCAAATCCCCCCCCCTAATGGCGCCGCCACTGCATGGAGCATGGGCATTAAACTCGGCTCTTATACCGCCCAGCAGTTCTGCAGGTGGACCTTACGCTCACAGGAATTTCTCGATGGGTAAAATGTTCGTTTGCTTCTTTTGGAAATAAATATTTTTCTAGGCGTGGTCTTGATTTGGAAAACTGGGATTTCTTAAAGAAAACAACCGATAAATTTCGAATATTTATTTTCCAATGAAGAAATTCAAAGGAAATATTTTACAGTGCACTTATTATAATGCTAAAAATAAGCAGTTGTAATCTCTTACGGTTTATTGCCAAACAATCAAGCACTACAAAATACGACTTTTCTCACAATCAATAATGAACTAATTATAATGTAAAATGCAGCACTAATGACGTTAAGAAAGCAGACCTAGGTTTTGGAAATCGTTGGCCTTCTTAATACAATGATTGGATTTTCTAATCCAATGAGAAAATCAAATGATTTCCTGAACGTACTCTTTGCTTTCTTAATTTTATTTGCTTTACTTTTCACTATTTCAAGTTGCACTTGCTTCATTAATAATCGCACTGGTAGTTCTCAATTGTTTCAATTTCTTAACAGTATGAATTAACCTGAAGTGTGGTTCATCTCAACTTTCCCATAAAATCGTTTATAGTAGCTTTTTTTCACAAAACCAATTTTTAAAAATCTGTATCATGAGTCCAAATGATTACAGTTATAGCGTGTTAACACGTGAAAGATCTTGAAAAAAAATATTTCGATTGATACTATACTTCACAATGTACTTACCGGGGAGAAGGGGCAATTTGCCCCCTGAAGGGGGCCTAATGACGTTATGAACAAAAGAAATATATCACGGCTATTTTTCACAACAATGATTAAAATTATGAAGTCTTGTTATCATTGAGCCGTAAATAAACTTTTTTATGCATGGTTATATCAAATCCTATGCAATGCTACCACGTTAAAAAATCTGATGTGGGCAGCACATGACTTTCCTTATATAATGCAATGAATTTACTACTTTTACAGTTAAAAATATGTTATTCTTATAGCAGATACTTATATTCTTTCCAAGATATTGAATTTTCTTCAATTAGTCGTCATTTTCATTAAGTTAGCGTAATTTTTATCATTTTGGCGAGATTTTCGTTAATTTGGCAACATTTAAAAATGTCGCCAAGTTGGCGACATTCCGCTAAATTCATCGCCAAAATCTTGCCAAGCGTTATGGACGGAGAAATAAGTTATTCTTGCAGCGGATAAATGATTATTGACGTTCAAATACAAAAGTATTAGTCGAAGTATCTTTTCTCCTGAATGGAACGAGTTAAATCCACGAGAATGATGTCACCAAATGTACCGCATGATATTACATATGACAAGTGAACATGTTTCTCAACAGTTAATATTTTTTTCAATTTATGGGATTTTTTGATAAATTTATTTGAAAAATGTGCAATATCTCGAGAACGGTTCATGCTAGCGTTCTAAAGTTTATGTCAATCGTTTTCTAAGGAAAAATTACAAAAGAAATGTCTATTTGCGTAACTTTATTAAAGGTTTTGATATTTTGATGATTTTTTCAAAATTTCATTAGAAAATTTAGGGGAGTTCTAAAAATTCGATTGTGTTTTAAAACAATAGGCTTCCAGCATTCCCGAATTGTGATCTTTGCTCCAAATTTCATTCGAATCGCTCAATTCGTTCGTGAGATATCGTCTCCACAGACTCACTGACACACACACAGACATCACTTCAAAAATGTTCGATTCGGTATGAGGGATGCTTGAACCATGCTCTCCCGTCAGACACTTGAATTCTAACTTTCGACTCTGTCACAATACTTTCTTTATACATTATGTATATAAGGAAAGTAAAAAAATATAAAATTTCGAATACATTTTGAATTTTTTGCTCGAAGTTTAAAAAAAAAATCGATCTAGTTCTATATTATTTCATAACAAAGCTGGATATAAAGTGTCGTGAAAATACATTCATATTTGTGGCTGTATACAAGAAATCGACCCCAGACGGATAGACGGACATCACTCCAAAAATCGCCAAAACGTGTTCAGGAGGTCTTAAAACATGTATTGGAATCAAAATATCAAATACGAAAACTTTCGTGAAAACAATATTTTCTCCATACTATATTACATAGTGTGAGAAAGCAAAAATAGAAAAACAATTCAAAGCAAAACAATATAAACATACTACTCGGATTTCACTAGCTATTTCTCTGTAATAAACAACCCACTATCCACATTGACGAAAAATATATCTTGGAATATATGCCTCCTTATTGATTCCGTAGGGAAGGACATAGCAATGATGGTTGAAGAGGCTTGTTTTATGCATGATATAACTTTCGATTTGAGATGCTTTCGTCCCTGCATAAAATTTCACTGGGTACTTTCTTAGTAAATATTTTGTTCTGTGTCCAATAACCTAATCATTCGTGGCGTTTTACAACCATGAACATTTTTCCTAGATGGAGATCAATTGGTGAATAACATTGTGTTATTATGTGAGGGGGGGAGGGTGTATGTTTATCAATTTTAAGTCAGAGAAAGTTAAAATAAAATGATATTGGTCAGTAAGACCTAATGTATTACATATCTCGTACTGAACTTGAGAAATATCTGGGGATAGTGACATGTACCACTTTTCACGATATACATATACAGGGTGTCCCAAAAAGTTTGAAACGCGTTTTAATTCTTTACCTGTTGGAGATAAGTGGGCAATGTAAATTGCAAAAATGTTGAAAGTCAGGTTGAAAATAAAACTACGTTAATGAAATAGTTCTCCCATTAATTTTCAAAAAGTTACTTTTTAAATTTTTATACGACCCCATTAGACAAATTTGGTCAATCAGAAAATTTTTATTTTTAATGCAACAAGATCATTAAAAAAACCCTCATATCTGTATCTTTAAAATCAACTGAATTATGATAAAGGAAAAAATCGGACTTATGCCACTTTTCCGCACCATGTGAAAGGCTGTTTCATCACTGAAAAGAGGGATCATAAACAAATTGACGATGGAAATTGTTTAGATCAAAAATGTATTAATATGTTTTAAAATCTTTTATTGACATGTCTCAATGTGAAAAGTACTTAAAAATCCGTGATTACATCCTGAGCCTACTCGGAATTCGCAAAAATGTCTACTATGTATTATCATCTAGTTTCATCTTTTTTGTGATATGTCACAAATTTACATTTCTAATTTGATATATGGTCCCCATTCACGATGTTCAATTTTCAATTAAATATAACTCGTTCAATAGTAAAGATACAGATATTCGGTTTTTTTTTTAATGATCTTGCATTAAAAATACACATTTTCTGATTGACCAAATTTATCTAAGAGGGTCGTATGAAAATTTAAAAAGTGTAACTTTTTGAAAATGAATGGGAGGACTATTTCATTAGCGTGGTCTTATTTTTTATCTTACTTTCAACATTTTTGCAATTTGCATTGCCCACTTATCTCCAACAGGTAAGGAATCAAAGCGCGTTTCAATCTTTTTGGAAAACCCTGTATATACTTTTAGTAGTATATTAAGTAATTGTATACTTTAACCGATGTATTCTATAAAAATGATGGTGATCGTGATTTTATTTACGAGTTTTCTAGGGATCCAAGATACCAGAAATGATTATGTCGTTCTGTGGGTATGTCAAATTGTTGGCTCTGTGTAATATCGCCCTTTGTAATCACGAAAACCAGTGAAGCAATTTGGACCAAATTTGAGTGACACGTTTCATATATTATGTAGATAGGGACGCAAAAAAAAAATCCTAAAAGTGTATATAGTTTAGCTATTAAACGCGATTTGGTGAAACTCGTTGGCCCTTTGTTATCTCGAAAACCACTGAAACGATTTGGACCAACTTGGATGGCATATATTGTCTACACGTGAATACAAAAAAAAGTTCAAAAATATGTATAATTTAGCTATGAAACCAGACTTTATCATAATCAGCATGTGCGTGTTAAATCGTTGGCAATTCCTAATCTCGAAAACAGCTGAAGAGATTGTGGAAAAAATCTAGTTCGTATATTGTGTAGACGTGAAATGCAGAAAAGACATTTTTAAAAATGTATATATTTTGGAGACAAAACTAGATTTTATTATTTTCATCAACATTAAAATCATAGGTAATACTCTGCTAATTTGTTGCTGTTTATTACGTATTTTGTAGTTCTCTTTTCTGCAATGACATCCTAATGACATCCAATGACAATCTAATGACATCCATTTTATTGTACCGTGATAAATTGTACACGATATGTCATTCTAAAACCATTAGACTTAAACTACCAACGTATTTCGAGCTAGGATCTAAGTTTATATATTTATAGTTATAACTTTGTTCATTCGTAATGTTATCTTACATAGATGTCTTCTATGTCAGTGTTGCCAATCCGGTGGTCGAGAAGTTAGGGTCACGCGTTTCCGTCTAATCGCTGGATTGCCGGGTTGTGGGTTCGAATCCCGCCAGCGGGCATGGATGTTGTGCTGTCGAGGCAAAGTCAGACTTCCGCCCTTGAGGAGCCTCAATACAAGTGAAGCTGCAAATCTCTCCCCTTCGCCTTGGGACCAGGGGTCTAGTGCACGTGGTGCATAGGCGCTCCTTCACCACAGGGGATTAGTAATAACAATAACAACATGTCAGTGTTTCTCAACCGCCGGTACACGGCCCTGGCATCAATTATACCGGGCTGTGAATGATTATCTTTGAATTAGTCGTTTTAGTTTCCTAATTCATTCATATTTTATGAATAAATATCCAGTTTATTCATCTGGATAAATATTTTATAGCGAAAATATTCTGAGGAGAAAAAATAATCGTGAATGTGTCGGAAAGCTCAGAGTCAGAACTCATAAATAACTTCTATGTAGCAATGTCTGTGACCAAGTCGCATTTAAATTTTAATGTGCATTAGAGACTAATCAGCTGACTTCTATGGTGAATTATAATGAATGAATATTTTTCTCGCTCAATACCATATTTTTCTTCAAACCAACATCAGTAAAATAATCAATCCATTTTGTACTGAATAATGTTATAAATTTTTACTTTCCCTGCAATGCATGGTAATGTATAGGGAAAGTATTGGAATCATGTCGAAAATCGCAACTCGAGTTTTCGACGGATCTACACGTTTCGAGACCTCTAGAATACGAAAAAACCATTTTTAGCGTGACGTCTGTCTGTCTGTCTGTGTGTCTGTCTGTCTGTGCAGATTTTGTATTCACTCTTAACTAAAAAACTTATACACCGAATTTCACAAAATTTTGTAGGTAAGTCACTTGTGGGCGGGTCTGGTGCTGATTAGTTTTGGGTACAATTCGGGATAAAAGAACCCGCCTTTTTTTGCGAAATGGCCTGCAAAAGCTTGTATCCACTCTAGCTGAAAAACTAATGGACCGAATTTCACAAAATTCAGTAGATGAGTCACGTATAGGTAACCCTGGTGCTGATTAGATTTTGGTATGATTCAGAAAAAAATAACCTGCCTTTTTTGCAGAATGGCCCGCAAAAATTGACAAAATCTAAACTAAAAAGATACGTATGCTCAAATATATCCATTAAATACTCGTTTATTACGTAATTTTTAACGAAGAAAAGAAGACCAACTCCATTACACTAGGACTAGCCGTTCTCGAGATATATTAGTTTTTTTCGTATTTTCTCCACGCCACCTTTGAAAATAAGTCCAGTTATCAAATGAGAATGAAAATTGAATTAAAAATGAATTAATTTTAATTGAAATAAAGAGAACGTGGATATAAGTCTGCAGGGAAAGTCATGTGCTGCCCACATCAGATTTTTACTTTCCCTGCAATACATGGCAATAGCATTCCCTGCAATACATGGTATAGGGAAAGTACTGGAATCATACCGAAAATCACAACTCGAGTTTTCGACGGATCTACACGTTTCGAGACCTCTAGAATACGAGAAAAGTATTTTTAGTGACGTCTGTCTGTGTGTGTCTCTGTGTGTGTCTGTGTGTCTGTCTGTGTAACTGTCTGTCTGTCTGTGTGTGCAGATTTTGTATCCACTCTAACTAAAAAACTAATGGGCCGAATTTCATAAAATTTGGTAGATAAGTCACTTGTGGGTGCTGATTTTTAGCGTGACGTCTGTGTCTGTGAGTGTGTGTCTGTCTGTGTGTCTGTGCAATATATGTATCCACTCTAACTAAAAAACTAATGGACTGAATTTCAAAAAATTTGGTACGTAAGTCACTTGGGTGAGACCCTGGTGCTGATTAGTTTTTGGCAGGAATCGTGAAAACAGAACCCGCCTTTTTTTTTTCGAAATGGCCCTTTGAAAATATCATGTATCCACTCTAGCTAAAATACTAATTGACAAAATTTCACAAAATTTGGTAGATAAGTTACTTGTAGGATGCTCTGGTGCTGATTAGATTTTGGTACGATTCGGAAAAGAACAACCTGCCTTCCTTTTTTACGAAATGGCCCACAAAAATCGACAAAATGTAAAAAAATAGACTACGTATGGTGAAATGTATCAATTAAATTCTTATTTTTATACGCAATTTTTGACGAGGAAAAGAATATAGCACACTCCATTATACTTTAGGACTAACCGTTCTCAAGATATTAGAGATTTCTTGCATTTTTGTTACGCCGCTATCGGAAAAACGTCCAATTACCAAATAAAAACAAAAATTGCATTAAAGTGCACGTTTAGTGTTATTTGGTGCAATTAAATCCAATATAATGAATTATTAAAGAAATAAAGGAAATATGAATTTGAATCTGCAGGGAAAGTCATGTGCTGTCCGCATCAGATTTTTAGTGATAAGAATGAGATATATCAATGAAAATCAGCGCAAATTAAATGAATGATGTGGGCCTGAGGAAATTATAATATGCTACGCGATTTCATGAGTCCAGTGATTGATAACTTATTTAAATGTAATTTTGTATTTGTCGACATGCCACACTGTATATATAAATGTACTAATACTCTTTATGTTTAATTATTAATACTTATGTTAGTTTAATGTATGAACTTAAAAAAGAGTTAGCTGCGAGTCAATTTTTTGGAACCGGGTCTTCGTCATATAAAAAATAATTGACCGGAAAACGGTCTCACAAAGCACTGGTGTATGTGTTTTAGAGGTCAAATGCCCACTTGCTTGAAATATCTCAATATTGCACTATCCTCCATTTTTTCTTTCTCATACTATAAAATATAGTATAGAAAAAGTATTGTTTTAACGAAAATTTTCAATTTCGAGATTTTGTTGCCAATATACGTTTTAGGACCTCCTGAATTCATTTCGAATATTTTTAGAGTGATGTTCGTCTCTCTGGTCGATTTCTTGTCTACACGATAGCTGGCATAAATATTAATGAATTTTCAAAAAAACTTTTTATTCGACTTTGTTAGCAAAAAATTTAACATGTTCTCCCAAATACAAAAATATATCTTCATATGCAAAAAAAATATTTTTCGTATTTATTTTCTCTCACGCTTAAAATGTCCGACAACTGTAATTTTCCTCAACACTTCGGTATGAAGTCGGGTCAGATTCAAGTCAGATAACTTTGCCAAGTGGGAATTGGTTTTGACATTACAGACTTTTTATGGCACTTTATAAGAAATACTAGAGGCAATGGGTCAGGATGCGTAATATACGGTGCACTTTGGTGCACCCTGACCTCTCCTGATCAAGTCGAACCCCACCTTCAAGTTGGTGTCTAACAGGCAACAGAGTCTCCTTCGGGCGATTCTGGGTAACGGGGTTAAGGCGAACACGGATCTTTGGGGTTGTCAGTTATATCGAGCATATTAATTGGCTCTACTAATAACAATGATGATGGTGGTGGCTGCTGTACTAAGCGGCGCCCCAATTTTCTACCCAGGAGCCCTGTTTCGGTGTTCTAGCTGTATCTTGGTGAATCCTGTTCCTTGCCCTCATTACATTAAATCTTTTACCACAGCAAGAAGGCTAGGGGTGCATATGAAGAGGAAGTACACCCGAGGTTGCCAACGCCGCGTTAATATCGAGTGGACGGTGGCAAGATGGACTGGTGATGACGAGCGAATTATGACAATTGGCGAGACAAAGCTGACGCTGAAGGAAGGTGCGCGTTTTATCAATCGGGCTTTAGCCAAAAGGTTTCCTGGGTGCACTTAGGAGAGCATCAAAGGCCACAGGAGGCTGGCCAACTATAAATGTTCAGTAGCAGACAACTTAAGAGCTCTCCCCTCTACAAATAATACTCCTACTGTTATTCCTCTTGTTGATTTTGTTAATCCCATTGCTAATACTTCTGTTGTTGAATCTAATGTTAATGAAAATAGTCAAAGTACTGCCTCTAGCTATGCAGTTCCTATTTCGGCGTCACCTCCAGCCTCACTCTCCCACCTCGAGTGGGCTAGCGCTCCCGGATTTGTACAGGGTTGATGATGCCCCTGTCTCGCCGGATAACAATATGACCTCGCCAGTTTCCTTGCAGGCAGCCTCAATGAACTCAGTCAACGATGTGGAAGATGTGGACCAACATCTGATGGATTTCTTTTCTCTGCTGCCTCCATCGGATGGAAATTTTGTCAGGATCGATGACATCATCTCTGCGCCTTCCAATTCTTCTAAAGACACTATCAAGGGAGTGGTTGAGGAGCTTATCATCTCTATCTACTCACTCCGCAGAGAAAAAGATCATCATCGTGCGGGAGCGCCAACAAGATCTAGAGTGATGTCAACGAGGGTACTTTATCGCAGGAAGAAGCATATGACAGATTATGCTAGAGTCCAGCAGGCGAGATACAGAGAGCAAAGCTTTAGGTGTCTCGTCGGCATCCTCTCTGGTGACTCTGGTTCATCCCGAGTCACTCGAGAGTTTGACTTCGACTTCTGGTACGGTCTGCTGACCAAGCCTCTTGCTCGTCTTCCTCCGATTCCAGTAGCAAGCCGATCTCCCTCCTCAGTAGTCCCCCTGATAAGACTCTGGGGACCTATCATCTATGAGGAGATCATCAGCAATTTTCCACCTTTTGTCTCTGTGCTGGACCTGATGGATGCACTGTGAGACAGATCAAGGGACGCCCTTGGGAGTTTCAAGAAAAACTTTTTAACTCCATCCCCCAGTCTTTGCTGTCTGCCAGGATTATCTTTAAAGAAAAGACCTCCAAGTAGTCTTGGGGAACTCGATCGATTGCCATTACCAGCTTTGTATTGTTGTTGTTGAGACCCAGACCGTCCGATCTACCAGAAAGGTGTAAGGTAATACTTTTCGTCAGCGTTGTGTGTCGGGTCTTCTATAAAATCCTAGCCAACAGGTTCCGGAACAACGTCAATCTGAATCCACGTCAAAGGGGCTTCGTGGCGGTGGATGGATGTCATTTCGACTCTCTTGAATCTAGTCCTAAGTGGGAGGAAATCCGAGTTGGAAACTGTTTTCGTAGCATTAATTGACTTGTGAAAGGTCTTTGACTCCATCGTTCATCAGGCCCTCGTTGGAGCACTGAAGAACCTTCATCTACCATCAATATTTATTGAATACATCACCTATGCATATTCCGCTGGTCGGACGGTTTTCATATTTCTCCGATGATGTGTCTGATGCCCTGATACCAACAACAAGTGTTAGGCAGGGGGATCCTTGGTTTAACAAAGGATCCCCCTGCCTTCTGTTTAACAAAGCGATGAATGGATTCATTCGAATTCTGCCCGACCACATCGGATCTCCTGTTGGCAGCCGTACCATCAACTTGGCTGCCTTCGCAGACAATGTCCAACTTTTCGTAGAGACCAAGCAGGGACTACAGGCCGTCATCAACGAGTCTTGTGCATATCTGAAGACGCTTGGCTTGACTGTTAACATCACGACGTCATTTCCCATTTCGCTTGTTACCAGCGGTCGAGAGAAAAAGATTGAAGTTGTTGATAATATGTTTAAAGTTGGAAATGGAATTCTACCCCCCACTTGGTGTCTTAGCATCGTTTAAATATCTTGGGGTAGAGTTCACGACCGCAGGAAGAGCCAATGTCAATATTCTTCCACATTTAGAAGAAAAGATGGAAATACTGTCCAAGTCACCACTAAAGCCTCAACAGCGTCTATATGCTATACGGTGCCACCTCCTTCATGGTATATTTCACCAACTGACCTTAGGAAAGACAAATATATGATCGCTGCGTAAGACCCACATCCTGATCAAGAGCTACATCAGAAAATGGCGGATCTCCCACACGACACTCTCATCGCGTATTTTCATGCAGAGGTACATGACGGAGGACTTGGGATTCCCTCTCTTAGATGGATGGCTCCCAGGATAAGACTTAATCGCTTGAGGAGCATGCTAATCCGTTACGGAGTCCAGGGCCCAGCTGATCTGGCTCCCTCGTACTACCGGAAAGAGCTGCTCCTCATGAAATCCAATCTCAGATATGAAGATGGGAGCCTATTATTCACCCATTCAAAACATCGAATGTGGACGCGTCGTCTATATAACAACGTTGATGAAGCGGCTTTGAAAGAAGCGAGCAGAGTCCCAAGTCAGAACGCGTGGATTTCAGACGGAACTCTGTTCCTGAACGGCAGGGATTATACACATTCCACTAAGACCCGAATCAATGCGCTGCCTGCCAGATCAAGGACCCCAAGAGGGCGACCCGAAATTTCTAAAGCATGTCGGGCCGGGTGCACCGCTGTTGAGACTTCCAACCATTCCATCCAGCAGTGTTTCAATACCTATGACTCCAGGATAAG
The DNA here is from genome assembly GCA_951213105.1 of Amaurobius ferox. Lineage (NCBI taxonomy): Eukaryota > Metazoa > Arthropoda > Arachnida > Araneae > Amaurobiidae > Amaurobius > Amaurobius ferox. The sequence continues at coordinate 91,712,368 of OX578152.1, read as the reverse complement.
GAGATATAATGCCATCGTGTATTACCTTCAGCGCAACCTGGAGAGAAACTGGTAAGAGGCGACCCCAGAGCCTATTTATTATCTCAGCTCGGGGAAGCTCAAACCTGATCTTGTAGCAACTACAGACCACACCACAATTATCATCGATGATCAAGTGGTGGGTGACAGCGTGCACCTACTTGACGCCCACAGAAGTAAAATGTTTAAGTACAGTTCCAACGCACTTTACCATGCAGTGCGGAGTTGTACTGGAGCATCCACTGTCACCACCTCCTCCTGCACCATTAATTGGAGAGGGATTTGGTCACCTGACAGTGCTAAGGAACTGCTTGAGTTAGGAGTAATAAAGTGTCGTGACATCAAGGTTCTTTCTTCGAAGGTGGTATTGGGTTCGTACAAAGCGTTCAGAAGACATAGCAATATGATCATGGAGTGATGCGGACGACCAATGATCCAACATGGAGTGATCCGGAGGACTGGGATAGAGTAGTCTAGGTATCTGTTGTTGTGGGGTTAACCTCTTAACGTAAAAAGAACTGTGCGTGTAAAAAAATAATAATAATAGTGATAGAACAAATATTTTCCTGAACGATATTGACATAATACATTTTTTGACGAAATGTGGTTTAACATTAAATCTCTGCAATATTTAGATCAACATTGCTTGTTAAAATTAATTTAAAACATTCCTTTGACTTCCAAGCTTATATTGATAAAACCTAGTCCCGAACCAGTTTTCCTTTCTCATACTATAAAATATAGTTATAGATGAAAGTATATTTTAATAAAAAGTTTTCAATTTCGGGATTTTGATGTCAATATATGTTTTAGGACTTCCTGAACACATTGTAACTACTTTTAGAGTGATGACCGTCTATTTGTGGCCGATTTGTGTACATGATATTTGCTACAAATATCAATGGATTTTTACTTCGAAACTTATCCTCCTGTATATACATTTTAACAAGCATAGGAAAAAATGAATATAATTATGTATAAAATAAGTTATTTATGACTCACTGATCAGGAAATATAATAGTTTTAATCAATGTATTGAAAACCAGACATGATAGAATTTTTGTGTTCGTGGCGTCATTAGCCCCCCTCGGTGTAGAAAGTTACCTCCGTCCCTTCAAGGGTACATTTCCAATCTTGATATCAATTGATTTTTTTCAAGCACTTTAAAATAAAGGGTAATATGCTATAATTGCAAATAACTTAAACCAATAATACAGATTTTTAAAAAAATGTCTTGCAAAATTAAAAAAATATAAATACCCAAGCTATTTAAAAATGGATTCTGTTAAATGAAAGTCGAGTTAAGCCATACTCCAATAAATTTTATCTATCTCGCAATGCAATCCGAAGGAAAAAGTCTCCCGATAACAGTAGTTTTTCAACAATTTCAATAGACGGTTAGTTCGCTTTTGGCCTGAATTACACCTTTCAGTCTTTTTGCTACGCTTTTTATGATTTTATGATGATCAGTTGAAGATATATTGTTTCATATATCCTCCTTAAAACAGTGTCTAGATTACGCATAATGTATCTACATCTACAGAAATGCTTTTATGGCGGTGCGCATTTTTGAGTAATTGTATCGACGATTGGAACAAGTACACATATACACGCAATATGCCAACGGCCGTACCGTGCTGAAAACACCGGTTCTCGTTAGATCACCGAAGTCAAGCAGCATCGGGCGCGGTTAGTACTTGGGTGGGTGACCTGGGAACACCGCGTGCTGTTGGCACATTTCGAGCGCGGTAACCCAGTGGTTTGCGCGCTGGATTTGCACGCTACCACAACTGCCGCCATGTTCATGCGGAGTACGATCACGTTAAACATGTGGATCCGCAAGTCCTTCCGAGAGGTTTGTGGTAAGAGAAGGAGGGTACGGTCCCTGTGGATGCCTCCCCCCAATGGGTTCCGGTCTAAATTGGGTGACACTTCGCGGCCGTCCAAACAGTTACCTTACACCTTTCTGGTAGGTCGGGCAGTCTGGGTCTCAACAACATATACACGCAAGGGTCGCCCATAAGGAGGGACTGACACCACCAGAGTGAGGGGGGAGAGCTTCAGAGGGGACCAGGACCGCAAATATTTTCTATTTTAGACTGGATGGAGAAGACATGAAAAATTAACAAAAATAGGATGTGGACAGCACATGACTTTCCTTATATAATGCAATGAATTTACTACTTTTACAGTAAAAAAAAAAGATTATTTTTACAGTACATATTTATATTCTTTCCAAGATATTGAATTTCCATCAATGAGTCGTCATTTTCATTGATTTAGGGTCATTTTTATCCATTTGGCGAGTTTTTCGTTAATTTAGCAACATTTAAAAAAGTCGCCAAGTTGGCGACATTCCACCAAATTCGTCACCAAAATCTCGCTAAGCGTTATGGCCGGAGAAATAAGTTATTCTTACAGCATATAAATGAATATTGGCGTTCAAATACAAAAGTATTACTCGAAGTATCTTTTTTTCATGAATGGAACGAGCTAGATCCACGGGAATGATGTCACCCAATTTATCGCATGGTATTACATATGAAAAGTGAATATGTTTCTCAACAGTTAATATATTTTTCTTTTATTTTATATGACTTTTTGATAATTTTTTGAAAAATGTGCAATATCTTGAGAATGGTTCATGTTACCATTATAAAATTTATGTCAATCGTTTTCTAATGAAACATTACATAAGAAATGTCTATTTGCGTAACTTTATTTGAGGTTTTGATTTTTTGACGATTTTTTCAAAATTTCACCCGAAAATTTAGATAAGGTTCTGAACATTCGATTACGTATACAAACAATAGGGTTCCAGTGTTTACTGATTGTAATTTTTGTACCAAATTTCGTTCAATTCGGTCCATTCGTTCGTCAGTTATCGTCTTCACAGATTCACTGACACACACACACAGACATCACTTCAAAAATGTTCGATTCGTGATCAGGGATGCTTGAAATGTGCTCTTCCGTCGAAAATTCGAATTCGAATTTTCGACCCTGTGACAATACTTTCCTTATACATTATTGTATATAAGGAAAGTAAAAACAGAAAATCAAATATGGAGGGGCTCATAATAAATGATTATAGGGAATCCTCAATTTTCATGGGCGGCCCTACACACAGCTATAAACAAGCACGAATATTTTTCCGAAAATGTTCGAAATATGTTCAAGAAGTCCTAAAATGTGCATTGCTGTCAAATCGTCAAAATAGAAAATTTTCGTGGAAACAATACTTATTATACATATTTCATTTTATATGGGATATATTGGATATTTACAAAATTCTCGTGGCGTTCTCTGAAATGTAAAAATATATCATCCTATAAAAAAATATTTTGAGTATATATCTAATCTTACGCTTCAAATGTCCGACAGATAGAATTTTCCTCAACACTTCAGAACGAAGTCTGGTCAGATTTAAGTCAGATAACTTTGCCGAGTGTGAATTGGTTTTGACATTACGGACTTTTTATGTCACTTTATAAGAAATACTTAACGCAGTGATAAAACAGAGATTTTCGTGAGAGACATTGGCATAATACATTTTTTGATGAAATGTGGTTTAATATTAAATGTGTACAGTGTTTAGATGAGCATTATTTGTTACAATAAATTTCAAAACTTTCTTTAACATCTTTTTGGGACCTCTAAAACACTGCAAAACATCTGTGTGTGTGTGTGTGTGTGTGTGTGTGTGTGTGCGTGTGCGTGTGCGCGCGCGCGCGCGCAATGCATGTATCTATCCACTCTAACTTAAAAACTAATTGACCAAATTTACTAACATTTTAAAAGTAAGTTACTTGTGGGTGATCTTGGTGCTTATTAGGTTTTGATACGATTTGGGAAAAAAGAACATGCCTTTTTTTTGCGAAATGGCCTGCAAAAGTCGTATGTACCTAGCTGAAAAACAACTTGACTAAATTTCACAAAATTTGGTAAATAAGTCCCTTGTAAATTACCTTAGTGCTGATTAGATTTTGGTATAATTCGAAAAAAAAGAATTTGTCTCTTTTAAAAAATACACCGCAAAACTCGTCAACATCTAAAATAAAAGACGACGTATGCTCAAATGTATCATCAATTAAATGCTTATTTTACACGTAATTGTCGACGACAAAAATACTGAGACCACAGACTTGTTACTTTAAAACTAACCGTTCTCGAGATATTTTAGTTTTTCGGCAATTTTGAAAATACATCCTGTTGCCAATTGCAAATGAAAATTGCATTAAAATTGCAAATTCAGTGCAATTTTAAGTAATTATTCGTGTTGTTTCGTGATATTAAACTGAATTTAATGAATTATGAATGAAAGAAAGAGAAAATGAATTTGAGTTTGTGGGGAAAGATATGAGCTGCTCACATCAGATTTTTTTCTATTATGTGTAACCATTTGTTGAAAATGGATAAAAAAAATCTGATGTGGACAGCACATGACTTTCCCTGCAGATTCATATTCATGTTCTTTTTATTTCTTCAATAATTCATTAAGTTTAATTGCACAAAATAACATCCTTAATTAATTTAAATTACATTTAATTAGAATTTTTAATTCAATTTTCGTTTTCATTTGGTAACTGGACTTCATTTCAAAGGTGGCGTAGCGAAAATGCAAAAGAACTAAAATTCTCTCGAGAACGGCTGTTCCTGTTGTTGTTGAAACCCAGACCGTCCGACCTACGAGAAAGGTGTAAGGTAACCGTTTGGACGGTCGGGAAGTGCCACCCAATTTAGACCGGATCCCAGTGAGGGAGGCATCCACAGAGACCGTACCTTCCTTCCCCTACCACCAACCTCTCGGAAGGACTTTCGGACCCACATGTTTAACGTGATCGTACTCCGCATGAACACGGCGGCAGTTATGGTAGTGGCTGGAATCGAACCCGGGCCTACCGAGTGCAACTCCAGCGCGCTAACCAATGGGCTACCGCGCCCCGCTGTTCCTAGTGTAGAAAACCCCGACCACACGACCAACCCATAGGCTAATGCTGTTCCTAGTGTAATGGAGTTGGTCTTATTCTTTTCATCGTCAAAAATTACGTATAAAACAAGCATTTACTTGATATATTTGAGCATACGCAGTCTTTCATTTTAGATTTTGACAATATTTTTGGGCTATGTCGTGAAGAAAATTAAGATATTTTTTCCAGAATTGAACCAAAATCTAATCAGCACTAGGGAAGCCCACAGGTGACCTGTCAACGAAATTTTGTAAAATTTGGTCGATTAGTTTTACAGCTAGAGTGGATACAGGTAATTTTTGCGGGCCATTTCTCAAAAAAAGGCAGGTTCTTTTATCGCGAATTGTTCCAAAACCTTATGAACACCAGGGTAACCCACAAGGGACTTGCCTACCAAATTTAATGAAATTCAGTCAATTAGTTTTTCAGTTAGAGTGGATACATACATCGCACAGGCAGACACACACAGACGTCACGCTAAAAATGGTTTCTTCGTATTCTAAAGGTGTCAAAAAGTGTAGATCCCTTGAAAACTCGAGTTGCGATTTTCGACATGATTCCAATAGTTTCCCTATACATTATCATGTATTGCAGGGAAAGCAACAGTATGAACACCCTACATTTATCATGTATTGCAGGGAAAGCAACAGTATGAACACCCTACATTTATCATGTATTGCAGGGAAAGCAACAGTATGAACACCCTACATTATCATGTATGGCAGGGAAAGCAACAGTATGAACACCCTACATTTATAGCGTCTTCATTTTGTAGTATCTCGATCAAACTTTATTTCGTGTAAATTTGTTTGCAAATGGGTTCAGGATGTTTTTTCATCAGATATGTTTTTGAAACTATTACTTCCCCTGCAATACATGGTAATGTATCAGGAACGTATTGGAATCATGTCAAAAATCGTAACTCGAGTTTTCGACGAATCTATACGTTTTGGGACGTCTAGAACACGAGAAATCTATTTTTAGCGTGACGTCTGTTTGTCTGTGCAGTGTATGTATTCGCTCTAACTCAAAAACTAACTGACCAAATTTCATAAAATGTTTTAGTTATGTCACTTGTGTGTGACCCTGGTGCTGATTAGATTTTGGTGCGATTAGGGATTAAAGAATCCACATTTTTTTTTCGAAATGGATGGCAAAAATCTTATCCACTCTAGTTCAAATACTAACTGACCAAATTTCACAAAATTTAGAAGATAAGTCACTTGTAGGATAGATACTCTGGTGCTGATTAGATTTTGGTACGATTCGGAAAAAAGCAACATACCTTTTTTACGAAATAGCCCTTAAACATTGTCAACATCTAAAATAATGAACTATGCATGCTCAAATGTATCAATTACATGCTTGTTTTATACATAATATCTGATGAAGAAAATAATAAGACCAACCCCATTACTTTAGGTCTAGCCATTCTCGAGATATTTTAGTTTTTTCGCATTTTTGCTACGCTGGTTTTGAGGATAAGTCCAGTTACCAAATGGAAACGGAAACTGCATTAAAATTGTCAATTCAGTATAATTTAAAATAAGTGTTCGTGTTATTTAATGCAATAAAACTCAATTTAATGAATTATTAATGATATAAAGAGAAAATAAATTTGAGTCTGCAGTGAAAGTCATATGCTGCTGATATCAGATTTTTTTTGTATATCATGAATTAAAATTATTATGTTTTTTTTTAGAGAAATTAAATTAGTAATTGAAAATGATCTTTTGACACTATCATTTAGTATATTAGTTAAATTTTCACATATTTTTACTCGCGAGCAACGGCGGGTATATCTGCTAACACAGCATATAAAAAAAATCTTGAGTGAGGGTCCTCACTCCACATTCTCATGCATTTATATTCCACAATTAGTTTCAGAGTAAAAGTAACAAAACTTGAAGAAAAAGAAACAAATGTATTTTCCTTTGCAATTACTTTTAGGAATTTTCTCAATTTTTTAAAATACGATAAGTTAGCAACCTGTCAGTTTTCCCGAAGTATTTGAGTTACTAAACATATCATTTTAATGCCTTTCATATACGTAGCAATTATTAGACTGAGTTTCCGGCTTATAATCGCAGAACTCGCCTCTACGAAACACCCCGGTCCTCCAAGTTTGGAATACGCTTCCTTTGCAGATAACGGCATTCACTGATCGGTTTTGCGGTTATGCGCTGTCCAGCATTGAACAGCTGTCATTTGCAATGACAGAAAGAAATTTTCTATATGCCACAATTTCGAAAACTTATATCGAAACTAACAAGTGTACTCCTACCTTGTAGCCGGTTTGAGATTTCACAAAAAATTTGCTCAGGCTGCAAGAAGTTGGAAGAGCCAAATTCATGATGGAAGAACATGCACTGTAAAAGGTGTTACAAAAATTGCTTATAGTGTCATTGTTATGGGAAATACCATTGTTAGTCATAGGAAATGAGTCTTAAAAATATTTAAGTTAGGAATAATTCGTGCTATATTCATGATGATTACAGAAAATTCTATATTCTGGTTTTCTTACTTTCCTCCTGCTGAATTAGAGGAGAATATAGCAATATTGACTATGACTTATATCACTTCCCTCGATAGATATGGCTTTTAGCAGTAAATAAAGTAAATTTTTTGCTTTTAACCAATTGAGTCTAATAAAAGTATGAAGATCTTGAGTTAATCGGAAGTCTATTTTTCACAATGCATTGACTGTGTCTCTAGATACCAGAAATAACTTTTATCCTTATGCGAGTGTGTGTGTCAATCACTCAAATTCCTTGTCCTGAGTTAATCGAAACGCTATTTTTACTTCCTTATATACATAATGTATAAGAAAAGTATTGTGACAGGGTGGAAAATTCGAATTCGAGTTTTCGACGGGAGAGCACGTTTCAAACATCCCTGATCACGAATCAAACGCTTTTGAGGTGATGTCTGTGTGTGTGTGTGTGTGTGCGTGTGTGTGCGTGCGTGCGTGCGCGCGTGTGTGTGTGTGTCAGTGAATCTGGGGAAACGATATCTCACGAACGAATAGAGCGATACGAATAAAATTTGGTACAAAAATCACAATCCATGAATACTGGAAGCCTATTGTTTTTAAACGCAATCGAATATTCAGCACCCCACTAAATTTTTAAGTGAAATTTTGAAAAAATCATCAAAAAATCAAAACCTTTAATAAAGTTACGCAAATAGACATTTCTTATGTAATTTTTCCTTAGAAAATGATTGCCAAACTTTAGAAAGTTAGCATGAACCGTTCTCGAAATATTGCACATTTTTCAAATTAATTTATCAAAAAATCCCATAAATTAAAAAAAATATATTAACTGTTGAGAAACATGTTCGCTTTTTATATGTAATATCGTGCAATACATTGAGTACTTGTTCCATTCATGAGAAAAGATACTTTGAGTAATACTTTTGTATTCAAACGCCAGTACTCATTTAGCTGCTATAAGAATAACTCATTTCTTTGTCCATAATGCTTGGCGAGATTTTGGCGACAAATTTGGCGGAATTTTGCCAACTTGGCGACTTTTTAAATGTTTCCAAATTAACAAAAATCTCTCCAAATGGATAAAAATGAAGCTAAATCAATGAAAATGACGACTAATTGACGAAAATTCAATATCTTGGAAAGAATATAAGTATCTACTATAAGAATAACCTATTTTTTTGCTGTAGAAGTAGTAAATTTATTGCATTATATAAGGAAAGCCATGTGCTGCTCACATCAGATTTTTCACAATGCATGGACGGGGTCTTAAGATACCAGAAATAACTTTTGTCCTTGTTTGTGTGTGTGTCAGCCAGTTAGTCCAAATCCTTGCCCTTCGTAATTCATATGATACGATTTTGACCAAATTTGCGTAGTACATTATGCATATTATTAAGAAGAGGACTCAAGAAAAAGAAATCCAAAAAATATATAATTTAGCCATAAAACGAGATTTTGTCAAAATCGCTGATTATTCCAAATCTCAAAAACCGCTGTAGCGATTTGTAACAAATTTGGGTGGCAAACTGAGTATATCGTGCATGTTGGTAAAATACGTAGATTGTGTAGAATACAGTAATTTTTTTAAATAAAAGCATATAGTTTGGCTCAAAAGTTCAATGCCCATTAGCTACGCATGAAAAGTTTTGAGATTTCCTCGATCCTCTAGTTAAATAATGTATCTTCAGATTTATAGCTATATGTACACTTGTTCTTGCCTTATTACGTGCGCATATTACATATATTCACACATAAACAGACGATCATATTTCTGAAAGTGTTAAAAATGTGTTTAGGAAATCTTAAACATACCCTTTCGTTAAAATAACGTTTAAAAATTTTCCAGCCAATAATACTTTACATAGTAGTATCAGAAAATAATCATAATATTAATAAATCAGTGCTTATTATTAAAGCAACATCTATAGTTCTGCTAACATATTAACAGCGTTATGTAAAATATTACTTCACCTTCAGTAACTGTTTGCAGTTTTATTTTCAACTTTTTCATATAAAAACTGACAGTACACCCATTCTTTGTACGGAATATGTAATATAAAGAATCTTAAAACTTCACAATGATATGCAAATTTCTATAGCATTTTAAATGGCATTGTTATTCAAAACATTCTATTAAAATATTTAAATTACTGCTCCTAAAAAGAAGTTTAAGAATCAGTTTGCGCTATGCAAAATTATCTTCACAGGCAGATCTGAAGGCTTAAAACATCCTGGTCCCGTTTGTAAAGAAATTTACAGAAAATATGAAATTGAATCAATTTATGCCAAAATAAAAGCCCTAAAATTGTATTATATAACATACTGGCACTACTTCTATTCTCGTAGATAAAATAATATACCCGTACAACTTGTGTTTTCATAAATTTGAAGATTATACCCGTGTATTGAAGATATACCCGAACTATAATATATGGTTTTGAAAATTATTTGCCAAAATAAAACAGATTATGTAAAAATCGGAAAATACCAATAATCCTCGTAATCCCAGGAAAAAGTTTCGTTTTTCACTAATATCTCGACAACCTCTTATCTTAGAAACTCAAAACTTAGACTAAATTTAAGAGCGGCTATTTCAAGCCTACCCACAAAATTTCATTAAATTCGGTTTAGCCGTTCTTCCGTGATAAGGATACAAACGAAAGTTTCATTTTTCACTAATATCTCGAGAACTACTGGTCATAGAAACTCAAAACATAGACTAAATTTTAAGTGGGACTATTTCAAGGCTATCCACAAAATTTCATCAAATTCGGTTTAGCCGTTCTTCCGTGATGATGGGACAGACAGACAGACAGATTTTCAATTTTATTTATATAGATTTTTCATTATTAAAATATTTTCAATAGTTAAGAAAAATAGCCAGCAGACGATTTCGGTATTTAAAGCTCTGTCACTATAACTGCACATGGAACTACAAACTGTATAAAAATTTCATTATAAAATATAAAAAGAAATCGTCTGCTATAACTATAAATTAAAAGAAAATCTTAAAAGCGGTGAATTCTACACCAATAGAATTAATCAAATTTAGGATATCTTGTTCTCTGTCCATGATAGCATGAAAACGAATTTTATAAGTTCTCGAGTTATAGTTAAAAGAATGTTTAAACGAAAAAAATGCGTATTATATAAATTTTTCGAACTAACTTGTAATATTTTAGACTTTATTCATTATTTATAGGTCAAGTCCCACTAGTATGCAAATTTTCAAGTTTCTATGTTCTACAGTTTGAGCTGTGTAATTGTTTCCTTAATCGGCCAGTTTCATTCAATTGTATGATATACATATGAATGTATCAGAAAATAGAGCTGGATTAATTTTAAGTTGGCTTAATGTCGAATTGCTTAAAAAATTCTAAACATTCAATCTATAGTCTATCACTTTTGCTTTGTTCTACATTTTATTGAACTCATTTTGCTGTATGAATACTTTGAAATTCTATACATTTTCATTCTATACCGTATTCTATATCGTACTTTTGCTATGATCTTTTAGATTTCTCGAAATATAAAAATGTACCCCTTGCGAATAATCTATATCGTGCATTTTTCTCCTGTCGCACAATAAATGTCAGACAGCTAGAATTTTTCCAACTTTTCAGTTGAAAGTCAGGTCAGATTCAAGTCAGATAACTTTCTAGAGTGTGGATTGGTTTTGACATTACGGACGTTTTATGTCACTTTTCAAGAAATACTAAACGTTGCGGCAAGACAGAGATTTCCTTGAATGACATATTACATTTTTGAACGAAAGATGAATTGATATTAAAGTTCTGCAGTTTCCAGATCAGAGTTTATTTCTTAAACATAACTAGATTTTTTAGTGTTATTGTATCAAGATATTGACTTATGCATAGGCGTATGCAGGATCTTTTTCAGGGAGGGGTGGTGGTGCAAAATTAATTATCAACCTTTAATTATTAATAAATTATAATAATTAAACCTTTAATAAATTATCAACCTTTCATTTTAAGCGTTTCGAAATTAAAAAACAGATATTCTGTTTACATATGACTATATTTTGTCTGTAATACCCACCATACCCCCATATTTTAAATCTAACATGTTCATTTAACGACTTTAAAAATTGGCATACAAATGTAGATTTAGAGGTACAATAACAACAAACTAATAAAATTTCGAAACATTTAAACTTCGAGAGAGGGGGAAAGAGAATTGGTCAAAAACAAAAACATATATAAACAAATATAATATACATATGAAAACATAGAGGCATATGAAAATGAAATGAAGGATATATGAAATGAAAGGACATATGAAAATATAGAGAAAATGTAAATTGTTCTTCTTTGACAGCACTGAGGGGGATGGGGGACTGCAAAAACGTTTTCGTTTTTCTTAGTTTGGGTGGAAGTAATGAACGAAAAATTTTGAAATAGCTTTTAGGAATCCCAACGTAAAAATGAAAAATAACAGGTACGCTTTATGTTGATTATAAAAGTAAATCGATCAAAAAAGAAGGGAATGAGGGTTTAAAAATAAAATAAATAATAAAAAATATCGAATCGAAAATCGGACATCGAGATTAAGAGAAAAAAAGCAACATTTTTTTATTTTCTCAGTCACTGGAGATAAATGGGGGATGAAATAAAAAGTTTGGTAGTTTGAAAAGTAATAGATGAAAAAAATTGGAAAATTTATTTGGAGACAAAATCAAACCTTAACTCAAATACTGGAAAAATATCACAAACACTACAGGTTAATTAAAAAGAGAGAGATAGAGAGTGAGAAAGATTAACAAAATGAGGTGAGGAGAAATAAAGAACAAAAATATTCGAGTGAGGTATCGAAAAATCGGAAAGTAACAGACACATTTGAAAAAATTTTGTGGGTTGTTGCAACAGAACAATTAATTATATTAAATACCACATTTTGGTGCCTTTCCAAACAATATATTTTTTTCCACAACATGTTGAAACATGATACTTTCTATCTGCAACTAAAATACTAAAACCTCTAATAACTAAAATACTTAAAAAAGACATAAATGATTGATTTACTACAAAGAGAAATAGTTTGTGGGATGAGCAATTCATGGCGCAGTGCTTCAGTCAACCTGTCTCTACACAGCGCCATCTATTGTCCATCCTGCGAACTATTTCTCTTAGAAGTAAATCAATCTTTTACATTTTAATGTAGGATAAGTTTTATGCAGGTCAGGTATTTTATGCAGATTTTATTTTAAGGCCAGAAAATTGATACTTGCACAAATTGCGCCGTTTAACTGTACACTGGGCTAATCCTAAATCAGAAAATATGAGCACTATATGTGATAAACATGAATATATGCAGTTTTTAAAAAAAATTTTTACACAGATGGAAAAAATCGTTTTTTTAAACTGCTATGATTCCGCAAAGCATTCTATATTTACTATTTGATATAAACATTATAGTGTTGCTCTTCGCATCCAAAGTTCTTACATTTTTCGTAACGCCCAGATTTCAGCTGGAGATATCCTAATCATAGGTGCTATTTACATTTACATCAATATATGTTTTTTAAAACTGTATCTAAATATTGCCGTTTCGATAAATAAAACTTGGTGAAAATAATTCCCAGTGGGGGCGGCATCCATAGGGACTGTACCCTCTCCTCCTACCATCAACCTCTCAACAGGACTTACGGACCCACATATTTAACGAAACCCATACTCCGTGTGAACAGTTTGGGCAACTCCGGGAATCGAACTCGGGTCGTCCAAGTGCAATCCCCGTGCTCTAACAACTGCATTGTCCCACCCCTTTTCCATATGTTTTGTCTCACGGAGCCCTGTTTAAGAAATAATTCGTCCACAGAGCCCCTGCCTTTACCATGTGTGCTTTAGGTAGGGCCCATATGTACGTTGGAAATAATGGACTATTTTTTGTGAAAATGTCCTTTAGTTTTCTATGCTTCTACTGAGTCCTTGAGGCTCCACAGAGCACAGTTATATATTTAGATTATCTTTCTCCTAGAAGGAGAAATCGTACATATATTGCGCAGTGCAGAATTTTCAATCACAAAAATATTACTGTATAACTCTTAAATATTCTCTAACTAAAATGCCCCCTCTAAAAATTTGAAGACTTTGTATAAGAAATCTGCTTATAACCCCCTCCCCCCCCTACACACACCTATTTCATGGAACTTTTCAGTAATCACATCTTCGCATAATTTTTTTTATTTTAATAGATAATAATTAATTGTAATCTGGTTGCATGGTTAATTATACAGTTAATGAATTAATAGTGTTCAATTGATTGTAATCATCACGTAAAATTCCACTGGTTTTCTTTTCTTTTTTCTTTTCCACAATTCAATTTTATCCCCCTATCTGTATGTTTCTTGATTTTTCCTGAATAAAAGGAGAATGGGGGATAAATAAAATCCTACGATAGAATACTACTATTATCTTTCGAGTACCCAAAATGTTCGAAAATCATTCATAATTGTACTTGCTTAATGTTTTTGTGCATATAGAGACATATAAAGCCTTTCGCAGAAACAAATGTTCTAGTGGACGAGGAAAAACAACTGTTTCAAAAGTTATCCAAAATATTTGTGGTAGCAGAGAAATGGACACATTACAATTCGCAAGGTTTCAGCCTAATTTGCCTAATATTCTTATGGTAAAATATTGCCTGGTACATTCTAGGACAATGTTTTGTGAACAATTGCAAACCATTTATTCAAATTCTTTGATAAAACTGAAGTTTAAGATTTCACTGTGAATTAAACCTGTAACGCAAAAATGTAAGGGTATCAACTGATTTATTACTTTCCTTATATACAATAATATATAAGGAAAGTATTGTGACGATGTCGAAAATTCGAATTTGAGTTTTCGACGGGAGAGCACGTTTCAAGCATCCCTGATCACGAATCGAACACTTTTGAGGTGATGTCTAAGTGTGTGTCAAAGTATGTGTGTGTGTATGTGTGTGTGTGAAAGTATGTGTGGGTGTGTGTGTGTGTGTGTGTGTGTGTGTGTGTGTGTGTGTGTGTGTCAGTGAGCCTGTAGAGACGATAACTGACGAACGAATGGACAGATTCGAACGAAATTTGGTACAAAAATTACAATCCGTGAATACTGGGAGCCTATTGTTTTTATACGCAACCGAATGTTCAGAACTCCCCTAAATTTTCGAGTAAAATTTTGAAAAAATCTTCAAAAAATCAAAACCTAATAAAGTCACGCAAATAGACATTTCTTATGTAATTTTTCATTAGAAAACGATTAACATAAATTTTAGAACGCTAGCATGAACGGTTCCTGAGATATTTCACATTTTTCAAAAAAGTTATCAAAAAATTATATAAACTAAAACAAAATATTTCCTATTGAGAAACATGTTCACTTTGCATATGTAATATTATGCGATATATTTAGTGACATCATTCTCGTGGATCTAGCTCCTTCCATTTATGAAAAAAATAGTTTGAGTAATACTTTTGTATTTGAACTCTAATAGTCATTTATCTGCTATAAGAATAAATTATTTCTATAAGAATAAATTATTCCATACCACTTGGCGAGATTTTGGCGACGAATTTGGCGGAATATCGCCAACTTGGCAATTTTTTTTAAATGTTACCAAATCAAAGAAAATCTCGCCAAACGGATAAAAACGACTCTAAATCAATGAAAATAACGACTATTGGTCGAAAATTCAATATCTTGGAAAAAATATAAGTATACACTGTAAGAGTAACCTATTTTGTTTTTACGGTAAAAGTAGCAAATTCATTGCAATATATATGGAAAGTCATGTGCTGCCCACATCAGATTTTTCTTTTAATTTTAGAGGCAAAACGAACCTTCTACTGGATAAAAAAAAGACAGACAGGGCTGATACAATCTGATGCATATCTACAATATTTTATCTGGATATTTTGAAAATAATTTTGAATAAATTATAGTGATTTGATTACTAAATTGATTAAAAATTTGATAGGAAAATAAATGATTAAAAAATTAAAATAAGACACTTGATTAAATTAAAAGGAAAACAAATTCTAATTAAAGAGTTAGACTTTTTAAAGTTATATGGTAGGAAATCACTGAAAGCTAAGACGTGCAGTAAACCATGCCATCACAGTGGACGATCAAGCAATTTTTGCTGATTATATGTATTGTTACAAAGCAAATATGAATAGATAGTATGAGCATCATACTTTAAAAATTAGTGTGTATAGCACTTTTAAAAATTAGTATACAACCCTTTTTAAAAATTAGTGTGCAATACCTTTAAAATGCCCCTTCCCTCTGATAACATCCTGCGCACCTGAAGACAGGACAATCAAAGTAATAAATTAGGCATACATAAAACATACCAAATATGACAATACTTTTATGTTTTCAGTTAGTTATCAGTTTAAATTATTTCTATTAATATACACGTGGTAGAAAATACACAATCGGGGCTGAATATTCTAAATCCAAAAGTTTTCGCCTTTTTTTTTGTCTCTCATATTGCATGACATATCAGATTTTTTGCGATCACATTATTGTAACATTGCGAAAATTAATTGATTTCGTCGACATTGTGTTAAAACCCCAATCACTTGTAATGGTATTAAAATGTTTTGTAAGAAATGCCTTATAATTAAATTAACAATTTTTCAGGGGACCCCCTGACCCCCTCTAAGTACGCCCATGGACATATGTTAAAATATATTAAAAATAATATCAAAACTAACGTTTATATGCATGTATACTATGCAAGATAATCCATTATATCTGTCTAACTGTTGCGATTGGTGACAAATTTGGCACTAAATTAAATCAATATCGCCATCTTGGCTACTTTTCGAAAATATTGCCACATTAACGATATAGTCATAGTTAATCTCTTGTAGCCTGAACTGAATTTCGGAAATTAATCCGGCAACGTGGCCAGACTGAGCTTATATGTTTCCATACAGGTTTACAAAATTGTAGCACATAGCAAGTTTTCCATCTGTCATTAAAATTATCGGCTATATAACGCTGGTGAGCTCAAAATAAGCGCGAAATACTAGTAAGCTGATGTTACCTGCAATAAGAATGAAATCTTAACTTTGGAAACGCAATTTAAAAGATAGGTTGGTTCTGTGGATAGACAATGTTCTTTGGTATGATGAAAGTTTTTGTTGAACTATATACATGCTTTTCTATAAATATATTCATGCTTTTTTATAAATATATTCATGCTTTTCTATAAATATATTAGTCAAATTTAAAACATAGTAAGAAATATACGAGTATTATGCACACTATAAAAGCAATAATCATATCATATTTCGATTGCGAAAAAGATAATTCAGTATTTTTATGTCGTTCAAAATCCCATGTATCTCCGAAAAAACATTCGGATTGTTTTAATACTGTTTGCATAATAAAGAAATAAAACCTACATTAATTAATTTAGCTGTGTGATGAGAAGCAGGAGAGAAATAACTTCGTTAATTTAAATATCCCCGGGAAAACGAAAATTTAATGCAATTTCTTTCTTTTTACAATGAATTAATAGAATTTCCACAATCAAATTATTTTTTATGGGACCCTTATTCGTTTCTTTCCCCAGTATGCATGTTAATGCAATGATTCTCAAAGAGTACGTGCGGCACATTGGTATGCTGTGAAATTGCTTGTCTCCCTTACAGCAAAGATCGTCACATGTGTGACAGTGACGTTGTAGTCACGTGACACCTGGGTCACAATGTGACATCATGTCTGTGACTTCTATACGACGTTACGCATTAGTAACTTTGTAACTTCATTGTGACTATATTCTGTGACGTTTCCACAATTTAATTAGCACGCAACAATGTGACGACATTACAATGTGACGACACAAACAAGTTAATATGCGACGTCACAAACGACCATGAAAATGACTTCGCTGTGACCTCAATATGACATTGCCGAGACGTACTGCGACGTCCTATGCCGTCCCAAAGTCCCAGCGTGACTTAAATATTACGTCACTGTGAAAAAAAAAATGCTGTTAGAACTATGTCGCGAGAAAAACAACAAAAATATTTTTATTAAAATGAGAAAATAAGAGGAAATATATAATAGGTATTAAATATTTTTAACAACGTTATTTATTAATACGCGATGAGTGTTCACTAGTCCATATACACTCCACTGAAGTTCGAAGGCATTCCAGTCATTTCTAGAACTACTTTTCGCCTGATCGACCTTAATAGGGGGCTAAGCCTACATTGAGTCCATAGAATCCAATGTAGATCCTGGTAGAGTTAAAGCCTCTAGCGTAGTGCTGCCACTTGTGCGGTTGTCCTGTAATATCCCATACGGCTAAATAATGCACTGCAAGTGATCTCCATGGCAACGAACTCGGTCCCAGTTTGACGTCATGAATAGGGTAGAAAGACTTCTTTCGCTCGAGCGTTCGAATGGAAAGTTGCGACTTTCATGGACCCACTTTTAAATTCATAAAAAATAAATAAATAAATTTAAAAAATTAATAAATACAAATAAAATAAAGAATAATTAATATGTTTAATGAATGCGAGGAATGCACTCCATGTTCTCGTAAAAAATCAGAATCGTCTGAATCTTTACTCGCCGATGCACGAAATTAGAATTGAATTAATTATTTTCTGATGACCCAGAAAACGCAGGATTTGATATATTTAAAAGTACATAAAGAAAATGTTATACGGATTAGGTTCAAAGCTCGTTGATAATATCTTTCCGATGGTGTTAAGATGAAAACTGTGCAATAGTATTTTAGATTGCTGAAGGGACGATTTGTGTAAAACTCGTTCAATATCGCGCTTAAACACAAAGTGACTAAAATAATTCGAATTTAATAACCTGACTAGGTCCCAGTTTGACGTCATGAATACGGTAGAAAGACTTCTTTCGCTCGAGCGTTCGAATGGAAAGTTGCGACTTTCATGGACCCATTCATAAAAAAATAAATAAATAAATTAAGAAAATTAATAAATAAAAATAAAAAAAGAATAATTAATATTTTTAATGAATGAGAAGAATGCACTCTCGTTAAGAGAAGAATGCATGTATGAGAAAAATGCATGTTCTCGTTAAAATCAGAATCGTCTGAATCTTTACTCGTCGATGCACGAAATTAGGATTTAATTAATTACGTTCTAATGACACAGAAAACGCGGAATTTGATGTATTTGAAAATACATAAAGAAAATGTCGTACGGATTCGGTTCAAAGCTCGTTGATAATAGCCTATCTTTCCGATGGTGTTAAGATGTAAACTGTGCAATAGTATTTTAGATTGCTGAGGGGGCAATTTGTGTAAAAATCGTTTAAAATCGCTCTTAAACATAAAGTGACTAAAATAATTCGAACCCCCCCCCCCCCCCAACATATCTCGGAACCTCAAACTTTCGGTGAGCCGCTTAGCTTCTGTGGATCACTTAACCATATACACGCATAGAAACAAACAAACAAATAAAGTCCTTTGTTATCTTAAATTGACCCATAGCTTTCCGAACCTCATTTGCATGAAAAGAATATAAAAACTGTATTGATTGGTTAAACTGATTTGGTGAAAAATTGCACCAAAAAAGCATATTTCTGTAAATCTCTCCAGGCTTAGTGACAATCTTAAGGAGCTTTCATTTAAATACCTTAATGTGATTGGAAATATTGAACATTAAATTACAAGAAATTAAGTTTTAGAGTGGATAAATTTGCATTTTATTCACACTTTCCAACATGTTGAAAAGTGTTTATAACTTTTTTCATTCTGTCTGTCTGTCCGTTCGCACGATAACTGCCGTAAAAATGGTTTTATATCAAAATGAAATTTTAGTATGTTGTTCAGACGGTCTGTGGGACATATGGGAATTGCAAACGAATAATATCACCCAATTAATTTTGAATTAAAAACGGGTTGAAAACGGGTTGAAAAAGTGAAATACATTGAACCCTATGGGACTTAATTTTTCAAACATTTTTTAAGCGAAATTAAATTTCACAAACTGCTTCGAAAATTTTCGGAAATATTCAAATTATCCCATAAAATATATAAAACAAAATTCAACAAAATATGTTTGGCAGTTTTTTAAATAAAAATGAAAATATTAATTAGACCCATATTATATGAAGAGATCACGTGACCCACTTCAAAATAAAATATGGCATCTATCTTTTTTTCGCAATGTAAAAGTCGTGATTATTAAAGTTCTTTTAAATTTATATTTAGTGTTACATCCGTTTAGTGTTACACCACTTTAATTTTGCGTTTCTCCTGTGCATCTATATTCTGTGCCAACATAATTACAATATTTTAGTTTAAATGATCATCAAACTTTAATTATTTCTACAACGAAGCCTAAATTTAATGGATTCAGAATGTAAACAAGTGAAGATGAGTTGTAATAAGAACTGCTGATTTTTTTTCATGCAAAATTATTTAGCTCTGGAGTCAGGAATAAAAGTGATATGAATGAAATATTTTGTGCTTTTATATAGAGAGCTGGACGATTTATATTTCGATGACGCCATTTGATTAAAGTTCATTTTTTCCCGAAGTTTTCAAATATAATAAATTACTGTACTACTGTGATAATTTAAAATATATCAGCTCTGGATGTATCGCATTTTAGAGATGCTTAAATAAAATTGCATTTCAGTTGGAAAATGTATCATAATCAACGCTTTATGCATGATTGATCTTTCTTGTTTAAAATATAATTAGATTTTATGGTAAAAGCATTTTTTAACATAGATACATTTTTAACTATTCTGTTAGATTTGTATGCTATTTTCGGTAATCAATAATATTAAAAATTTATAAAATACTTTTGCGGCATATTGCCTATCTCCAAGGTAAAACAACCTTTACAGGAAAACCATTGTTATCATATGAAGTTACATGTTGCACGACCTCGTCGACATTTCTTGCGACCTCTGTGTACAGTTGGTGATATGTCACCAACTTGCGTGTTTTATAAAATACTCAAATTTCCTCGATATCTGCATTATATTTTAAGATACGCCCTCATTATAGAGATTTATATGGAGAGTATATAAGAGAGTCATCATTAGGTTGGACGGAATTAACGTAACACTAGTCAAAGTGAATTATCAGATACATCAATGTTTCAAGAACAGGATCAGCTGTTTAAGTGAATCAGTTGAGAATTTATTTGCTGTTTTATTGTGTATGAAAGTTGTTTTGTGATCTTGTAAGATAGCTATAAAGTTATTAGATTTATATTGTTCCTGTTCACTATTAGTGCTTTTAAATAAAAGCGTTAATTATCAGAAATTCAGATTAATTTTTGCATCATGAATACACCCGCGATTTAGGAGTATACGCATTAATAACAACAAACCATTTCTAGCGTAAAACGTAGCGTGAATATCGGCATGTAGATATTTGGTCTTCGGAATTGCTTGAGGGCCATTAAGTGTATCACCTACACGCTTAAATAAAAGCTATCGATAACTAGTCTGAATATCTGAAATCCTTTTAAATTTTAACATAAAAATAGAGCAGATTTTATAATTCTGTTGGCATTCTAAATGGGAAAATATACTAAATCTAACTTCCGCGCGCAGCGAAATGATATAATTCTTTAATTTTTTTTTTCGATTGGTAGCAAAAGGATAACAAATTTCACTTTTGTTACGTCTGAGAGGCAGAAAATCATGTTCTATGGTAGTTCCTTATATAAATTTTTGAAATGTTAGATTTTTTTTTCTTTGATTTGGAAGATAAAATGGATCGAATGAGACCAAAACCGAGATTCAGACTCGAGTGGAATAATTTTGAAAAGTGGCGTGGGAGCCGAAGATCCCCTGATGGCGGAGGAATGGTTCGAACTCGGAACCTTTCGATTACTGATGCCGCGCTATGCCATCAGCTCCAAAAGAATTCTCCAGAGCCGAGAGAATAGCCAGTGAGTCTTTCGTAGCGATGAGTGACGCTATGCTGCCCCCTCACACTCTCCTTCCTTGCGAGATGCTCGGTCGAATTTCAGTGAGTAAGGGGGCCGGCCAGAAAACCCCCAACGCGTCCCCAAGCTGAAACTCAGTCGGTGAGCAGAAGTAGCCGGGAGGCGAATAGTACCTCATCGTGCGGCGTCGTGACGTCAGTTGTGGTCAACCAGGAAAGGAGAGGAGAAAGTGTGCGTCAACTGTAGTGCTGCTATCTCGTGCACGGGTCACCATTGTGGGGTGGGGGCGCAGATCCCCCGATGGTGGGGGATAGGTTCGAACTCGGAACCATTTGATTACTGCTTCCGCGCTACGCCATCTAATCTAAAAAAGATCCTTCCGGGCCTAGAGAATAGTCGGCGAGTCTTTCGTAGCGATGAGTGACGGAATGCTGCTCAGTGGTTTTGAGTGTTTGATTTATCTCTTTATACCATCTCGCCTAATTCGAATTTTCGAATTTTTTGGTTTGGTCTTGAAAATGAGATGGGTAGAATGACATTAAGATTATTACGTAAAATGTTCAATAATTTTAATATGTCGCCCAATCTTCAGTACACATTATATAGATACAGGCTAATTAAAATAGATAATAGAGGAACCTGTTATGTTTTAAACATCTTATTGTGTAACATGTTACGTAGATACGAACAGGTGTCTTAGTAACATGTTCCGAAAACTAGTAATATTTTCTATAATTACTATTACTAAAATACATCATTAAGAAAGCAGTATGAATAAAATATAAAACGATATCAACCGGTTGAAAAGTCACTCCAAAACAGCTCTCCAAAAGTATCTATATGCAAGAAATATAATTTTCTATTTCTGTGATTACTCTCAAATTTCACTCCGACGAAGGAGGAATTTTTTTTTCACTTAACATGTTCATAGTTTTGCATAACTTATATGTTTTATGCTGTTTTTTAATGGAATATGTCACATGGATACAATATCATGTATCCTCGGTGAAACTGACAGAAAACTACAGTTTCACCAAGGACAGCATTGGCAGAAGACTGAAATTTTATTAAAGATATTACTCTGCTGTTTGACCAAAAATATCACTGGAAGAAGACTGCAGTTTCACCAAGGATATCACTGGCAGAGGACTGAAGTTTTACCAAGGATATCACTGGTAGAAGACATGTAGTTTCACCAAGGATATCACTGGTAGAAGACTGCAGTTTTACCAAGGATATCACTGGTAGAAGACATGTAGTTTCACCAAGGATATCACTGGTAGAAGACTGCGGTTTCACCAAGGATATCACTGGCAGAGGACTGAAGTTTCACCAAGGATATCACTGGTAGAAGACTGCAGTTTCACCAAGGATATCACTAGCAGAGGATTGTAGTTTCACCAAGGCAGAAGACAGCAATTTCACCAAGGGTATCATTGACAGAAGACTGTAATATGTCAGATGTAATATGTCACATGCGCGACACATGTAATATGTCACATGTTCACATGTAATATGTCACATGCTCACATGTAATATGTCACTTGCGCGAAACTGTATGAAATAATCTATCTTCGTCTTTAGTATAATTAAGAATATCATCATATATAAGGTCATGATAATTACCGAAAAATGCAACCCCCATTTGCATTTATAACGAAGTAAAAACTGCATTCATTGGTCTATTTGATTGATGAATAACGAGATTGAAAAAAATGGCGCTAAATCCCTCCCAGCGAAGAGAAAAGTTTAATGAGTTTTCGCTTTAAATACCACACAGTGATGAAATGAAAAATTATTCAATATTAAAATGAAGTTATGTGGTAAGTGTGTAAAAAGGAAATGTATTTTCCTTAATGAATTTTTATGATGGATATATTTACGTCTTAAATAAATGAAAATTATTAAATAATCGTTATTAATCAACACACATTTCTTCCATGAATTAATAAATTCCCTATCTAAAAATCATATGAATTTTATTCAGGAATGTTCAACGTTTAGCTAAATTACATGAAAATGTCAAAATCTAATATCGCGTAGATTTTATCCTTTCTGATTTATACTTTTACACGGGAAAGTACACCAAGATGTTAGTAGATCTTACACCTTCGAGCAGGTCGGGTTATCTGGGTTGAAGAAGATTTCAGTAGAGAGGGTATCTCAATCTATATTGATATATATATATATATATATATATATATATATGAGGGTTCTCAAAAATATTCAACTTTCATTTTTCAATTTCTTTCATTCACCATCCCTTAAAATTGTTCTATTTCAGGAGAAAGCATTGCTAACAATAGTAACAAGTGCCGGCTTAAGCTGTTCTCCCTTTTTGAACTACCGTCCTTTATCCACAGTTTTAATAGAATAGAACTTCATCAGGATAAAGCTACCAGTCACACACCAATATCTATCACTAAATTTCTTGAAAATATGACAAAAAGTACAGCCAGTAAAGCTATATCCTTTGCTCACATTCCTTCAAAGTCCCCTAATGTGTCACCAATGGATTTTTGTGCTTTTGGATTGTTGAAAAGAGAACTTTCTAAACGTAAACTTAAACAATGGATGGACTATGGAAAATTGTGAAAGAGGAGTGGAATAAAATACCACTCATAACTTTAAGAAAAGCTCTATCTTGGAAATCATGATGTAGAATGATAATCCAGAGAAAGACCGTCAAATAGAACATTTAAGAAATAAATATTGTTACTTCAAACCTTAATTACACTATGTGACAGTGAAAATGAGACACCAAGAAGAAGTGGGCAGAAAAATATGCAAATTGTAGGGTAGACACAGCTCACCGAGTTATGTAAAAGATGCGAAATGCTCAGCTGTCCAGTGCACGTTGAGTGAGATATAAGGGAAAGAACCTACCGAATCGGCAATAGTCGTGCCGCACTGTCTGCCAGAGAAATCATTTTGCAATTCTTTTTTGCCACAGAGGAAACGTGTAGTGGGAGAGAATGCCAGCAACCGCCAACCGAAGCAGTTCCAGCAGACAGACGATTTCACGAGAGGTATGGTGATCGGACTCTGAAGGGTAGCTTTGTCCATACGTCAAATCTCAGTGGACAGCCACGTACTCGCATCCATGGTACACCGGCTGTGGCTAAGATGGTTGAAACAAGGGAATGTGGCACGTTTGAAGGGTGCCGGTACAGCCAGACCGACTTCATCACCCGTGGACCTACGCATCCGCTGGCAAGCGTTGACGGCACCGTAGATCACTTCCGTCGCCCTTTTGCAGGATGTGCAGGACACCCTTGATGCTCCCATATCAACCATTACCATTATCTGGCGATGGGTCGCCGGCGACATGCACTCAGAGCGTCTGTTAAGAAAATTGCCATTGACCCAACAACACAGACGCCTCCGTTTGCAATCGGGATAGAGCCACCTTGACGGCGGAATGACACAGGGTGGTGTTAAACGTGTCACGCTTCCATTTCAGCAATGACTGTCGCCGTGTACGAGTTTGGAGCGAAAGTGGTGACAGGTCCATTCCGGCCGCATCTGTGGAACGCCACACCGCACGACAACGCCTTACACCTTTCTGGTAGGTCGGACGGTCTGGGTTTCAACAACAACAACACCGCACGACAACGCGGCATCATGTTTTGGGGACCATCGCCTACTATAGCAGGTCACCTCTAGTTCGTATTGAGGGCATTATGATGGCCCAACGATACGTGGATAATGTGGGACACTATCCTTCCTTCAGGGGGTACCCATTGTCATTTACCAGCAGGATAACGCCCGACCACACACGGCACGCATCAACCAACATGCCCTGCAAAGTACGCAAGTGCTTCCCTGGCCACCTGTCTCCTCTGATCTCCCACCCATCGAACACGTCTGGGACGTAATTGGACTTCGCTTGCGTGCCCTGCCACCGCGACGTTTAGAAGACAAACTCTGGCAAATGGTTTACAGGCAATGGACAGCCATCCCTCAGGAAACCCCCCGCACGCTCATTGACTCTGTACCTTGACGTGCTGCTGCCTGTATCGTCGCCCTCGGTGGTCCTACAACCTACTGATCAGACGGTGTTATCGCTCAGTGTATAGGTGTATCATGTTGCAATAAACATCACATATTGTTCTTTGCTGTCTCTCTCTGTTTGACGATTTTAATCACTTACTGCCCACTCCTTCTTGACGTCTCATTTTCACTGTCACGTAGTGTATATTGCTTTAAATTTGTTCAGACTACAACAGTTTTGGTCACGTGACATATTTTAGTAAAAAAAAAAATAGTGCAAAAATTAACCTTTTATACAGATCGTCTACAGAGAAGGTTCTAATTGAAAAATGGTTCCTATTCATATAGAGAACTTTTGAAATGAAAGAGGTTTACTAATATGCAAAATATGCCGTGAAAACACTGCTCAGTCCATAGGACTTAATACTACTTTGACTCGATCAAAAAATACGGCGAAAACATAGATTTCATGGATTGTAAATTTTTTTTTTATTAAGTAACATTTTCATTTCGAAACTTACATGAACACCTAGCAAAAGTTTTATACAGACCCTAATTTTTACCCCTCGAAAACTTTAATGAATCATATCCCGGGTAAATTTGATCCTATGACAATGGGGCTATTTTTGTTTGACTAATTGGGTTATGGAAAATATTTTTATAAATGAAATCATTTTCTTAGGGGCCCGTATAAAAAGTTTCATTTCGTACTTTTTACATTCTTATACTATAGAACATAGCATAGAGAAATCATTGTTTTCACGAAAATTTTTGATTTTGAGATTTTGATGCTAATTTATGTTTTGGGAAGGACCTTCTGAACACGTTTTTACAATTTCTAGAGTGTTGCCTGTCTGTGTATGGTCAAATTTTTGTGTATACGATAGATGCTATAATTATTTATGGATTTTTGCGAAACTTCATATCCGACTTTATAATTAAAAAAATCTGATGTGGGCAGCACATGACTTTCCTTATATAGTGCAATGAATTTACTACTTTTGCAGTTTAAAAAAAAATGTTATTCTTATAGTAGGTACTTATATTCCTTCCAAGATATTGAATTTTCGTCAATCAGTTGTCATTTTCATTGATTTAACGTCATTTTTATCCATTTGGCGAGATTTTCGTTAATTTAGCAACATTTTAAAAAGTCGCCAAGTTGGCGACATTCCGCCAAATTCGTCGCCAAACTCTCGCCAAGCGTTATGGACGGTGAAATAAGTTATTCTTACAGCGGATAAATGACTATTGGCGTTTAAATACGAAAGTATTACTCAAAGTATCTTTTCTCGTGAATGGAACTAGTTAGATGCACGACAATGATGTCACCCATTTTATCGCATGATATTACATATTAAAAGTGAACATGTTTCTTAACAGTTAATATTTTTTTTAATGTATGGGATTTTTAGATAAATTCATTTGAAAAATGTGCAATATCTCGAGAACGGTTCAAGCGAGCGTTCTAAAGTTTACGTCAATCGTTTTCTAAGGAAAAATTACACAAGTAATGTCTATTTGTGCAACTTTATTAAAGGTCTTGATTTTTTGATGATTTTTTCAAAATTTCACTCGAAAATTTAGGGGAGGGTTCTGAACATTCGATTGCGTTTTAAAACAACAGGCTTCCAGTATTCACGGATTGTGATTTTTCTACCAAATTGCATTCGAATCGCTCCATTCGTTCGTGAGATATCGTCTCCACAGACTCACTGACACACACACACACACACACATCACTTCAAAAATGTTTGATTCATGATCAGAGATGCTTGAAACGTGCTCTCCCGTCGAAAACTCGAATTCGAATTTTCGACCCCGTCACAATACTTTCCTTATACATTATGTATATAACGAAAGTAAAAATCTAGAATTAGATAGAAATTAGATTTTTTGAAATTCAAACGGAAATTTCAAAATGTATACGAAATTTTATATGTTTTTAACATGGCAGCATAGGAAAATATTTGACACAATTATGTATAAAAGGGGTTATTTATGGCTCAGTGATCACTTAACTTAGCAGTTTCAATCAAATCATTGTAGTGAAAAATAGCCGCACTATAATTTTCGTGTTTGTGGCATCATTATCCCCTCTTGGGGGCTACGTTACCCCTGCTCCGAGGAGATACATTGTCAAACTTAGTATAAATCGATATATTTTTTCAAGCCGGTTAAAATGAAGGATAATATGCTATACTTGTGATTACTTCTATCATACATATTTTTCAATTAAAAATTAAAAATAACACAAGCTACTTAAAAATGAATCCTGGTATGAGCAAGTACAGTTGATTCATAACTCCAATTGATTTACTAAAATGTGTCATATCAAATTTTTCATACGATGAAGGTCTACCTTAATTAGAACATTTCTTATATTGAAACCATGGGTATACCACCAAACAAAAGATATTTAGCCGAGCAATCGGTCTGAAACACCTCGTGTAGAAGGTAACATAATAACAGCACTCATTGTACTGACTCTATCAGATATCTAATAAAGATTTTTGTTGAAAAGCATCTGCGATGTTTCTGCATGAGTGGAATATATTATATTCACGGCCTCTTTTCAAGAATATTCAATTTCAAGAACGTTCAATACTCGTTTATTTTTACTACAAGCAGCTCCTCTTTATTCCTTTTATTTGGGAGGGAGCGATTTCTTCGAGAATACTTATGTTCGATTGATTCCGTTAGGGGAAGTTTTAAGTTTCGCCCTTTCAAAGAAATGAATCGATTTATGCCTTCGACATCGTGGCGCCACTATTTCCGACCTCGACAGCATCATCTGAACTATTTCATTTGTTTATATTTGTCTGTTCTATACTAATTTCGTGGGTAGATTTATAGCAGGGATTACCAAATGGTGTTGCTTGGGACTTTATTGTGCTAATAAATTTTTAAAATGTGGCGCAGGATGAGTATTTTTCTAATAGCCAGACATTTGATATATCCATTATTGGTCTATACATCGTCCAGAATCGTAAACCATTTAGCCATCACATGGCTTTGTGCTATCGCACCAATGGGGCGGAACACACTGCGTCCAACAACACAACATCTGTGCCCTAAGGTGGGATTCGAACCCACAGCCCGGCAGCCGACAGAGCACGAGGCAACACTTGCCTTGCCCGCTCAGCCACCGCCTCGGCGCAAGATGAATATCATTAAGTTCAGTTTAGTGTGCTGCGAGGAAATTTAAGTTTAGTGATGATGAAAAAATTAAGTTCAGTTTGTTTAACAGTTATGATAAAGGTTAAGGATTTCTGATTAGTGCACAGCATGTTTAAAAATGTTGGTAACGGGCTTTATTTTATTTATTTTTTTAAATAAAGATCCTAGGCACATTCTTGTACTTTCAAAGTTTCCTGTCATAAGCTACCGAATTTAATGGAAACAGCTTCAATTCTTGGTGGAATTTCAAAAAAATAAAAAATCAGACATTTTACATGAGCTGTTTAGAGTAGAAGTTTTGTCTTCGACATCGTGGCAGAACCATTTCCTTCCTTCCACGACAGCATCATCTGAGCTATTTAATTTTGTGTATTTTGTCTGTTCTATACTAATTTCGTGAGTAGATTTATAAAAGATTACCAAATAGTGTTACTTGAGACTTTGTGTTGATAAATTTCTAAAATGTGGCGCAGGATGAGTATCATTAAGTTCAGTTTAGTGAGGATGGAAAAATTAAGTTCAGTTTTTAGTGTTATGAAAAAGGTTAAGAATTTCTGATTAGTACACAGCATGTACGAAGAAGTTGGTAGCAGGTTTTATTATTTTTCTTTTAAATATGAATACTGGGCATATCCTTGCAATTTCAAAGTTTCCGATCATAAAGTGCCGAATTTTTTTAAAACAGTCTCAATTCTTGGTGGTATTTAAAAGAAATATAAAAATTTAACATTCTACATGAGCTGATTGCAGTAAAAGTTTTAATTATTAGAATATTCTTTACTTTTTCATTAATTGAAATATAAAGTTCCATCTCTTTACTTGCAAATTCCACTTAAATCTACTTGATAAACTCTTTACTAAAAATAAAAAGATCATCTACATATCGACTCATCAACAAATTACGCAAATTTAAACAATGATATGAAGTATACGCATGCAAATATCTGTCTCACATGAATAAGCTATGCAATTGCCATATTCTTACAGATAACAAATACAGCAATACATTGGATTTGATAGTGAATACTTTAAGTACATTTTTAATTCTAAGAATGAGTTGCTTACTGGGAATGAATAAAAGGATATCTTATCTCAAACAACTTCAGTTGTTTGTGATTGGTTCCTAAATTTGAGCTCAAACGTATTGAGTTTAAATCTGTAATAGACTTGGTAATGTGAGTTTAGCCAGTAAATCTGTTTTTTAATTTCCTGGTATGATTTCTAATTTGAAAGTTTCGATCTTTTATTTTTTCAGTAATGTAGACGTAAGAAATATCCTACTAATTGGAAATTTTACTGTACTTCGTTCAAGTAAAAATTCGGATTTTTTAATTTTTTCCAGAAATATCTCCGCCAAAGTTTAGACTGTTTTCTTTACCTTAAAAGCACGTTCTTAAAGATCACATTTTTGTACTTTTTACCACCTTCAACGTCACATTCCCTCCAGTGGTGTATTCGATGTGTTATATCAGTCCAATATGAGCACTATTGGTACTTATCGTTAGTCTTAACGTAAACAAGTAGTGGGTGGAAGCGGGTAAATAGCTGGTGGCTCTGAATCAACTATTTTTGATGCCAATAACAACTATGCCTGTGGTATCTGTTATGCGTGTCCGTTTAATTATTACTTTCATTATATACATAATGTATAAGGAAAGTATTGTGCGGGGTCGAAAATTCGAATTCGAGTTTTCGACGGGAGAGCAAGTTTCAAGCATCCGTGATCACGAATCAAACATTTTTGAAGTGATGTCTGTGTGTGTGTGTGTGAGAGAAAGTATGTGTGTGTGTGTGAAAGTATGTGTGTGTGTGTGAAAGTTTGTGTGTGTGTCAGTGAGCCTCTGGAGACGATAACTGACGAACGAATGGACCGATTTGAACGAAATTTGGGACAAAAATCACAATCCGTAAACACTGGAAGCCTATTGTTTTTATACGCAATCGAATGCTCAGAACCCCCCTAAATTTTCGAGTGAAATTTTGAAAAAATCGTCAAAAAATCAAAACCGCGAATAAAGTTACGCAAATAGACATTTCTTATGTAATTTTTCATTAGAAAACGATTGATATAAACGATTGAAATAAAGCGATAGAACGCTAATATGAACCGTTCTCGAGATATTGCACATTTTTCAAAAAAATTATCAAAAAGTTATATAAAATAAAAAATATATATTTCCTATTGATAAACATGTTCACTTTTCATATGTAATACCATGCGATAAATTGGGTGACATTATTCTCGTGGATCTAGCTCGTTCCATTCATGAAAAAGATACTTTGAGTAATATTTTTGTATTTGAACGCCAATAGTCATTTATCTGCTGTAAGAATAACTTATTTCTCCTTCCATAACGCTTGGCGAGATTTTGGCGACGAATTTGGCGGAATGTCGCCAAATTGGCGACATTTTTAATTGTTGCCAAATTAACAAAAATATCGCCAAATAATTGATAAAAATGACGCTAAATCAATGAAAATGACGACTAATTGACGAAAATTCAGTATCTTGGAAAGAATATATGTATCTACTATAAGAATAACATTTTTTTTAACTGTAAAAGTAGTAAATTCATTGCATTATATGAGGAAAGTCATGTGTTGCCCACATCAGATTATTTTAACTAGCTGCGCTCTATTCGGTGCAGCGTTCTTGAGAGATGTAGAACATTTGAAGATCAAATGCATGC
Organism: Amaurobius ferox; assembly: GCA_951213105.1. Classification (NCBI taxonomy): domain Eukaryota; kingdom Metazoa; phylum Arthropoda; class Arachnida; order Araneae; family Amaurobiidae; genus Amaurobius; species Amaurobius ferox. Next base: position 91,681,108 of record OX578152.1, on the reverse strand, counting down.
AACAAATACATTATTTTATGTAAAATATATTAATAAAATATTATCGATATATATAAACGGTTCCTATAAATATTTTAATTTATATTTTTAGCAATCTCATGCTCTGTGGGCGATAACTGTTATATATTTAAGGCTTTACGAATGACTGTCTAGACGACTTAAAATTCTACACACTCCTCACATTTATATTTATTGAAAATAAACACGATTTCAATACATAAAAAAAACTCCTAATCATAAAAGTGGGCGTGTCCAAATAAACTTGTGATTCATGTTGGCCCAGCTTTTTACAATTAAATCTGATCAATATTTTCTGAAAAAAGTTTATAATAATTGAAAGTTGTTATCAGGATTTTCAGTTTGTTTAATTTCTAACAGGATTTTATGAGCTTCAATATATTTAAAACTTAGTTAAATTGCTATATGCTTTTCTGCTCAGACGGATATATGCTAAGTCCAAAAGTGAAAGTAGGAAGTAATAAAATCTATTTCGAAAATATAGGCTATATAGAAAATATAGGCTATATAGAACGCCAAATAATAGGGGGTGTTATGATTGGAAAGTAAACGGGTAGTAAAGGAAATTGGTAATTCACACTCCAATTTTATGATTTGAAACTAATTATTACGATCACTACTAAATTGAAAATGACATTTTACATGCAAAAATTGAAGCGCCACTTTGAGATTAATTAATCATTTACTTTTCTGGATGAAATTACAAAAGCCTGGTTCCAAATCATAAAACTGGTATTTCACACTTCAGGTTTATGATTTGAAACTAATTATTACTATCACTACTAAATTAAGAATGAGATCTTTCATGTGCGAAAATTTAAGCGCCAATTTAAGATTAATTAATAATTTGAATTTCGGGATGAAATTAGGAAAACTGGTTCCAGACGTTAAAAAAACTTTTAACTGCCATTGGAAAATTATATGTTTTTCGATGGTGCCATTTCATTTTTCTTAAGCAGTCATTCTTTCTAAGTTTAAAATATTATGTATTACAGAATAAACATGAATTATTTTAGTTTCAACATCATCATCATTTTGTTCGATAGTTCAAATATTCGGCACTTCATTGCTTTCCTATCGCTGCTATCATCAATCTGAATACTTTCATCACTGTCTGACAGATGTATCTTCTGATGAATATAGTATTTCTTTATCATCAAAGGACATGCTGCTGTTATTAAAATTACATGGGCAAATGTTCTCTGGTTGTCATCAGCTATATAAGCATTATTTACAGAAAAACCACTTATTCTAATTTGTGAAAATCGAGGCAAAATTCGAACGCTGCCATGTTTCGAAAATAACTTTTCAAGTGAACAATATGACGAATGTGGTAACGTTATCACAAAATAGATGTTTCATAACATGTAGAGAATTTCAACCATAAGAAATCTTATCACCACCTTTCTCAATTATAATTGTTCGTCCTTAAAGAGTAGAGATTGATCAAATAGAAAGAAAAACTCATTATAATCAGGAAATCTGAAATTTTATGGGCAATTTGAACATTCTTCAGTCTTAGCTGATATGAAAACACATTTCTTAAAAAAATATTAGGTAATAAAAGAACATTTAGGCCTAAAGTGTGCGTTTGCATTTTGTAAAGAACCTTGCCGCCCCAACCGGGACTCGAACCCTGGATCTCCGAACTGGCCAGCCGACGCTCTACCGTTGTGCTATTGGGACGATATTGCAAGTTCTTATCTTTGATGTGGACTTTGCATTCTCCACCGTTTGTCAGATTGGTGGGTAACTGAAAATCTGCCTGATCACTTTCTTGGTATTTTTACCTCAAGTTAGTCTCCTGCCACTACTATTTTTACCCGGGCTAGTATCCTGCTACTGCTATTTTTTTTTACCCAAGTTAGCATCCAACGTGGCCGTTATCCATTATAGGTTCTCCATATTCCAGAGTCCACAGAATCCGTGCTAGTCGTACTAAGGTCACTTTTATACTTCCGACATCTTTGCACTAACCTTCAGAGTTAACCTTTACGTTACGGCTCCAAGAATCCCCTTTTTCAATTCCAGAACGGCAAAATAATTGAAAATTCCACCCTTTCTAAATAAACACCTTCAGTGATCTTGTCTTTTGTTCGTAATTCATTTCCCCTTCAGTTCGTAATTCATTTCCCCTATCAGGAGAAACTTGAAGGAAGGGGTGCAGGCATTCTCCAAGGCTCAACTAGGTACAATAGGCGTTCTTCTCCTTTCCCAGAAAAATGGGGGTAAAAAAGACTGGCACAGCAGTTGAACCAGCGCCGTTCTAGAAGAAGAGATTTTCAGTGGTGCAACTGTTGTACCGCCGTCGCTGAAAGGTTCATTAGTTCGGGCCCCATTGTAAATAAACTTGCCGTCCAACCCGGGACTCGAACCCTGGATCTCCGAACTGGACAACCGATGCTCTACCGTTGAGCTATTGGAATCATATTGCAAGTTATCTTTGATGTGGACTCTGCAATTTACAAAGAACTGAGACCCAAGCCATCTCATCATCATTCTTCGACAATCTTCATGTTTATCCCTATTTATCAGAAATGATAATGCTGAAAGTTTTTCTGAACAAAAGGCTTGCCTCACTGTGCAAATTAACAAGAATTTTATCGCGTTTTTTCTTCGAAGCTGAATTTTATATGTGGGTGAAACAATAACAGTACCTAAAAATGTTCATTATAAAATGTAAAAAACATTGAAAAAATGCAGTCTACAGTTTTGAAAGTTTTTTTAAGTGTTCTTCCAAGTTTAGTCCATATCAACAATATTTTAAGCCTTCGCTGCCCCTTATCCCTTTCTGGTGGACGGTGATGATCTTGTTTAAATAGTGGTGATTCTTTGGAATTGAATGCAGTTTTGAATGTGGTTCATCAGCTTAGAAACTTTTTACAACTCATGAGTGTGAAGTTTTCATTATGTTTTCAAAATCTGGTGTTAGTATGGCACAGTTTCCCTTCAAAATGGAAAACGAACTCCACCCTTAGCCCGAATAGGTATCAGGCGATTACCTATTAAAATTCCCCTTGTTCCAGACCATAAAAAATCTGCAATTTTTTCAGTCTAAACAAAGACCATTTTGCGTATATTACTGCATTAACTTACCGCATTACATCTGTAGTGAAAATATAAAACACTTCTGAGAGGGAGGGAGATTGGTAACCAAGTATTTTGTTTTCCATTTCTCCATATATCTTTCCTTCGAGATTCAATGGGTTCGACAGCTTCCTGTGGACTTATAACCCTCAAATATCCACTCTTGACGGCGCCACTGCATTACCTACAATCATGTGACATCAGAAAATTTTGGAAATTCTCAGTATGCATTTTCTAAAAGTAGATATAAAACTGCTTCAGAAATATATTCTTTTGTAAAACTTAAAATACAGTCAAAATATAAAGGTTTTTTTTTTACAAAATAAAATTTTTTTCGAAAGGTAAATTGCTGGTGCGAATTGCCGAAGGGCCACAGGTTAAAGACTTCTGATATAGAGTATGTAGCTTGAAATCATGTTGTAGTGCCTTGCACTGCCTCGCCCTGTGTCCCAGTCGTGAATAACACCAAATCTCTTCCCATTCACTCAAAAACACCACGCTTTAAATGATAAACTATATGATAACTGATAAATAAAACACTTTGTTCAAAAGATAAAGAAAAATTCAAACACCACTCTTTGAATGATAAAATATATGATAATCAATAAATAAGAACACTTTGTTCAAAGGGTAAAGAAAGATTCAAACACCACGCTTAGAATGATAAACTATATGATAATCAATAAATGAAAACACATTGTTCAAAGGGTAAAGAAAAATTCAAACACCACGCTTTGAATGATATATTATATGATAACCAATAAATAAAAACACTTCGTTCAAAGTGTAAAGAATAATTCAAACAACATAAGTTACCACAAATTTAATAGATGTATTAAATTTCTTTCAATAAATATATCTCAGTTAGTTCCTTCGTTTTCACAGGGTTCAAAGACCCGCATTCGAGGCCACATGATTTTCATTTAGCAAACCTTCATAAGACAATATTAAATGCCTGTACAATTTTATCTTTTGTCGGCTTTCTTCATTCGCCCGTTTGGAACGCGAGAAAAGATTATCGTCAGCACCTGCCATGGATAAATATGTGAGGAAATGGCTTAAAATGGGCTATTTCGAATTTTCAATTTTAAAAATTTGTCATCCGAATTTTTTAAAAATCTCACCGAGGTATGTTATACCGGGAGCTCAGCTAACCCAGTGACAAATTTCACGGCTGTCCTAAAGTTTGGATTTTTCACTACAGACAACACACAGAGACAGACAAACATCTGCTTTTATTATGTAAGATGGCTCATTATTGTTCCTTTTAGCAAGAACTGTATATTTAAGAACAATCGATGCTTTATTGGTTAGAATTGGAGGATACTGACCCAGCCGTGATCATGATAATCAATAGAATTTCGTGTTAGAAAACTGTAAGGCAGAATTTACTTTCACAGCAGCAGTATTTGAACGATTGCATTTTGTGTATGAAGGGGGTTTTTAATCCAGTTTCTATTGCTAAATTTATCAGTATCTGTGTTTAGACACAATGAATATTAGTTCAATTATCTCAAATTACTATCTTATAAAATTTGAAAAATAAAAGTTATAAAAGTCACTAACAGTATAAACGATTGATTACATGTATAATCGTCAGAATTAAGTACAATCTTCAGATGGATTACAAGTATAATCTTCAGAAAGCTGAATCCTTGCACATTTATCGTCTCAACTGCGGGACAGATTCTGAGCCTAAATTCTAATCTCCCCCAGAGAGCAAAAATGCTATTTTTTTTTCGAAATGCCCTTCCTGATCCCCTCCCTCTCCAAAAGCCACCCCGATGATTTAGAAGGCTGAAATTTTGCACACTTATAGTATCTCGCCGGTCGTCCACTTTGATGCTCTAAGTCCTCTGGACGAGCCGGACGGCCTGGGGCTTTCACACTTATAGTATCTCTCTGCGCACTTATAGTATCCCGGCCGTCCAAATAGATGCTCAAGTCCTCAGGACGAGTCGGACGGTCTGGGTCTTCAACACTCATAGTATCATCTGCTGGACAGAACCTAAATAAACCGGAATTTCGAATTTACTTCCGGGAGGTGAGAAGATACCAGTTTATGAAGAGTCTTTTCAGACAATCGAGAAGTCCTGTTGATTTACAAGGTTGAATATTTGTTAATCATTAATCTGAACCCTAACGAAACCGAATTTTCAATTAAGACGACAATTTTCGGCATCAAACGCTATATATTGTTAAACAAAACAAAAATCATAAAAAATGTACAACTTCAAAAGTGTTAGTTTCTTCATCTTTGACAGGTTTAAATATTAGTCATATCATTATTACAAAGTGTGGCGATAAGAAACTCTATAAGTTGCACTTTTAATTATTAAATTAATTATTTTTAATCCATTAACATTGCCGTAAATTCATATATAGTGGAATTATTATTAAACGTACATTGCTCGTTGTTGTGGCGCAATAAACCCTCCAATTATTTTTACCTTTTGTGTAAGTCCTGAAAAGAATTATTAATTAATATAATGCTAAATTGATCACACCATTTAAACTTAAACAATACCATTTATTAACAACATCAATTTATCAATAACATCAATTTTCATTAATTATTTTAGCGAGGGGACATATGCGACCAGAATTATTAGATTTACCATAGTGTCTAGAACCTGTGACAATCTGAGCACATACCTTCCAGTTTAGTCTTGGGCTTATCATCTCTCAAAGGCTCCTCCCTTCTCAAAGGCTCCTCCCCTCTCAAGGGCTCCTCCCTTCTTCCCCTTGGCGCTCATTGGTTTTTCTTAACCCAATGGCATCATTTCACATTTAGCAAGGACCCTATCAGCCCCTCTGGTCTGGCACCCCTAAATTTATAATATTATGACCTTAAAGTTCACGTTGTCATAAACCCCGGTGCCAGCCAGACTACTGCTTTCTTTGCCGTTTTGGCCACCATAAATACTCAAATAAAAGTGTTTCATGTGAGAGCATATTCTGGTCTCACACAAAGTGAAGAATATAAGAATCTGTTAGATTTATGCCCAATTTTCAGCCTAAAAGTTTTATAAATAAGTGATGACTGTCGATATGAGAAAAACAACCTTCATCTCCCCCAGGGTTAATAGAATATTAACGAATAGAATATTAATTATATAAGACTATAATTATATAAGACTATAATTATATAAGAATATTAATTATATAAGACTATAATATTCTACTGACCCTGCATCTCCGCAGAAAAATAAATAATACCCAATTCCTTCTTTCCATCACGAACGGGTTTCTTCATATTCCCTTTAAGAAGAAATATCTTCAAGAACACTCAGCATTTTATTGATTCCAATTGGAGGATCACAAGAAGCCTGCTTTCACGATCCCAACAATCATTAGAATTTAGTCTTGCACAACTCGGCGGCATCCTTTAATCCCACGACTGAATCATCTGAGAGATTGCATTTTGTATATGAAACCTTATTTCATTAAGGTTTTAACAAAAGAATCAATATTTTAACATAAATAATCAAGGTTTACCAAAAACATCAAATATTTCATCAAGGTTTCATTAGTTGAACATTCTGCTTTTACGATAAACATAAAGGTAAAATGTTCAACCAATCTTTTGTTAAATATTTCTGTTGTAGTAATAGATGAAGAATAAAAATAATACATCCAAAAAATTTGATATTATTTGAAGAAAATACTACAGATCCATAAGATTTCAAATATTTCATTACAAACAACAATTTTTGAACTGGTGACTTCTCCGCTTAATAAATTTCAGATACAATTTTTTTACCTTACAATATACGCTTCATGTAAAGTGAGAGTATACGGTTAATTCGGTTTACAAGAGTCGGATTTTTGACGTTATTACAATACTTTCTATTTACACATGTAAAGTGTAACTGGTTGCAAAATATGACGATCTGTTACGTTTTGAGTATTCTAATTCGTGATTAAGCCTTTATAACCATGTCTGCCTGTAAGTCTGTGCACCTGCTGTCTCGAGCAAATTGAACGAAATAAATGAATAATTGAATCAATAAACATAAGAAGCCTATAGTATTTTTAACTACAAATTGTTCTTTCTCAATATAAGTCAAAGTGAATTTTACTTTGCCCACAGTAAATACGATATCTGCCAAAGAACTGAGTAAGTTAGATATTATTTGATATAAAATGATTTTATTTTAGTTATTAATTCTCAGTTTACTGATTTTTCTATAAAAGCCAGTAATAAGAAATTACTGGTTTTTATTTTTTAATGCTACTGTATAGAAAAAGTAATTATTAAGTCAATTTTTTTACTTTCCTTATATGCATAATGTATAAGGAAAGTATTGTGACGGGGTCGAAAATTCGAAATCGAGTTTTCGAGGGAGAGCAGGTTTCAAGCATCCCTGATCACGAATCAAATATTTTTGAAGCGATGTCTGTGTGTGTGTGTGTGTGAAAGTATGTGTGTGTGTGTTTGTGTGTGTGTGTGTGTGTGTGTGTGTGTGTGTCTGTCAGTGAGTCTGTGGAGACGATAACTGACGAACGAATGGACCGATTTGAACAAAATTTGGTACAAAAATCACAATCCGTAAACACTGGACGCCTATTGTTTTTAAACGTAATCGAATGTTCAGAACACCCCTAAATTTTGGAGTGAAATTTTGAAAAACTCGTCAAAAAATCAAAACCGCTAATAAAGTTACGCAAATAGACATTTCTTATGTAATTTTTCATTAGAAAACGATTAACGTAAATTTTAGAACGCTAAGATGAACCGTTCTTGAGATATTGCACATTTTTTAAAAAAATTGTCAAAAAGTCATATAAAATAAAAAATATATATTTCCTATTGAGAAACATGTTCACTTTTCATATATAATACCATGCGATAAATTGGGTGCCATCATTCTCGTGGATCTAGATCGTTCCATTCATGAAAAAAGATACTTTGAATAATACTTTTGTATGTGATCGCCAATAGTCATTTATCTGCTATAAGAATAACTTATTTCTCCGTCAGTAAAGCTTAGCGAGATTTTAGCGACGAATTTGGCGGAATGTCGCCAACTTGGCGATTTTTTGAAATGTTGTCAAATTAACGAAAATCACGCCAAATGGATTAAAATGACGCTAAATCAATGAAAATGACGACTAATTATCAAAAAGTCAATATCTTGGAAAGAATATAAGTATCTACTATAAGAAAAATATATTTTTTTTACTGTAAAGGTAGTAAATTCATTGCATTATATAAGAAAAGTCATGTTTTGCCCACATCAGATTTTTTAATTCAAGATTATGGTGGAGAATCACGTTATAAAACCAACCTGCTAAATACATTTTGAACACTTTTGGAGATATATTAATGTATATAAGTGTGTGTGTCAAGTGTGGATTCGATAACTCAAAAATGAATATACACTACTGTACGTACCTCAATGAAATTTTATATCGTGATACATTATCTAAAATACTAGATAGACATTTTAGAAATTTCCATGATTAGAACTCGAGTTATTTGAGTTTAAAAATTTTTGTAGCAGTTTTTTTCTTTGGAGAAACAGAAAATTTTTAGGAATAATGATCATACTATAGCAAATGTCAAAAAATAATAGTTTGAATGACGTCATGGATGTAAAGGATTTAAAATAGCATGTATCAAAGTAAATCAGTCAACTGTTTCTAATTAATCAACATAACGGACCTGTTGTCAACTTAAGACAATAAAATTTTCAAGTTTTTTCACCAAAAAATTTAAGAAACAACTTATAAAAGAAATCTAATAAAAATACGTGCATCAGCAGAATATTGTAATTAAACCATAAAATCAGTACATACTACAATGGATTCAAACGCAGAGAGACATCATGGGAAATGAATTGGCTGACCACCTGTCAAAGGCAGCTACACAAGACACTTAAGTAGACGAAACAAATATACCATTACGAACTTTGCCACCTGAAGAAACAAATTCTAGACAATCTCCTGGAAGCCTGGCAGTCATGCTGAAACAAGCGAGGAATGGTAGATATCGACAAGCATATATCCCCACAGTAAACCATGATCAACTAATGACACTAAGGCTCCTTATTTTCTTCCTAATAGAACAAGGACCTTTACCGACCTACCTCAACCAGTGGCGGATTTTGGCCTCTTGTTTGGGGGGGGGGGTGATCTGTAGATCGAAATGTTCTCGGAGGTTTGTTCACTTAGGATTTTCTTAACGGCTTCCTATATACGGATATTTGACATTTTTGAAATAACTAGAACAAATTCGGAAGTTTATAGTAAGTTCTTTGCAGCTTATAAAATACGGCCTATCATTTTTTTGGCCTTTGAAGAACTTTAAAAACTTAACAAAATAAAAAAATGTTTGAAAAATTTTGCACTTTTCATTATTTAATAATTCACAACCAAAAAATGGGAAAAGAGCTGTAGGCTGAAAGAAAAAATTCGTAAAAACTAATTTAGAATAATAAATTTGATCATATAAACATGAGGAGCTATATCTTAACGATTTTCCATGATCAAATTTATTATTCCAAATTAGTTTTTACGATTTTTTTCTTTCAACCTCTAGCTTTTTTCCCATTTTTTGATCGTGAATTATTAAATAATGAAAAGTGCAAAATTTTTCAAATATTTTTTGTTTTGTTAAGCGTTTAAAGTTCTTTAATTTCGCTCAAAAAAGGTTTTTCAGGGGTATCTGTGCATTAAAATTGAACTGTGTATTGAACTTCGTATCCTATTGAAATAACATGGAAGTGATTCCATAATTTTTGCCAGGGGTAGTACCTATAACACTATTCAAATGTAATTGCCAATTCAGCTTATTGTCGATCATTATCCCTAACAGCCTTACGGGGTCCATCGCAAAAACCCTGGCGCCGTTAACCTCCCAGGAAGGATCATCATTATAATATCAACTCAAGTCTTCTTGCTTTTTCTTTAGCAAATCGATATAAAACTGTTACTGGTGAAATTGCGATATCATAATGCACATGCAACAAAGTCAATCCCACTAGCAGATCTTCTCTAATTGTGTTTCGAAGCCATGTCTTCAATCGTTTTAATGCTGAGAAGCTACCCTCGGCGGTTGCTACAGTAATTGGTAATGTTACAAGAACTTTCAGTAACACTTAGATCACATGGTACACTGCAGGATCACAGTTTTGTACTGCTTCAAAAGCAGACTTGTGTACTCTGCCGGTATCTGTATTTTCTCGCATCCATTTGGTTCTCCAGTTAATCACCTCAACTTGAAGTGTACTGCTCATTTCTTCCACTCCCAGTTCGGCTATTCTGTGATACTTCTTGCTTAGCTCTGTCCAAGATGGGAGGAGTGACTCTTCGTCCGTGTTGATTTTCGCTAAAAGAGTCGATGGTACTAAATCTTGTAAATATAAGACATCCAGATTTTCCTGTGCGAATCGGTCTTTTAAGTCTTCTTGGACGGAGTTTAACAAAGGCACGTAAACATTTATTCTGTAATAATCTTCAGGAGTTATGTTAGGAGCAGTTGATCTATGAACTTGGCGTCTAGCAGTACGTGGTATTTTTATTTCAATTCCAAGATCATTACACATTCCCTCAACCTCTGCATATATTCCCGAAATCGGATTTCACATTTTTTTTAATTTCACTTATTATCGTAATTGCATCAAAGACAGCATCTCGAGCTTTCTTTTTTACTTTTATTATGGGAGCGAGATTTCGTGGATAAACTAAGGGAGGGAGAGCAAGACCAAAGTATCTCCCTAATGATATAATGATATATATATATTTTTTAATTTTATAATTTATTTGATAAAACGTCGACATTAGTCAGACGTTTAGGGGGGGGGGGCGATCGCCTCGATCGCCCCTCCTTAAATCCGCCACTGATCTCAACATCATAGGAAGAGCCCCCCCCCCCCCCCCGCAAACATTTATCCATGTGGACAGGCGTGATCACCTGCACACTACGCTCATCACTGCCCACTTACATCACCTCACAGAGCCACCTAGAGTAAACAGACCAAGTTGATACCAACCAGTCATACAAAATAAATCATCAGTAACAAGACTTACCAGAGCCATCACCTACGCAGGCCAACACGAAAAGGAACTTATGCAACGAAAAAGCTAACAAACCTGCCCAATATTAGCAACAACTTTCAACAACATCCAAGTATCAGCAACAACCTTCAATAGCCAATTATCCATAATGTAAAACATCATCCCATTGCCATTAAGAACTGTTAAACAGTAATCCAACGCCTTACCAACTGCATTAACACCCTGAAAATATATGAGACTGCTAATACCATAATTTAATTATAATCCAAATCCCTCCAAAAATTATTTCCCCAGACGTAAACTTCAAGGGTCTGTTCCTCTGCGGTTTGAGTCTACATTTGAGCCAATAAAAATATAATTTTGTTCTCGGATATTGATTATGATAGAAGTAGATCTAAACATTCAGGGATACTAATGAGAAATTTAAGAAGAAACTTCCACGCCAGGAATTTGTTATTGTTTCACCTAAAAAATTAAACTTTGTTTATTTAAAATGAAAGCCGTATATTGGACACTTCAGATTTCGATTTAATTGACGGCACGTTTGTAAAATTTAATAGAAAGGATTCATTAATTTCATATATTATTTTCAGTTAATAGCAAGACTTAAAAGATACATAATACTACAATATAATTAAATAATGTCACTTACTACGTTTTACAAAAAATATTTAATTTCGAAATTTAAAATTTTTAACCATATTTCAATATATATTGCTATATGAAGAAATATTTCAAGAAGCATCTTTTGCATATAACCTCTTATCATTTCCATTTTCAGATAAATCCTCTTTTAACTATCCATATTGAAAATGTAACAATCCTTTTAAATGACGCTTAAGAGCTACACAATTTCTAAATATTCATTCAAGAGCTGCTTGTTTCATGTTCACAGAGACTGCGCAATCCGTTCGATTGTTTTATTACAATGTAGCGTGTTTCTTTATTAATTTCATTTTTCTACATGACGAAACTGCATATATTATTTGTACTACGGTTATGTGTTACTTGAATAAAGTTCTTTGAGAAAATTATTGGTATTTAAATATTATTAATGGTTTACAAATATAGAATTTTTTCATTAGGAGTTTACTTTCCCTTCGGTGTGTTCAGCTGCATTGTTGTAATATATATTTCTATATATATGTACAATTGCATCATGATTGTTGAATATTAAAACCGTGATTATTGCCTGAGGTTATTGATATTAAAACAAGCGTAAGTTTGGAATATCATGAATTGCTCTTCCATTACAGGTAATAGTATCCAAGAATCACTTTTGCGTTCTTTATGCACTTGTCATCACGAAATAGTTGATAATAAAGATCACAAGAGAACTTATTGTCGCCGTAAACACTAATTTGGCAACACTAATCTTTATAAGGATGGCAAAAGAGAAATGGTTTGATTAACACGAGATGAGTAAGTAATAATATTCAATGAATAATAGTTTATTACTTTCCTTATATACATAGTATAATGTATAAGGAAAGTATTGTGGCGGGGTCGAAAATTCGAATTCGAGTTTTCGACGGGAGAGCACGCTTTAAGCATCCCTGATGACGAATCGAACATTTTTTAGATGTGTGTCGAGAGACGATAAGTCACGAACGGAGCGATTCGAATCAAATTTGGTACAAAATTTACAATCCGTGAATACTAGAAGCTTATTGTTTTTAAACACAATCGAATGTTCAGACACCCCCCCCCCCTAAATTTTCGAGAGAAATTTTGAAAAAGTCATCAAAAATCAAAACCTTTGATAAAGTTACGCATATTACATTACGCATTACATTTCTTATGAAATTTTTCCTTAGAAAACGGACATAAACTTTAGAACGCTAGTATGAACCTTTCTCGAGATATTGCGCATTTTTTAAATAAATTTATCAAAAAATCTCATAAATTAAAAAGAAATATATTAACTGTTGAGAAACATGTTCACTTTTCATATGTAATATCATGCGATAAATCTGGTGACATCATTTTCGTGGATCTAGCTTATTCCATTCATGAGAAAAGATACTTTGAGTAATAATTTTGTATTTGAATGCCAATAGTCATTTATCTGATATAAGAATAACTTATTTCTCCGTCCATAACGCTTGACGAGATTTTGGTGACGAATTTGGCAGAATGTCGCCAACTTGGCGAGTTTTTAAAATGTTGCCAAATTAACGAAAATCATGCCAAATGGAAAAAATGACGCTAAATCAATGAAAATGACGACTAATTGACGAAAATTCAAATTTTTGAAAAGAATATATCTACTATAAGAATAACCTCTTTTATTTTTACTGCAAAAGTAGTAAATTCATTACATTATATAAGGAAAGTCATGTGCTGTCCACATCAGATTTTTACTTATATTTTTGGGTTAAGTGATCTTTTATTCTATTAATTTTCCCATATTCGCAATTTTCGAATGTTCTTAGGGAGAGCAAAAAAAGTGTTTGTACATAATTTCAAGCTTATTTATTCAAAAAACATTAAGAAGTTCAAAAAGGTGCATAAGTCTCCAGAGGAGATAATACATTCTTGGTTTTCTATCCATTGTTTTTAAATCTCTTGATCTCGTATTTGTATTTCAAACATTTTCTAATTCACTGGGGGTAAACCCTGAACGTTTTGTATCTTTATGACATGCCTTCTATCGTTTCCTCATTTAAGTTTTTAAAGGTATATTTTCCTGATATTATTTAAATATATTCTTTTGTCATTTCTGATTTCTAAAGGTGTTTTAAAATATCTTCTAGTTCCATGCAAGTGTTGTTCAACTCCACCTTTCTATCCCAGAAATAATTTTCAAGAAGCCTTTTATTTCTTGTAAATTTTATAAGAAAAAAAAATCTGATGTGGGCCTCACATGACTTTCCTTATATAATGCAATGAATTTACTACTTTTACATTTAAAAAAATATGTTATTCTTATAGCAGATACTTATATTCTTTCCAATATATTGAATTTTTTTCAATGAGTCGTCATTTTTATCTATTTGGCGAGATTTTCGTTAATTTGGCAACATTTAAAAATGTCGCTAAATTGGCGATATTTTCGTCGCCACTAAATTCGTCGCCTAAATCTCGCCAAGCGTTATGGACGGAGAAATAAGTTATTCCTATAGCGGATAAATAACTATTGGAGTTCAAATACAAAAGTATTACTCAAAGTATCTTTTCTCGTGAATGGAACGAGTTAGGTCTACGAGAATGATGTCACCAAATTTATCGCATGATATTACATTTGGAAAGTGAACATATTTCCTAATAGTTAATATATGTTTTTAATTTATGGGAATTTTTGATTTATTTGAAAAATGTGCAATATCTCAAGAACGGTTCATGCTAGCGTTCTAAAGTTTATGTCAATCATTTTCTAAGGAAACATTACATAAGAAATGTCTATTTGCGTAACTTTATTAAAGGTTTTGATTTTTTGATAATTTTTAAAAATTTCACTCGAAAATTTAGGGGGGTTCTGAACATTCGATTGTGTTCTAAAACAATAGGCTTTCAGTAATCACGGATTGTGATTTTTGTACCAAATTTCATTCGAATCGCTCCATTCGTTCGGGAGATATCGTCTCCATAGACTCACTGATACACACACACACTCATACATACTTTCACACACACACATACATACTTTCACACACACACACAGACATCACTTCAAAAATGTTCGATTCGTAATCAGGGATGCGTGAACAGGGATGAATCAGGGATGCGTGAATCAGGGATGAAACGTGCTCTCCCGTCAGAAACTCGAATTCGAATTTTCGACCCCGTCAAAATACTTTCTTTAAACATTATGTATATAAGGAAAGTAATATGAAAAATCTCTATCGTTGGTGCAAATGATCACAATAATAACATGTTACCTGTCATTTAAAAGACCCTGAAAATTCCTTTGATTTTTAGCTAGTTTGAAAATGTCCCCCCCCCCCCTCAGGTAACGTGCCCCACTCTCACCCCCCCCCCCAAATTTAATAAAAGGACGAAATATATTTGGATGGTACGGAAAACAGATGGTACGGGTTTGTTCTACAGTATTGTGGCAATTAATTGAGAAATGCAGTTTTTTTTATAAAATTCAGTTTTATTCAAGTTTTCTATGGATACATTTAAAACTAATAAGTGATATGACCTCCCCGAGACTTTATAACATCACAGACACGTTTCGGCATGGAATGTACTAGACTAGCACATGTAGTTTTAATTTCAACGTCTCTGAACCATATGTCAATAACGGCCGAAATTAGCTTGTCCATCGTCGTACAGTCAAATTTGTGAAGCCGTTTTTTGACAATAGCCCACAAATTTTCTATGGGATTCAAGTCTGGTGAATTCCCGGGCCAATCCAGTACGGTAATATTTTTTTTGAGCAGAAATTTTTGATTCGCTTCGAAGTGTGACATGGCGCGCTGTCTTGTTAAAAAACGCAATCTCCGTTCGGCCACAGATTAGCCATGGTTGGAAGAACTTTTTGGGTCAATATGACTTCGTAACTGGCACTGTTCATCATTCCCTCTAAGGGAACAAAAGATTCTGTCCCCAAAACGCTGAAACAACCCCAAAACATCTTTTTGGGCGGATGCTTGGGTGCTTGATTGATGTGGTGCTGATTGAGAGGTTCTCCTTGGCTCCTTCTCACGAACAAACATCTAAATCCCTGAACCACAAAATGTGTTTAGTCAGAAAAGAGAACTTTCTCCCAGTCCTTCTCAGTCCATGTTTTGTATTTCCGTGCCCATTCCAACCTTTTTTTTTTCATGCGAAGCGTCAGAAGCTGCTTCTTGTACGGTCGACGTGCTCTCCGTCCGCGTTCTAACAGCCTGTATCGCACTGTTGAAGGTGCAATATCAACACCAGCTGCCACCATGGACTTAGACAGGTCAAAACTGGTTAATCGAGGATTTTTAACACTCATTCGATGTAAAGTTTTGTCGTCACGAGTCGAAGTTGATCTGTTTCGGCCGCTTCTTCCAGAGCGGTTGGTTCCAGCATTTCCTGTTTCCTGAAACCGCTTCCAGATCCTCCCGACACTTGCTGTACTCACTCCACATATTTTACCTATTTCCTCGAACGTCTTAGAAGTGTGTTCTCTAAGCGCAATCACTTTAGCACATGTTTCCGCGCTGATATCCATGAGACTAATGAGCTCCGCAACAACTGAGAAACTACCACTGCGGAACACCTGCCACCTGGCGGAGGAATTTGAACACCTGCTACTTACCAGGTGCATACGAACACCTGCTACTTTGATAATAACTGCAATTTGAACTCTGAGCTAATTTGGAGTGCTTCTTCCTAAGCTTACGTATGATAAAACGAAAAAAATGGCATTTCTCAATTAATTGCCACAATACTGTACTATCTCGTCTTAAAACAGTGAAATTGATTTTATCTTTAAACTTGGTCAGGATGCCGGTTACTCTTTTGAGTTTGTTTATAAAATCTTTTCGAATATTCACCGTGATTTTATTCAACCCAATTCTAAATTTATTCGCATTAATGATCGTTTGTCTTTTAAAGCCTGTTTTCCGTACCATCTAAATATATTTCGGTGTCTTATTAAATTTTGTACCGAGTTCAATTTTAGACCCGCACACTCGACTGTTACCACTTTGTTTAATCCTATTCGTACTGATAAATTCAGGGATAAAGATAACTTTAAAAGTCATGCAGGGGTATATGTTGTACCCCTTCTTTCCCTAAATAGCGTTTATAAGTTTTATATAAGTAGCACTAAACGTACGGTTGGTATTCGATTGGCAGAACATACTAGAGACGTTAAAAATGGTAGGCAATTGACTGCTCTTGCCCAATTACTGATTAATGATAATTTTCAACACCCTCTTTGAAAAATATTTTCTTTTTATCAGCTGTAATAATCCCCTGTCTATTTTACTCTACGAATCCATTTTTATTACTTTCCTTATATACGTAATGTATAAGGAAAGTATTGTGACGGGGTCGAAAATTCGAATTCGAGTTTTCGACGGGAGAGCACGTTTCAAGCACCCCTGATCACGAATCAAACATTTTTAAAGTGATGTCTGTGTGTGTATGTGTGTGTGTCAGTGAGTCTGCGGAGACGATAACTGACGAACGAAAAGACCAATTCGAACCAAATTTGGTACAAAAATCACAATCCGTAAACACTGGAAGCCTATTGTTTTTATACGCAATAGAATGTTCAGAACTCCCCTAAATTTTCGAATGAAATTTCGAAAAAATCGTCAAAAAATTGAAACCACTAATAAAGTTACGCAAATAGACATTTCTTAACATCTATTAAATTCCCTCTTCAATTGGCACTTTTCATATGTAATATCATTGAGTGACATCATTCAGACATAAATTGGGTGACATCATTCTCGTGGATCTAGCTAGTTTCATTCATGAAAAAAGATACTTTGAGTAATACTTTTTTATTTGAACGCCAATAGTTATTTATCTGCTGTAAGAATAACTTATTTCTTAGTGCATAACGCCTGGCGAGATTTTGGCGACGAATTTGGCGGAATGTTGCCAACTTGGCGACTTTTTGAAATGTTTCCAAATTAAGGAAAATCTCGCCAAATGGATACAAATGATGCTAAATCAATGAAAATGACGACTAATTGTCGAAAATTCAGTATCTTGGAAAGAATATTAGTATCAACTATAAGAAAAACCTATTTTTTTATCTGTAAAAGTAGTAAATTCATTACATGATATAAGGAAAGTCATGTGTTGCCCACATTAGATTTTTTATCTATATCTCACTTCTTAATTAATTTTTATTTAAGTAATTTTGGCCACGTCCATGTTTTAAGTTATGTTTGGAGACTCGTTCTCGCGATTCCATGCGAATCAAACTTTTACAAAGTTACCTTTAATTTATAAAATTTAATTTTGTATATTGATGTTTAAACTGGTTTACGATAATATGTTTTTCTTGATTTTGTAATTTTTGAAATTTTTTAAGTCTGGTGTATGGATGCATAAAATATGTTTTGTGGTAATGTCAATTTAGGATATGCGAATTCAGCTTGCCGGTATTGTATTTAAGCATGTTGGCAAATTTTCGAATTTTAACGCCACTGAGTAAGTTTATGATGATACCCGAAAGCGCTCGTGCTTTTTTAAAAAATTGATGTTTTTTAATAAAATGACTTTTGTGATCTGCTGATTTGTCATTCAGTTGTATAAGTTGATCTAGTTCTAGATGTTTCGATAACAAAGCCGAATATAAAGCTTCGTGAAAATCTATTAATATTTCTGGCAGCTTTCGTGCACAAAATAAATTTATCACAGACAGACAACCGTTGCTCTAAAAATGATGAAAATATGTTCAGTAGGTATATATTGGCATCAAAATCTCGAAATTGAAAATCGTCGTGATAACAATATTTTCTCTACACTATATTCTGTAGTTTGAGAAAGTAAAAATTATACGGCTTTAGAGGCGTACAATTGTTATATTGGTGGCAATTTGGCCTATATTTTAATGCATAGGAGTGAACAACTTGACGGCTGGTGTAAAAAAAAGCTTAAAATTAGAAGTTTCCTTATATTTCTCTACCGTTATGCCTCAAATATGCTTAGCCTCAAATATGCTTAGCTGTAGCTTCGCGTGCAAATGATCACTATTGCATAACTTTATACACTCCATCATTTGACGGAATTAACTACCACTATCTTATATTTAATTCCATTTTCAATAAATATACTCCTTACTCCTTTCGGAAGAAAGATATTCTCAAAGACATATGCCATTTACTCATTCCTATGGAGCGATTATGAGTTTGATCTTTCACGATCAAAGGATGATTTGATATTCGTCTTGTTCAACATTTGCTCCACAGCATCATCTTAATGAGATTATTTGCATATCACTGCTTGTTTTATCATAATTTTATTGTTAGGTTGTGAGATATCTGTTTAGGCAGACTGTTTGTGATGGATGTTTAGTAGCGTAGGGAGCTTAACATAATGCATAACACTTTACTGTTTAGTGACATGAAAAAGATAATGTAATGTAATCGAAAGGCACAAACTACATGCTTTTTATACATCAACAGCATGATGTATATATATCAACTACATGATTTATATACATCAACTACATGATTTATATACATCAAAATCTTCGTAATGGAATAAATATTAATGAATATCCGACATATAGAATAAAATTAATGTCTATAAATATTGACTCAAACTGCTATCTGAATCAATATTCAAATATAAATATTGCGTTAATTTGCTGCGTACAAAGTTGAGTAAAATTATCTACCGGTTTTTGGAGCAAAGAACAGTCTTTAGTCGGTATAAAAAGACAGAACATCAGCATCAACATAGACACAAACGTGTTCTCGTTCGACGTTAGACACCATCGAAATTTAATTAGACACAGTCTTGTCTCCGCTAGTGCTGCTGCTCTGATTAATACCTGTAATCAACCTTGTGTGCTGTTAACAATTTATTTGCACAGGCAAAATTTAAGTCATTCGTTGTAATAAAAAAATTCTCCGATTAATAGAATTAGAAAAAAGAAACTTTCCGAGTAACTTTCAACTTTCAAGTAACTTCCGAGTAACTTTCAACTTTCCGAATAACTTTTAGTCTTAACGTTTTCCTATTGGCTAAAGCTGCAGTGACACAACCGTATAGAATATAATAGCCTTGCATTAGTCGCCGATCTAGCTGTTACGAAGGAAGCTTGCACGTCTTGTGTGTCCTGACGAAAAAGGTGACACTATTGATTTCGTATTGTATGCTACTTTTAACGAAGTTATTTTAATTTTATTACTTTAGCAGTAGTTTGAGCTGTACGTGGGATAAGAAATGCTAAAATTAAGCTCAAAGACAAGTAATATTCCACTAAGCAGATATTTGACTAACAGTGAAAAAATTAATTTGTATAATTAATTGACTTTCTATTAAATGCGATTGTATGGTAATTGTTTGTAAATAAAGAGTATGATTAATAATTTTTAGAAATATTTCAGTCAAAAGCTAACAAAGTACTTCATGGATCTAAATTTACATATACAATCTACATTTCATTAGAACATTCAAGCATTTTTCTTCGTATTCATAAATTCGATGTAAGTATGAACAAGTCCGACTGTTTCACGGAAATATCCTAATAACTTTCATTTCCCGCCAAATATTCAATATTTGATTGCTTGTATCCCGAACGTACAAGCGTCTTTTCCGTTTTTCCGCAAGGAAGGTATAATATATCTTTGAGAATACTTGCTATATTTATTCCAAAGGTTTGGAAAGATTTATTGCAATAAAATTCATATATTTTCATCCCAGTAGATTTTGTCTCAACATCCTTTGTTATCTCAACAATTTTATTTTTCAGCTTGTTTGATTCCGAATGTATTATTTTCTTATTATTACTTACTTATTATTTTCCATATATACATAGTATAATGTATAGGGGAAATATTATAACGGAGACGGAAATTTGAATTCGAGTTTTTGACAAAAGAACACATTTCAAGCTTACTTGAACTCGATAATTTTTGAGGTGATGTTTTTCTTTCATATATAGTGAACATGAGAAAACTATCTTAACATGTCATCTGTGTGTTTGTGTGGGTGTATGTGTGTTTGTTTGTTTGTGTGTGTGTTTGTTTTTTGTTTGTTTGTGTGTGTGTGTCTATGTTTGTGTGTGTGTGTCTGTCTGTGCAATGTATATATCCACTTTAACTCAAAAACCAATGGATCAAATCCCATAAACTGTTATAGGTAAGTCAACTGTGGGTGACCTTTGAGCCGATTAAATTTTGGTATGATTCGGGGTAAAAGAACTTGCCTTTTTTTGCGAATTGGCCTCAAAAATCGCATATATCTACTCCAGCTAAAAAACTATATAAGGATTACATGTACAATGAAAGCAAAAGTGAATATATGTTGCCCAATAATGCTACATGTGTAAAGAAATAAAATATATACGCAAGTTTTTATGTTCCTTCAAATCTATTATTCATGAAAAATACGATAAAAAAAAATTATCTTGATCGTAGAAATAGCAATAAATTTATAAAAGAACCTTCATATGTTGAGGAATGTTGGACACATTTCATTTTTAACGAAACTACTAAATATTTTAATTATTTTTTGTAGATTTGTTTTGTGCAATTACACGAATTAAAAAAACAGAAGTTACAATGTGGATGTCCTCAGTGATCCGTTCAATCTCCTGAATTTGACGCCGAATCCACGTCAGTTATCATCTTTCTTTCTATAGCCAATCATCAGTTCTTTCTATAGCCAATCTGAAAAAATGGATGTTTAAAGAAAAATTTTGAACCGGAACTACAAAAAGAATCGGATGTAAAAAATTTTAATAAACCATTCTATTTCCTTCAGAATTTGATGCTAAATTCACATCAAATCAATCTAGACCTATCGATAGCCAATCTTGAAAAATTCAAACAAAAGTTAAAAATTTTGAACCAGAAAGGACAAATATCAGGAAGTGATAAACCTTGGTGAGCACCCAATTTGATTCCGAATCCATATCAATCATCATCTAATTTCTATTTGTTGCAGATCCCGAAAAATAGTTGTCTCAATAATTTTTTAGCAAAAACAATAGTACGGCAAAATTTTTACTATCAATAAAAGCATCTGCCTTAAAAACTGAGAAATCTTATTAATTTCATAATAATCTTCATCAACACATACGATGTTTCAAAACGAACCCTAAAATTTTCTCAGTGCTTCTTATAAAGCCAAATTTTCATGTTTCAGCAAAATAACAATATTATTAAAAAATACATCAGTTTCCTTAATGAGATGGGATAGGGAAAAAAATAATCTTGCTTTTATGTTCAAGTTTAGTTTTTGCTAACAGTAAAGTAATCCATATAATTTTTTTAAATTTAATCATAGAAATATTAATAACATTTTTGTTTCCCATACACAGAGCAGAACGACATTGGACATAAAAATGCTTAACTATAATAAAACTTTAGTTTCAGACTGATAATCCTTTTTCTTTATTGAAATTGATTAATTATACATGGTACGTACATAGAATGTTTTTTGTTCTAAACGGGCGTTGCTGCTAATACGGTGGCTCTGTATTAAAACAGCCCAAGAATGTTTTTAAAAATACAAGTTAATATTTGTTATTTTTTATTTTTCTACTTTTTCAGTCAATATTTGAACGAAATATAAAACATAAATATATATAAATAAAATTGAAAATATCTCTGTATATATATATATATATATATATATATATATATATATATATATATATATATATATATATATATATATATATATATATATATATGTATATATATATGTACATATGTATATATATATATATATATATATATATGTATATATATATATATATATATATATATATGTATATATATATATATATATATATATATGTATATATATATATATATATATATATATATATATGTATATATATATATATGTATATATATGTATATATATGTATATATATGTATATGTATATATATGTATATATATGTATATATATATGTATATATATATATGTATATATATATATATATATGTATATATATATTTGAAATGTAATAATAAGAATTATGTAAAAATAAAAAAAATAAAAGTACAATTCAAATAATATTAACATCACCATAGAAGCAAATTCACGGCCATAATGCCGATAAGAGAAAAGAACAGAACCTTCCTAAATTCGATGATTAATCAGAATTAAATTCATCTTCAGGTCTGAGTATTTAATTCTAATTAACCCAAACAAATGCCTGTTTCAGATTAAGCAATAGTACATTACTATAAATGCTTAAACTCAGACTACAGGCATCAAAAAATGAAAAAATGAAAAAAGGATACATTAAGAAAATTGTATTACCATGCGGCATGAACCCTTCTTCTACCACGTGTATACACGATCAACCTCAACAGCTTAATCTAGAAGCACCGGAATGAACAAGTCGAAATTCTACCAGGGAGGCAGTACGAACGTCCACGGAAATACTCCCAAACCCGTCCAGTGAGTCTAAGCTGGAGACTGGACAAGCAATTCAGAATACAACTTCCCAAACATGCAGAACTGAATATGAATATGAATCAAAGATGAAAATTCCTACTAAACAAGTAATTCATAGGAAAACTGGATAATCGAGAATGCCACTATACACCATTATAAGGGCGCTCAAAACGTAGTTTCAATACTGACAAAAGTTACATTTTTTTGCGAAAATAAAATTCAAAACATTAATGTTAATGCATCTTATTTTCCGATTTTTTGATTTTTCTAATGTTTTTGACTTAGTTTATTATTTTTCATTTTTATTTATGTATGTAATTAATAAATAATTATATATAATATACACATATATACATATATATATACATATATATATATATATATATAAACTTTTTTTTTTTTTGGATTGAATTATGGTGGATTGAATTGTGGTGATGTATTTGAAATTATTATATTTATGTATTTATGGAACGATATGGATGATTGATGGAACATTTAAATTTATGGATATTTTAAATGATGGAACGATGGATATTGTAAATTTATGGATAAATAATAATGATAAATAATAATAATATGGATAAATAATAATAATAATAATATGTATAAATAATAATTTTAAATGATGGAATGAGGATGATGGAATTAAGAGCTTAGCATATGGTCATTATAAAATTTAAATTAGTATCCGGGAAGTTAGCGCACGGGAATTGCACTCGGTAAGCCCGGGTTCGATTCCCGCCACTGCCTAAACTTCCTCCGTGTTCAGGCGGTGTACGATCACATTAAACATGTGGGACCGTAAGTCCTACCGAAAGGTTGGTGGTAGGGGAAGGAGGGTACGGTCCCTGTGGATGCCTTCCCCACTGGCTTCCGGTCTAAATTGGGTGAATAAAAAGAAAGTTATGGAGATTGTCGCGGAGGGAGCGGTAACCCAGTGGTTAGCGTGCGGAAATTTCACTCTGTAGGTCCGGGTTCGATTCCCGCCACTGCCAAAACTGCTGCCGTGTTCACGCGGAGTACGATCACGTTAAACATGTGGCTCCGTAAGTCCTTCCGAAAGGTTGGTGGTAGGGGAAGGAAGGTACGGTCCCTGTGGATGCCTCCCCCACTGGGTTCCGGGCTAAATTGGCCGAATATAAAGAAAGTGAATGAGATTGTCGCGTAGGGCGCGGTAGCCCAGTGGTTAACGTGCGGGAATTTCACTCGGTAGGCCCGGGTTCGATTTCCGCCACTGCCAAAACTTCTGCCGTGTTTACGCAGAGTACGATCACGTTAAACGTATGGGTCGTTATGTCCTTCCGAGAGGTTGGTGGTAGGGGAAGGAGGGTCCGGTCTCTGTGGATGCATCTCCCACTGGGTTCCGGTCTAAATTGGGTGAATAAAAAGAAAGTTATGGAGAATGTCGCGGAGGGCGAAATACCCCAGTGGTTAGCGGGCGGGATTTGCACTTGGTAGGCCCAGATTCGATTCCCAAAATTGCCGCCATGTTCACGTCCGTATGTCCTTCCGAGGACTTACAGACCAAAACAAGTTTACATGGGACTGGAAAAAAGGAAAGTTATGGAGATTGTCGTGGAGGGCGCGGTAGTCCAGTGATTAGCGATTCCCGCCATTGCCTAAACTGCCGCCGTGTTCAGGCGGAGTACGATCACGTTAAACATGTGGGTCCGTAAGTCCTTCCGAGAGGTTGGTGGTAGGGAAAGGAGGGTAAGGTCCCTGTGGATGCCTCCTCCACTGGGTTCCGGTCTAAATTGGGTGAATAAAAAGATAGTTATGGAGATTGTCGCGGAGGGCTCGGTAGCCAAGTGGTTACGCGCAGGAATTACACTCGGTAGGCCCGGGTTCGATTGCCGCCACTGCCGAAACTGCCGCCGTGTTCACGCGGAGTACGATCACGTTAAACAAGTGGGACCGTAAGTCCTTCCGAGAGGTTGGTGGTAGGGGAAGGAGGGTAAGGTCCCTGTGGATGCCTCCCCCACTGAGTTCCGGTCTAAATTGGGTGGCACTTCCTGGCCGTCCAAACAGTTACCTTACACCTTTCTGGTACAGTTACCTTACACCTTTCTGGTACAGTTACCTTACACCTTTCTGGTAGGTCGGACGGTCTGGGTCTCAACAACAACAATACCTTTCTGGTAGGTCGCGCCAGCGAGTTTGAAACGATCTGAATTTGCCAGGGTCAGAATTTTCAAGGGTAGCGAACAGGCTGGTCGCCAAAGGCGGCTAGTAATAAATAAGTAGAAGTATATCTTATAGTTGATTGTATTTTTTAAATTTTATTAATTACGAATTTCGTATTTAACGATTACAGGAATTGTTGATATTTTCAATTCCTTACATCACATGTTTAATTTTGGCAAAATTTTCAACAAGTTTTAAAACTCATATATTGTGTTTAGCCAATTAGCTTATTGTTGCAAACGTCTAGTATTCTCTAACTGGCGTCTCCCCTCCTGTTTTTCGGCTCGTTCTTTGCGGATCAGGATCAGTGGCGGATTTCAGGAGAGGCGATCGCCCCCCCCCCCCCAAAACGCCTGACGAACGTCTTCGTTTTATCAAATAAATTATAAAATTAAAAAATATATATATCATTAGGGAGATACTTTGGGCTTGCTCTCCCTCCCCCTCAGTTTATCCACGAAATCTCGCCCCCATAATGAAAGTCAAAAGTCTGCGCCTGGATGTCTTATATTTACAAGATTTAGTACCATCGACTCTTTTAGCGAAAATCAACACGGACGAAGAGTCAGTCACTCCTCCCATCTTGGACAGAGCTAAGCAAGAAGTATCACAGAATAGCCGAACTGGGAGTGGAAGAAATGAACAGTACACTTCAAGTTGAGGTGATTGACTGGAGAACCAAATGGATGCGAGAAAATACCGATACGGGCAAAGTACCCAAGTCTGCTTTTGAAGCACTACAGAACTGTGATCCTGCAGTGTACCATGTGATCTACGTGTTGCTGAAATTTCTTGTAGCATTACCGATTACTGTAGCAACCGCCGAGGGTAGCTTCTCAGCACTAAAACGATTGAAGACATGGCTTCGAAACACAATTAGAGAAGATCGGCTAGTGGGATTGGCTTTGTTGCATGTGCATTATGATATCGCAATTTCACCAGTAACAATTTTAGATCGATTTGCTAAAGAAAAAGAAAGAAGACTTGAGTTCATATTATAATGATGATTCTTCCTGGGAGGTGCCAGGGTTTTTGCGATGGACTCCGTAAGGCTGTTAAGGATAATGATCGACAATAAGCTGAATTGGCAATTATATTTGAATAGTGTTATAGGTACTACTTCTGACAAAAATTATGGAATCACTTCCATGTTATTTCAATGGGATACGACGTTCAATACCCTACAACTTTTACCCTGAAAAACCCTTTTTGAGCGAAATTGAAGAACTTTAAATGCTTAACAAAACAAAAAATATTTTTAAAATTTTGCATTTTTCATTATTTAATAATTCACGATCAAAAAATGGGAAAAAAGCTAGAGATTGAAAGAAAAAGCTCGTAAAAACTAATTTGGAATAATAAATTTGATCATGGAAAATCATTAAGATATAGCTCCTCATATTTATATGATTAAATTTATTATTCTAAATTAGTTTTTACGAGTTGTTTCTTTCAGCCTACAGCTCTTTTCCCATTTTTTGGTTTTGAATTATTAAATAATGAAAAGTGCAAAATTTTTAAAACATTTTTTATTTTGTTAAGTTTTTAAAGTTCTTCAATTTCGCTCAAAAAGGGTTTTTTGGGGCATCAAAAATTGTACAGCATTGAACTTCGTATCCCATTGAAATAACATGGAAGTGATTCCTTAATTTTTGCCAGGGGTAGTAAACTCGATCAAACCATTGGTCTTTTCTTTTGATGTTTTTGCGTGATGTTTTTCGCGTAAAAATTTATTGATTCCTGTGCAGCTAAAAATGTAAAAAAATGTAAAAATGTAAATCAATGTTCAGTGCTTATTAATACCTATATTAACTGCATTTACTCATGTTCATCCTCCTTTTCTACCACAATCTAAGAAATAAAATTTATTTGTATTGTATCGTATGATAACCATATTTAGTGAATAGAATATAAATGTGTGTTTATTTAGTAAATATTCAGTATTAACTTTCTCACATGGAAATCCCTTACTTGTGTATACTTTTGTGTAAACTTAATGCAGAATATAATTTAGTTTCCTGTTTCGACTTCAACAATAAGTTTGTTTCCTTATATAGTCACGTAATTTTTTTTCTTCCAATCTTCATTGTTTTGCTTTGGTCTTAAAAAAGCGATAGACCGTATTTTATAAGCTGCAAAGAACTTACTGTAAACTTCCGAATTTGCTCTAGTTATTTCAAAAATGTCAAATATCCGTATATAGGAAGCCGTTAAGAAAATCGTAAGTGAACAAACCTCCGAGAACATTTCGATCTACAAAATCGCCCCCCCCCCCCAAACAAGAGGCCAAAATCCGCCACTGATCAGGATTAGCTCGATGTCCTGATCCTCTTTGTTTGGGCTCGAGGAAGTTTTTCATCACTCCAGGGAGAATTTGAATTATGATCAGTGATATCTTATGTCGGATGGTATGGTTGAGATATTCAAGTTTTGTTCATTCTGAATAGTTTAAACAAAGTCCGTGAACGCTTCTTCTGATGCAATGAGAGATCCGATGTTCAACGCTCATGCAAAGAATGCTGCGCTCGGAATGGACCGAAAAAGAAAACGCGAGGGTCTCTTAAGTGTTACAATGTCGGAGCTATTTTCGAGACAATTGTTCTCGATGTTTTGGGGGCACTACCACGGAATTTAGACAATAATACATACATCCTAGTAATGATGGACTGCCTCACAAGATGGCCAGAAGTTTATGCAATCCCTGATCGAGAGTCTACAACCATCAGTGAAGTTCTAATTCGGAACTGGATATGTCATTAGGGGGTTCCCTCTCTCATCCATTCTAACCAGTGTACGAACTTTAGTTCTGGCATATTCACGACTCTGTAAACTACTCGAAATGGAAAAAACTCGAATCTCTCTACCATACCATCAGTCAAGTTATCCCCGATCGTAATTCAAATTCACCAGTTAGTTCTTCATCACCAGTTCCCTGGAGTGACGAAGAACTAACTCGAGCCCAAAGAGAGGATAGGGATATCGAGCCAATCCTGATCAACAAAGAACGAGCCGAAAGACAGGACGGGGAACGCCAGTCAGGGAATATTAATAATTCGCAATATTGCGTTTAGCTAATAAACTCATATATTGTGTTTAGCCGATTTTTGAAACAGAATAAGAGAAGTACAGGTACATCTTCTAATATCATTTTATCTTTTTCATTTTGGCATATACATTCGCGATCAGGATTTCTATTTCTCAGATCTGCAAATTCAGATCTACGAATTTGGCGGGATACTGCCAACTTGGCAACTTTTCTTAAACGATGCCAAATTCACGAAAATGTCGCCAAATCGATTAAAATATTGTCAAATTAATAAAAATGAAGCTAAATCAATTAAAATGATTATGTTCAGTTACGAGATAGTACTGTAATGATGTTTTGGTATTATACGAGTATGTCTGTCAGTCCAATCGTTGCACTTGGCGACAAATTTGACGACTTGTTAAAATGTCGCCACATTGACGAAAATGTCAAGAAATTGAGGAAAACGTGGCCAGATTGATAAAATGACGCTGAATTAATGAAAATGACACCGAATTGGAGAATATTCAATATTTTGTGAAATTAAATACAATTTTATTGTTAATCTCTGCCGTTTTGTGAGAAAAAATATGTTTTTGTAAATTTGTTTATAAACGGGACCATGGTGTTTCATTTTTCAGATCTAAGAAAATAATTTTGTGTTAGCAAAAACAGAGATTCTTATACGTTTTTTAGGAGAATTAAATTAAGTATTTTAATTGCATGTTTTAAATAACAATGTCATTTATATACTATAGGAATTTACACATAATTGTGAATTTTAAGTTTCTTTATATTGTATATTCCGTACGAAGAACGAGTATATTGCTAGTAATGTAATAAATTTTCTT
Source organism: Amaurobius ferox (assembly GCA_951213105.1). Lineage (NCBI taxonomy): Eukaryota > Metazoa > Arthropoda > Arachnida > Araneae > Amaurobiidae > Amaurobius > Amaurobius ferox. Next base: position 91,651,893 of record OX578152.1, on the reverse strand, counting down.
AGCGTACCCTCATGTTTTGACACGCGTACCCCACTTTGTAAATCATTGATCAAGAGATCTAGTGGTTGGAATTTCTTGTTCACTTCCTCGTATGACATTATAACAGCACAAAGTCAGAAATTATTAAAATATTCATTCAGTTAGTGAGAATACTATAAAATATTTTATTCTGAGGGGATTTTTATACTTCAAGTTAAGCTAATAAATACTTTTTACGACTTAATACCAATGAGCAAGACCTTATTGTTTTATTATTATCCCCAAACGGGGATCATACATTTGTGTAAATGGCATTAAAGACAATTACCAGACAGAATAATTGTTATCAGGAACAATTTTCTCGTGGAATTTCATTAGGAATAATGAAAAAACTGAAAAATAAAAAAGAAACACATCGAAAACAGTTTCTTTTTGTTTTCTGTCTCTTTTAATGATCATTCGTCTGAGGAAATGTTATTTATGATGTTGCGAAAGTACTTTTAAGAGGCAAATATTGAGTTTTGTAAAAGATTTGATAATTAACCCCTTTGTACTTTAAATGTATGGTAATATAATGAAATGGATTAAATTTGTATAGCAGTTGTTAGCAAGGAAATAATGTGTTGGCTAAAGTATATAATTAATAATTTCAATACGGTATAAGGAATTATTAAGTTAATTAGGTTTTGGATTGGTAATTATGTTGTTTTATCGTTTAAAACCTAGAAAAACAAAGCATTTTTATAAACGCTTTACTTTATCATCTACATAATAATTATCTTACGCGTTCTTGCCCTTCCAGACCCCCCAGAAGCCCTCCGGTGATTTAGAAGACTGAATCTTTGTACACTTATAGTATTGACGATGGGACAGAACCTAATGGAACTGAATTATTAATCCCCCCCAGGATCAGAAAAATTTGAGATCTTTTTAAGTCTCTCTAGTCTATCTAGAAATTTTTCCGGTGACGTAGAAGGCTGAATCTGTGCACCCTTATAGTATCGACCATGGAACGAAACCTAACGTAACTGTATTATCGACACCCTCCAAAGATGACAGGAAATTTGAAGCTATTTCGAAACGTCTTTTTAGGTCATTCAGAACTTTTTTCAGGTGACATACAAGGCTTAATCTTTTTACACTTATAGTATCAATCATGAGTAGAATCTAATGGAACCGGATAATCGATTCCCTCCAAGAGGGCACAAAAATTGGTAGTTTTTTTTCGAAAAGCCTTTCTAGACCATCCAGAATTTTTTCCGCTGACCTAGAAGGCTGAAACTTTGTCCCACTTATGGTATCGTCAAGAGAACCAGAACGTAACGGAACCTGATTTTGAAGTCTCCTACAGCTTTTCAAGTCGGGGTAAATGGAGTTTATCCAAAACTCTTTCCAAGCAGTTCCGAAGCCCCAGATGATATAAGCGGCTAAATCTTCTCACACTTGAAGTACCTTTAATGTTAAGCAGAATAACATAAACTTTACAAAGATAGTATAAGTTGTTTTCGAGGTATTGCACACTTCTAAAATAAACTTGAAGAAAAAAAATCACAAATATAAAAACTAGTAATTATCGTGAGTTATGTTTCTTTTCTATATGCAGTGCTATGTAACAAATTTATTAACACCATTCTTATTAATCTAGCTTGTTGCATTCATAAGAGAAGTTTCACTCACTTTTGTAAAAGTTTTGTATTTCGACGCCCGTAAATTCGCAATTGTCATTTATTCTGGAGATATTATTTAAATGTCAATGTGACTATTTTTAGTTATAAATATAAGATTTTCTTTTACTTGTAAGCTGCTTCAATTTATAGTAATTCAGTGCCAAACTTATTGTAGATCTTGCACACCTTTAGTTCGAGATCCAACGGCCGTACCGTGCTGAAAACACCGGTTCTCGTTAGATCACAGAAGTCAGGCAGCATCGGGCGCGGTTAGTACTTGTGTGGGTGACCACCTGGGAGCACCGCGTGCTGTTGGCACATTTCGGGCGCTGTAGCCCGGTGGTTTGCACGCTGCTACAACTGCCGCCGTATTCATGCGGAGTACGATCACGTTAAACATGTGGGTCCGTAAGTCATTCCGAGAGGTTGGTGGTAGGGGAAGGAGGATACGGTCCCTGTGGATGCCTCTCCCACTGGTTTCCGGTCTAAATTGGGTGGCACTTCCCGGCCGTCCAAACAGTTACCTTACACATTTCTGGTATGTCGGACTGTCTGGGTCTCAACAACAACACCTTTAGTTCGCTATGAAATAAGATAAATTGTTGCATTATGTAGCGAAAGTCATGCGCTGGCCACATCAGGATATTTTTGTGCTATCAAACAAATTTGAATGAATATGAATAAAGCAAGAGAACAAACTAATTTAAATTATGTCGAGCAAATTATGTGCTGCTCACATTAATTTTTTAAAAATCTCTCTCTTAGATAGCAAAGAAAGCGTAACAAAGCAGAAAGCACGTACTTTTCCTTATCTAGATAATTCACGATATTAAAATTATATAATTGTGATAGTAATATACATTATTTTGATAAAATGCATTTGTAATTAAAATTTATTCTATTATCATCTTTTCGCGCTGATGATAATTCTGAACTAATTTTCTACGTATCACGTTACTGTCGGGAAAACTGAGATTATAAAAGGTGTGCATAATTACACCAAAAAAACTGTTTATAATCTGCATAAATAAAAGGGATTTGTTGCATATTTGATAGCCATGTTATATTTGGAAAGTAATTATAAAATAACTGTTGGAAATTATGCTATCTTTTTCTATCATATGTTTACGAAAAAAATCTGATGTGGGCAGCACATGACTTTCCTTATATAATGCAATGAATTTACTACTTTTATAGTAAAAAAAAATAGATTATTATTATAGTAGATATTTATATTTTTTCAATCAGTCGTCATTTCATTGATTTAGCGTCGTTTTTATCCATTTGGTGAGTTTTTCGTTAATTTAGCAACATTGAAAAAAGTCGCCGAGATGGCTACATTCCACCAAATTCGTCGCCAAAGTCTCGTCAAGCGTTATGGACGACAAAATAAGTTATTCTTACGGCAGATAAATGACTATTGGCGTTCAAATACAAAAGTATTACTCGAAGTATCTTTTTTCATGAATGGAACGAGCTAGATCCACGAGAATGATGTCACCCAATTTATCGCATGGTATTACATATGAAAAGTGAACTTGTTTCTCAATAGAAAATGTTTTTTGTTTTATTTTATATGACTTTTTGATAATTTTTTTGAAAAATGTGCAATATCTCGAGAACGGTTCATGTTAACATTCTAAAATTTATGCCAATCGTTTTCTAATGAAAAATTACAGAAGAAATGTCTATTTGTGTAATTTTATTAGCGGTTTGATTTTTTGACGATTTTTTCAAAATTTAGCTCGAAATTTTATGGGGGTTCTGAACTTTCGATTGCGTATAAAAACAATAGGCTTCCAGTGCTTAAGAATTGTGATTTTTGTACCAACTTTCGTTCGAATCGGTCCATTCGTTCGTCCGATATCGTCTCCACAGGCTCACTGACACACACACACACACACACACACACACACACACACGCACACGCACACACACATCACTTCAAAAATGTTTGATTCGTGAGCATGGATGCTTGAAACGTGCTCTCCCCTCGAAAACTCGAATTCGAATTTTCGACCCCGTCACAATACTTTCCTTATACATTATGCTTATAAGGAAAGTAAAAAATAATAAAGGTTCAATAAATGTCGAAGTTTTAGCTCCAATTAAAAAAAATCTATCTAGTTCTAGATTTTTTGATAAGAAAACAGGATATAAAGTGTTTTAAAAATCCATGAATATTTGTGGCTGCTATCCTGTACCCGAGAAATCGACAACAGACATACAGACAGACGGACACGTTTTAGCTCCAAAAATAGCTAAAACGTGTCCCGGAAGTCTTAATATATATTGGCATCATATAGTAAGAAAATAGCTATTTTATACGCGATTCTTTTATTTAAACACGCAGAGCATTATTTTCTGAACGCTAATGTTCGTTCTCGAGATATTGTAGTTTTTGACTTAAAAGGAAAACAAAAATGGTTACATTAATGCAGGTTTCTATCACTGAGTTATTGGTTGAAATGCCTAAATATATGTCTAAAACTTCAAGGTAACATTTTCATCACTTCACTCTTCCAACAATAAATCCGATTTTATATTTTAGTAAACACAAAACTAGACTTTGCGTACAAAAATAGATAACTAGATCAGAACGTATAATTCTGCTAAAATAAAAAGTTGTATAAGCACACTTTTCTTACTACTGCTTACGACTTTTTTTAATTTTCTACTTACAACGCAGCGCAAGCTTCAAATATTTCTAGAATGTGACTTTATGGACAAGCAATAAATAAATAGATAACAAAGTAGAATTCTATGTCTATGCAAATATAAAGTCGTACAATTCTAAGTACTACGTACAATTCTAACAATTCTACGTACAACGTACAATTCTCGAAATAATTCTACGTACAAAATAATTCTATGTATAACGTACAATTCTAAGTCTATGCAAATATAAAGTCGTAAGCAAACTTTTCTTGCGAATCTTTAGGACTTTTTAGTTTTCTGCTTATAAAGTAAGCTTTTAGTAATTATAGCACGTGGTTTAGAAGACAAATAATAACTAAACTAAATTAAAAGCAGCATACAGCACAAAATGAATAGTATCGACCGGTTTCGAAGGCCAAACATCCCTCTTCGTCAGGATACAAAATAAGTTCAACTTCAACTCGTGAGAGAAGATTGCTGATTGATGTAAGAACAGCAAATGTCGCGGAAGCAAGGAAAAGGTATTGCAACCGGTGATAGAAGAAAAATGCGGTAGAAAAATCAGGAGAAAGAAATTAGAGATTGGACGCAATCAATAAACAGTAAAATAAATGAACGTGAAACTTTTTGCGTTGCAAATATATTTTAACGAAGTTGTTTAAGTTTTAATACTTTAGCAGCAATTTTGAGCTGTACGTAATAAATCATTAGATCACAACATAGAATTCTACGTCATCAGAAAGTCGTAAATGAACTTTTCTTACGACTGCTTTCAACTTTTTACTTCCCAGCTTTCAAAGCAAGTTTCTAGTGAATATAGAACGCGATTATGCAAAAAGCAATAAATAGCTGGATCACAAAATAAAATTCTACGCAGATAAAAAAAAATCGTAAGCAAACTCTGTTTTACGATTGCTTACGTCTATTTACTTACCCTGCAATACATAGTAATGTATAAGGAAAGTATTGGAATCATACCGAAAATCATAACTCGAGTTTTCGACGGATCTACACGTTTCGAGACCTCTAGAATACGAAAAAACTATTTTTAGCCTGACGTCTATGTGTTTGTCTGTGTATGTGTCTGTCTGTGTGTGTGTCTGATTGTGTGTGTGTCTGTGTGTCTGTCTGTGTGGCTATCTGTTCAATGTATGTATCCACTCTAACTCAAAAACTAATGGACCGAATGTCATAAAATTTGGTACGTAAGTCACTTGGATGTGACCCTGGTGCTGATTAGTTTTCAGTACGATTCGGGATAAAGGAACCCGCCTTTTTTTGCGAAATAGTCTGCTAAAATTGCCTGCACCCACTCTAGCTGAAAAACTAACAGACCGAATTTCACAAAATTCGGTAGATAAGTCGCGTGGGGGTCGTCCTGGTGCTGATTAGATTTTGTTACGTTTCGGAAAAAAATAACCTGCCTTTTTTGCGAAAAGGCTCGCAAAAATCGTCAAAATCTTAAAAAAAACTACGTATGGTTAAATATATCCATTAAATGTATGTTTTATACGTAATTTTTAACGATGAAAAGAATAAGATCAACTCCATTGCACTAGGACTATCCGTTCTCGAGTTATTTTAGTTTTTTCGTATATTTTTACGCCACCTTTGAAAATAAGTCGAGTTACCAAATGAGAGCGAAAATTGAATTAAAAGTGAATTAAATTTAATTAAAATAAAGAGAACGTGGATATAAGTCTGTAGGGAAAGACATGTGCTGCCCACATCAGATTTTTACTTTCCCTGCAATACATGGTAATGTATAAGGGAAGTATTGGAATCACGTCGAAAATTGCAACTCGAGTTTTCGACAGATCTACAGACGTTTTGGGACCTCCAGAACACGAAAAAACTGTTTTCAGCGTCACGTCTGTGTGTGTGTCTGTCTATCTATGTGTCTGTCTATCTGTGTGTCAGTGTGTGCAATGTATGTATCCACTGTTACTCAAAACCTAATGCACCAAATTTCATAAAATTTCATAGGGAAGTCCTTTGTGTGTGACCCTGGTGCAGATTAATTTTTGGTACAATTCTGGATAAAAGAACCTGCGTTTTTTGCGAAATGACCAGAAAAATAGTATGCATCTACTCCAGTTGAAAAACTAATAGACCAACTTTTACAAAATTTAGTAGATAAATCACTTGTAGGTTACCTTGGATTTTTGCTGATTAGATTTTGGTATGATTTGGGAGAGAGGAACATGCCTTCTGTAGCGAAATGGTCCACCAAAATCTAAAATACAAGATTATGTATGCTCAAATGTTTCAATTAAATGATTGTTTTATCCGTAATTTTTGACAATGAAAAGAATAATATCAACTACATTACTCTAGTACTAGCCATTCTCGAGATATTATAGCTTTCTCGCCTTTTTGCTACACCGTCTTTGAAAATACGCCCAGTTACCCATTTGAAACAAAAATTGAATTAAAAGCGCAAATTCAGTGTTTCAAAAAAATTATGATTGTTATTTTGAGCAATTAAACTCAATTTGATAAAATGAATATGAGTATTTTCAATGTGAGTATTCAATATGAGTATTTATGAGTAACTCAATGTGAGTATTTCAATATGAGTATTTATGAGTAACTCAATTTGATAAAATGAATAAAAGAAAAAATGAATATAAGTCTTGTGGGAAAGTCATGTGCTGCGGACATCAGATTTTTACTTTTATGTTTACAGCATTTCATCTGCTCAACATTTTTATTATGTAATTTAGTTATTTATTATTGATTAATTGTTTATGCATTTAAGAAATACATTTAAGAAAGCAGTATGAACGCATTAAATTATCCCTCAAAAGAGGAACTTCGGTACATTATTATGCATTTTCTTTTTCATTTAATTCATTCAGAGTAATTAAATATATTTTGGTCATTTGAAATGCATAATGATTTAGTGACAAATTATTTTCGAAGCTAAATCGAAAGTAAAGATACGGACGTTAAGTAATCTTCTATTGGCATGGGAAATTGCATTCCAAAGTGCATTTGTTTGGTAGAGAACTGCACTAAGCAGATTTTTATTTAGTAAATAGTACCTGGAGCCCAATTGTCATAGCAACGCTATCTTTCACTAGAAATATTCTTCAAAAGATTTGCAAGACGACAATATTTCTGTAGTATAATATAATTTAGGGAGATATGAACAAATATTTACAATTTCTTTTTACTTTCCCTGCAATACATGGTAATGTATAGGGAAAGTATTGGAATCATGCCGAAAATCGCAACTCGAGTTTTCGACGGATCTACACGTTTCGAGACCCCTAGAATACGAAAAAACTATTTTTAACGTGACGTCTGTGTATGTGTCTGTGTGTCTGCGCAGATTTTGTATCCACTCTAACTAAAAAGCAATTTACCGAATTTCATAAAATTTGATAGGTAAGTTACTTGTGGGCGAATCTGGTGCTGATTAGTTTTGGGTACGATTCGGGATAAAAGAACCCGCCTTTTTTGCGAAATGGCCCGTAAAAATTTGTATCCACTCTAGCTAAAAAACTAATGGACCGAATTTCACAAAATTTGGTAGGTAAGTCACTTGTAGAACACCCTGTTGCTGATTAGATTTTGGTATGATTCGAAAAAAAAATAACCTGCCTTTTTTTTGCAAAATGGTTCCACAAAAATCGCCAAAATCTAAAATAAAAATCTACGTATGCTTAAATATATTCATAAATTGCTTGTTTAATACGTAGCTTTTAACCAAGAAAAGAATAAGACCAATCCCATTTTACTAGGACTAGCCGTTCTCGAGATATTTTAGTTTTTTCGTATTGTCTCTACGCCACCTTTGAAAAGAAGTCCAGTTATCAAATGAGAACGAAAATTGAATTAAAAGTTAATAAAATGTAATTAAAATAAAGAGAACGTGAACATAAGTCTGCAGGGAAAGTCATGTGCTGCCCACATCAGATTTTTACTTTTAGGGGGATTATCGGTATTCGAGAATTCAAATTCGTATTGAAATATAAATAAGAAAGAGCAATCATGCATAATGCATTGATTATGAAACGCTTTCCAACTGAAATACAATTTTATTTAAACATCTCTAAAATGCTACACGTTCAGCTGTGATATATTTTTAATAATCACAGAACTACAATAATGTATTTTATTTGAAAACTTAAAATTTCATCGAAAATAATGAACGGAAACAGCTGAAAATAGTTTTTTCGGGTTCTAGAGGGTTTGGAACATGTCGATTCGTTGAAATCTCGAGTTCTGACTTTCGATATGATTCCAATACTTTCCCCACAGCATTGTAGGAAAAGATCGTAGGACATCGATTCAGTTTCCATGTATAAAAAGTTGTAAGACGCGTTTCATCTGAAGAACGAAGTTTATCAGCTGAAACGGAACAATCAGTGAAAAGGTATGATAAAACTGCAAATTGCCTGTAATTTTAAATGCCAATTCATTCTATGTTTAATTTTGAATTTCGAAATATCTAAAGAAAAGTTTTAAACAAAGGTTTTATATATTTTATCACTTTTCCTAAAATGCATGGTAATGTATGAGGAAAGTATAGGTTTCTTGTCGAAAATCGAAACTCGAGTTTTCGACTCGAATTTTTCTGATCCACATGTTTCGAGCACTGTAGAACACGGAAATCATTTTTAACGTGACGCATGTGTGTATATGCACATATTAGTCTATGTGTGTGTGTCTGCATGTGTCAATCTATCTCTCTCTTTCTGTGTGTGCGCGTGTGTCAGTCTGTCTCTCTGTGTTGTTGTTGTTGAGACCCAGACCGTCCGACCTACCAAAAGGTGTAAGGCAACTCCTACCGGAAAGGTGTAAGGCTGTCTCTATGTGTGTGTGTGTGTGTGTGTGTCAGCCTGTGTGTATGTCTGTGCAATCAATATCCATTTTAATTAAAAAATATTTGATAAAATTTCTCAAAATTTAATATTTAAGTTACTTATGGGTCACCCTGGTGCTGATTAGATTTTGGTAAGATTAGGAAAAATAGAACCTACTTTTTTTAACTAAATGACCCTCAAAAATCACTAAAAGACTAAAATAAAAGACTAAACATTCTTCAATGTACTAATTAAGTGTTTGTCTTACACGCAATTTTTGGCAACAAAAACGAATAATATCAACCCTATTTACTTGAAGACTAATCGTTTGTTGTTGTTGAGACCCAGACCGTCCGACCTACTAGAAAGGTCTAATGTAACCGTTTGGACGGCCGGGATGTGACACCCAATTTAGACCGGAACCCAGTGGAAGAGGCATCCACAGGGACCGTACCCTCCTTCCCTTACCACCATCCTCTCGGAAGGACTTACAGACCCACATGTTTAAAGTGATCGTACTCCTCATGAACACGGCGGCAGTTGTGGCAGCGCGAAAACCGCCGGCAACCGCGCCCGAAATGTGCCAACAGCACGCGGGTTTCCCAGGTGGTCACTCACCAAGCACTAACCGCGCCCGATGCTGCTTGACTTTGGTGATCTAACGAGAACCGGTGTTTTCAGCACGGTAGAGCCGTTGGCCTTGACTAATCGCTTGTGAGATATTTCAGGTTCTTGAAATTTTGAGGAGCTGGAGATGTTTTAAAATGCATAGATTTGTCAAATGAAAAAAATGTATATATTGCAATATACTAGTACTTAATTTTCAACAGGCCAACCTTGAAAATGTCTCGGATTAAATTTGATCAGCGGAATTGCTAAGCATTTATTCCAAAAATTGTGAATTGATACACTGTAACAAAATTCCTTCCAATTAACACATTGTTTATTATTATTTGAATTATTCTGAAAATATTATCGCTTGTTAGTTATTTCCAGTTTAATAATTTATTGATATTTTTGCTTCGCGAAAAATAACATTTCAATTTCAGCCCATTTTTTAAACAATATTCTTTGAAACACGAAAATAGAGTTTCAATTTTCGTCGTCCCAAAACTAATTGAAGTAGAAAATGAAATTCGGTGCTAATACAATACAAATCGGATGTTTTTACGTAATTTGCTTTCAAATAATAATGCAATAGAAATACGACACAACAAATGAATCGAAATAGAGACAGGGAAAATTTTTGATAATTACTTTTCTACATAATAGTTTCGAAATATGTGCTTAAACACTTGGGATACAGCGGGATAATTGAAAAAAGCTATTAAGAAATTCGATTTCCTCTGAAATCCAAATATTCTACATTAGTGTACTAAAATTCCAGTTTTTAGCCTCATCTATGCAATGAAAATGACGGTACCATCATCTATGCAATGAAAATGAAGGTGCGTAGAATAAGCATATTTTTCACCCAATCAGAACGGCTTATGCCTTGTGTGTGTAAAGCGAGATTATTCAATGCACTCTCTCTAATCAGAAAGACGCGTGGGCGTTCAAGGAGCATGCGCAGTAGTAAGATTCATCTTCCTCTATTTAAGCGCTTCATACAACGAGCGGTTTGTTTTGAAAAAATAATGTGATAAAGTGGGCTTATCCATAATTTATTCGATGATTTTTATAAGAGATAGCGTATCCGTAACAATATACGGAAACAATATCAACGTCAACGTGTTTATCGTCAATATATTTCTGACAGAACTTTATCCAACCAACCTGTTTTACTGAAAATGCATTGTTATTGCTGTTGGATGCATTCTCCCATTACAATGTTTTGAAGTAGTGACTACGGCTCACACAAATGGACCTGATAAGCGAAGATAAGCATTCAGTGGGTTGGCGAGCGTTAGGGAACAGGGGGATGTAGCTCCCCTAGTAATCACATAATTTAGCATGATTCTGGTTAAAATATACCTGGGATTAGTGTTTAAAGAAGTGACTCTCACATTTTTTAATAAGCTGTACATTATTTCGCCGTGAGGGAAATTACGACTCAACAGTGCAGAAAGAGGAAGCATTGAACTAGAGGTGTAACCCCCTACCTAGATCCAGAGATTAAAAGGATGGATTGACCCTTCCAATCATTAACAATGCCCAACCCACCTTAGAAAGATACTTTGACTGAAAATTTGACTGCTATTATCATCTACTTATTCCGTTATCTATGCCAAGGTCTAACTTAGATACTAATAACACAATGTAAACCTAGGTAGAAAAAGAAATGCAAACATTACAATAAACGCCTAAACTAATAAACAAACGCCTAAACAAGCAAACGCCTAAACCAACAAGCAAACGTCAAACCAACAAACAAGCGGCAAACATGTGCAAGACCAAACAATAAATAGACGTATCTGTACGTTCACCTACGCCACATTTCTAAAAAAAAATCCAGAAATCCACCCTCTCTTGGAATAAATTCGTACCGTAACGCTTTCTTTATTTTATTTACTTAACTTAACTTGAATTATCTGAAAAGGAGTATTCTTTTTTCTTGATTAGAGTTATGCATGATTGATTGATTAGGGTTTTAGTACAAGATCCGAATAGGATATGCTGCGCCAGACATATGGTATCGAAATACAGAAATTGGAAAGGAATAAAAACATAAAAACACATGTATAATCTAAAAAAGTAAAAATAGAGTTATACACTTTGTAGTTTATGCAAATTTTGTCATTTTTATAGTTTTTAGCAATATGAACTGAGTTACTACAACTGGTACAGGTGCCGGCCGTCCAAATAGTTGCTCAAATCCCCAGGATGAGTCGGACGGTCTGGGTTTTCAACTGTTACAGGTATCCTCTGTTTCCTTATTTATTTTGGTATGCCCATAGAAACAGTGGGTCCGCCAAAGGGAGGATTTCCAGGTAATAACCACTCCTTACTAGGAACCTATTAAAATTAGGAGAAATAATATTTAACAAAATGCGAAACAAAATATTTTGTTATCAACCGTGCCCCCTCTACAGTTTTTCTGATGATGCTGTTTAACAAGAAAACAAGTAGCCGTTAAATCGTATATATATATATATATATATGATACAAAATTGTTAAGCTCTCCCCCATTAACGCCCCTTTTCTTTCATAATTCATATTTCAAATTCCTATTTTATATCACACACTAATTGCAATCATATTAAATTTTATCCCACTCTATTAATGATAACAAAGTCTGCCCGTACATCGTCTTTTCCTCTAACATACCGTATATGGTCACTAATCTAGACCACTGCGTAAACTTTCTCATATAAAACTACATTCCCATCACATTTTTGAAGCATAGAAAACGCAAAGACGGCATGTTTCCTATGATGTTATCCATTTATTTATTACCCAGGCCGTCCAGCTCACCCAAAGGGTATGGAGCAGTTACAGGGAACGGTCGGGAAAAACCCATGATGTTATCAGATTCCCCTCCGACATAAATGCAAATGTAATTTGTACTTGTGTGAAACTATTCAGATTGCTCTGAGATATCTAACGAGATGGTCGCCAATGAGTATCTCGTCAATGTACCAAGTTTTGTTTCAAGTTTGTAACTAATGTACCTTTTCCCTGGACTATTTCTGCAACTGTTATATATATATATATATATATATATAAAATTAATTCCATCCGAAAAAATAATTTTTTATAGTGGTAAAATCTATAGAGTCCTTTAAAATTTCTAGAATTCTGAAATAGATCTTCGTTACAAATACATCTTCAACAAATGATGCTTTCGAATTAAAAATAACGCCACCGACGCGTCCGAGACTAAAATAGATTTTATCTGTTTATTGTAGACCGATTTTTTCATGATCCTTCAAGTCAAAATTAATTAAACGTCCGTCGAAGATCGACCTTCCCGAGCCGATAGGGAAAGGGAGGCAATTACGACTTAAATATCTCGTGCAAATAAAACTGGGGGGGGGGGGGGAGATTACAGTCCCACGCAATTCAAATGTTAATTTAATTAATTAGTATAATAAAATTTTTACTAAGCATTATACTTTATTATCAGTTTCTTATGGATTCATATGCTTTTTTTGCAACAGAGCGTATATAGAAGCTGTATTTGTTTCATGTTTGTTTATTATCTCAGCACAGGAGAACTCACATCTTTCCTCTTTGTGAGAATTATTATAAAATTAAAAAACAAGAAAAATAAACCATGCATAAAGCATTAATTATGAAACACTTTCCAAGTGAAATGCAATTTTATTTAAACAGGCTCTAAAAGGTGATACATTCAACATTGATATTTTTTAAATTATCACAGTACTGCAATAATTTATTACACTTGGAAACTTAAAACTTCATTAAGAAAGATAATGCTATAAAATTGACTGCTTCTCTATGTAAAACCAATGAATATTTCAATCATATCACTTACATTCCAGACTCCAGAGCTAAATCATTTTGCGTAAAAACAATTCAGCAATTTTTATACAACTCATCTTACAATCGCTTGATTTACTTACATTCCTGCATACGTTAACATTAGGCTTCATTGTAGAAATAATCAAAGTTTAGTGATAATTTAAAATAAAAAATATTGTAATTGCATAGGTGCAGAATTTAGATACACAGATAATATGCAAAAAAATAAAACGGTTTATAGGACGTATGCAACACTAAATATAAATTCAAACGTTCCTTAAAAATCACGATTTTCACACAGCGAAGAAAAAATGGATGCCATATTTTATTTTGCAACGAGTCACGTGATCTCTTCATATAATATGAGCTTAATTATTATTTCATTTTGTATTTAAAAAACTACCTAACATATTTTGCTGAATTTTTTTTTACACATTTTACGTAATAAATTGAATATTTTCTAAAATCTTCAAAGCAATTTGTGAATCTTAGCTCAGCTTAAAAAATATTTGATAAATTAGGTCCCATAGAGTTCATGTATTTACACTTTTCAGCCCGTGTTACGTCCGAAACTAATTGGGTGATATTATTTGTGATATTTTCATTGCCATATGTCCCACAAACCGTGTTAACGAACAGACAGAATGAACAAAGTCATAAACACTTTACAACTATGTTCAAAAGTGTTAAAAAGACTCAACATATTAATAGCGTCATATAAAGAAAAAGGCGGGCGCCAGAATGTGGTGAATTAATAATTGTTTATTTATTTGCTCGGGATCTTAATAGTGCGTGAAATTTTAGTACGTATATTGTCTGTTTTAGCAAAAAACCGTCATATGCGCAATCCGACATCAAACTGTACATAATATAATTCTTAAAAACAAACATTAAAGTTCAGAACTCTAAAATAATGACGAGAGATATTTTTTCAACCTTAATATCTATTACAATTATTTGACATTATTAAAATAATTATTCTAATTTTCATTTGCAAGTTATACTTCAAATTTGCCCATTTTGACGTTTTTTAAATAAACTTTTGAAGCTGGTGTGGTGACAGATAGAATTTTTGATCGGCTTTAGAGTGAAATTCATAGTTAATATTGAGTGAATGTCCTCATGGACGATAAATGGTACCTTTCAATATCATCTAACGCCGTCTTTGGCCACTGCAGCTGCTAGAAACTTTCACCTCGAGCTCCTCTTGATCGATATACTGGGCACACTCTCTCATGCACCAGCTTCACTACATAATCCCAGAAGTCTGTCCGTATCTTATTGTTCCGCCTTTATCTGCCCATTGGCTAATGAGCTTGTGTGAGGAACTTTCTCATTGGCCACATTGGAAGTAACAGCTTACGGTCTAAGAAACTCTTCATTGGACACATTGCTTAACAGCATGCGGTCCATAGAACCTCATAATCCCTCGTCATGTGTTGAACTCTATGACTGTATCATCAACTACTGAGGGACCTTCTAATGATTCCATCATAAACTACATAGAATTTAACATCAAGTCTTGGCGTCGGTTGGTGCACTTTATTGTTAGTACGAGCTAACTTTTTACTGCACATGCCTCGACTTGGTGTAAATATTTTAGTGCCATAGCATACTAATGTGCACTATTTCACTTGTCACAATATGTTCAACGGTAATTGAAAAATGTAGGTTTATTTACATTATATATTTTATATAAAGACGGGGTATACTGCTAGTATAAAATAAATTCTTGTTTTAGATAATATTTTCATTAAGAAACAAATAAAACTATTAATACTGCACTACAGGACAAATCTATCTCAAAATATTTTTGTATTTTGGAGATCTGGCGTCTTTTAAAAATATGCCACATCGCCAAATACAAAGTATTATTAAATCGCTGAATATTCAATGTAATTTGAAGCAAGCAATGATTTCCCATTTTATTTTTGTGATAAAATCAAATAAATAAATGCAAATAATAAAATAAAGAAAATCAATATAATCGTAAGCAAAATTTTGTGCTGCCCGCATCAGATTTCTCCGATGTGGAGAAACCTAAAATAGTAATTAAAATCCCTTTAAGAATTGATTTGAGGAAATTCTTATGGTGGCAACGAATAAATCGACATTTTTGTGGTTGTTATGACAACTGGATTCAGACAGCATTTTTAAATTGCATTCGGAAGAATAATCCTTGAAGTAATAAATAAATGTTCTTTCGATAGCCATTTTCGACAAGTGTGGGAGATTATATCGATTAAGGAATACATTGCAGCAAACAGTATGAATAATATAATAGATATATGAATGATTCCAAGTTATTTGACTCCATCCCCCCCCTCTTCATAAATGGGTTTTGTGACTAATCATTTTTTCGCAACCATTTTACTGTTCAGTTCTGTAAACGATCAGTCACCGATCAGACGGTCTGTATCAGTCAGTCAGCGATCAGTCAGTTTTGTGTCAATCAGTCAACGATCAGGCAGTTCAGTATGAGTCCAACAATCAGTCAGATCAGTCGGTCAACAAGCAGTAAGTTCTGCAAATGATCAGAAAAGATCCAAGAGTGTACATGTTTTGTACAGTAAACATGCTCGATTGAATAAAAGTGATTAAATCTGCAACATTTAAAACGTTAGGATAACCAAGATTGTAGAACCAATCGAGGTAGAAGAGAAATGTCACAAATAGTTGTACAGGATTATTTAATTAGTAGAAAACAACATCAGGAATATACGAAACGTATATATGAAAGGTAATAAATTGTCAAAAATCTGTGCCATCAGGGATTGTAACAGGATTGACAGTCATGGATGCTTGTCAAAGTACTCAGTCATATTCATTCTCTTATTCCAATGCGCATTGGTGCTGACAGAAAGTATTTGATATAGGATACTCGTACTAGCCAACCGGCGCTCTACCTTTGAGCTACAGAAACGGAATTGCAAGCTCTTATCGGCAAAGTGGACTTTGCACCTTCTAACATCTATTACTTACGATTGGCTATAGATTGAGCCTAAATGATAACGGATATGGATTCATCAACGGATTTCAGAGTGGTTAGTTACTTAGTGACTGTGTTTAATAAATATTTCCATTTTCAACTCATATGATTATACAGAATATATGTGGAAAAGAGTATAAAATGTTTAATAGTTCGGATGAAAATGATGTACACATCAGTGGCAGTGGGGCCAACGGCCGTACCGTGCTGAAAACACCGGTTCTCGTTAGATCACCGAAGTCAAGCAGCATCGGTCGCGGTTAGTACTTGGTGGGTGACCACCTCGGAACACCGCGTGCTGTTGGCCATCTCGGGTGCGATATCCCCGTGGTTTGCGCGCTAGATTTGCACGCTACCACAAATGCCGCCGTGTTCATGCGGAGTACGATCACGTTAAACATGTGGGTCCGTAAGTCCTTCCGAGAGGTTGGTGGTAGGGGAAGGAGGGTACGGTACCTGTGGATGCCTCCCCCACTGGGTTCCGGTCTAAATTGGGTGGCACTTCCCGGCCGTCCATACAGTTACCTTACACCTTTCTGGTAGGTCGGACGGTCTGGGTCTCAACAACAACAACATCAGTGGCAGTGATGCGTACATCAATGATCACATGGCAGTGATGTGCACATCACTTGCCACCATATTAAAGCTCCTTTACAATTTCCCTCTTTCCGTTAAAGTCACGAATTCAAAAATGATATTTTAATGAAATTCAAGATTTTTCTAATGCGGATTTTTTAATTCTTGAATGTCGATAAAATGTCGTAAAGAAAAAAAAAACTCTGAAAATTAGTCTACAGCACCGTGTTGATTTTCTGTGGAAAAATTATAATCCGTCAAGTCTTTTGAAAAATGCTCTAAAAATGTTTCATACGACGAAAGAGGCAACATTTTTACCTCTGTCATGTCATTGGGGGCTCAAGGCATATTTTACCAAATTAAACCCTGCTTAGTAAAATTCTCGACCGAATAAATTCACTTTCGATTACCAATTCCCTTGTCAATAGAAATTTATTTAGAAGTGTTTTCTTTTACTTACTATTAAACTTCGAAAATAATTTGTCACTACATCATTATTCACTGTAAACCAAAATGAAATAATTGATTACTTTAGATGAAGTGAAAAAAGGAAAAAAGTCCTAACTGATTATTAAGTTTTTCTCTGGAGAGGAACGGAGTTTGTACTGTTTTCGAATTTAACATTTATTAAATATATATTAAACCATTAAATCGAGTTTATAATTGCAGTGTTCAAGTCATAAACACTTTGCATTGAAACTTGGGGTAATTTATCTTGATTAAATCAATTTAGGAGAGAAATGAAACTAGTATAATTTAACCATTAGTTTTATTTTAGGTCCAAAACGGGCACTATTTTGAGAACGGCTCGCGGTAACATCTAAGAAATTTTGGGATTTGCTTTCAAAAATTCAAGACAAAAACCATATACAAAATAACTGTTTCCGCGACATTTTTACCATAATTATTTTTTAAACACTCTTTCGAATTTTTAATAAAATATTTGAAAATTTGAGGACCTTTCCCTGGTCCTACTTCTCCGAAAATTAATAGGACTATGCTGTTCATAGATTTAGGGCCTGATTTAGCCTGCCTAGGGCAGACATTCTTCTGAAACCTCCCCAATTTCTCGATATATATGAAATGAATGCAAAAAGATATTTTCAAAAACATAATTGCATTAAAAAATTATAGTTCAAAGATTATGTTCATATTTTGAAGTGGGGGTGGGATTCATATTATTGACAAATTTCTCATCACAACCAAGTAGCTAACATGCTCTAGATCTTGAACTATTTTTATAATCTATACATGAATTCTTATATATCCCCAAAATGAATCTTTTCACTGGGGAAGCCTGTTCCGGTTGCATAAATACTTTTTTTCAGGAGGTAGTCGTTAATCAGTGCGGTCAAAGGTTGAGTACCGTGAAGCCTGTACACAAGAACCTATACAAACCATAAAGCGTATGCACATCAGTGCAGGGTCCACGGTTTGCATCATTCAAATTGGTTGGATAAGGCTGAAAACCGGAATTTTATTACATATTACATACATATTTACGCGATATAACGTCTGCAATAATTTTAGCTATAATCCTGCTTTTATTGACGCTTATAACTAACAAACAGAAAAGTATATAAATCGGTTGAGCTTGAGGATATCGTTAGGCCTGGCTCTATAATGCTCTGCTTCCGTCTTCTGGAAATTTTATCAAACATGTGACCGTATTATAAGCTTATCGATGGTAGTTCTGCGTCGATTGATAGAAGTCGTTCTGGTGGCGAAGCAACAGCCTCTATGACAATAACATCCCAAACTCCGTATTAGGAACACCCCCTATCGGCTGTCCGAGCAGCGCTGTTTTAACATATATGGGGTCTGGGACCAAAACCCATTTGAGGGCCTCTCATGAAACAAGAATTAAAAATATGCTAGAATTGTAGTTATCTATATTTATTTCTCTTTTCGTACATTTAAAATCATGACAAAAATAGTAAAAACAAACAGAAAATATTATGCACAAGCAGATATACTCTGTGGCATATGAAAATAAAAAACAAAATTATTAAAGCAAAGCAAAAAAACAGCATTTTTGTGTTTGATACTTTAAAACCCAACGCGAACCAATACCACCCGACATTTTCCGACTGTCTAATAAGTTTTAACTACCACTTATTTTATGCAGAAATTTATTGGATTAATATCCCGTAATTTCATGCTAATTATTAATCAGAGCACATCCTTTGCTCTTAAAATGTTTCCGATTTTCCGACATATTTTTGAAACTCGTACTGGAGGTAGCAGCGTGACTGTTGAACAATCTCGGGAGAAACATTTCCCCCGCTGACCGTACAGAAAATGCAGTGCCAAAGATTTAATAGAAATAAACTAGAGTATGTGTGGCTCAATTCAAATTTCACATAACAGAATCCATTTTTAGTAACTTTTTTTTAAATACCGGGTAAGACAATACTGCCACGCAGAACTACGAACAATATACTTGGCCCTAGTCCCAATTGCCTTTTTCTAAAACATAATAATTACATTTGACTGTATCTATCTCTTATGTGAACATAATGAAAAATGATATTTTAATTACTTTTCATAAATACGTAACTGCCATTGTGTTCGTTAATATTAATCCTGATGCTCCTTAAATGAGCATACAGTACATAATCTTTAACTCGCGTTAAATATTCTATAATTACTTTCGAAATCTAACACATCTATGAAATATGCACCACAAATCCGTTTATCATTTTTCAGATTAATTCCCTTTGTGTTATTGCGAAATTATTTTATAATCTCCTGTTTTTTCCTGAAAGGAACCTGATGCAGAGAAATTTCATTAGAATTCTTATCTGCACGGAGAAAATTTAAGAGAATATAATTCTTCAGCATTATTCATTAAAAATATATGTAGCAAAGCCATGCGTATTTCCATTATGTGATGACGAGTATATAAAGTTACAAAAGAAGATTTTTCTATAATTTTTTTTCAGCTTCAATGACTGTTTTCTTTACCCTTTTTATTCCAAGCAGCGAATAATAAATGTACAATATTCAACCATGGCAAAACCAAAAGTCCTTTATAAAGTTGAAATAAGATTTTCAGCGATTTCAACATAAATCTATGTTTGCATCAACTTCTGAAAAATATTTGTGTGTAATTTGACTGCTGTTGAATTTTTCATTAAAATACCTATTGAAATACATGAAATATTTAAATAAATGTGTAACCACATACATCTGGATTATTAGTATTGGAAGAAAATAATACATTTGGAAAACTTGCAATTATTATCGGAGTAACGAATCAAAGGATTAAATAATTATCCAAAATCTGCTGTAATTAAATATGCTGTAAAAAATTAAATAATCATGCAAAATCTATCCCAAGCTTTCTCAACAGCGAAAAGTAGTAAGAAATCAAAATGGTTATTTCATTATCAGCATTTTGTGAGGATTAATGGTTATTTTATTATCAGCATTTTACATCATGACAAGTCATTTGACTCTGCAATGGACACTGGTGATGCCGTTAATTACCCGCTGGAATTTCTGAACTACCTTGAACCACCTGGAATGCCTTCTCATATCTTGAAGTTAAAGAAAGCATCACTAATAATGCTTCTGGGGAATCTGGACCCACCAAAACTATGCAATGGAACACGGCCCTGTGTCAAAAATATTTTACCAAATGTCATAGAAGTCACTGTATGAACGGGAAAGGCAAAAGGAGAGGACGTATTCATACCTCGCATACCGATACCAATCGACCTACCATTCAGCTTCAAACGGGTCCGGTTCCCAATTAGACTGGCATTTGCCATGACCATCATCAAAGTTCAAGGATAAACCCTTAAATTTGCAGGCGTGAATTTAGAAAGTTTTTTCTTCTCTCATGGCCAGTTGTATGTGGCATGCTCAAGAGTAGGAAAGGAACTTCACACAATTGGTATGTTTTAGCTCAGGGAGGAAAATAAAATAAGTGGTTACAAACAAGCATTGTTATAAAACCTAACAAATCAGGATAATGTCATTTAATTTGTTAACATTTGCATTGTTGCCTAGCATTTAAGAATCATTTTAGTTTTCCCTTCAAACTGTGCATATTTCAAACTATACATATTGACTGTACATCAATTGTGCACACCTAATAATCACATTACGAGACGCTGCCCGTATAGCCTAGCTGCGAAGACGTCTATAATACAAAGCTTTTTTTTCTTACCTATTGCAATAAATTTTCTTCTTTCACAGTGAAAAAACAATGTATAAGATTTACTTTTTATCAGAGTTTTGCATAGTAAATCCAGAGCAACGTCGGGTAATCTCTGCTAGTCCTTTATAAAGTTGAAATAAGATTTTCAGCTATTTCATTATAAATCTATATTTGCATCAACTTCTGATAAATATTTGTGTGTAATTTGACTGCTGTTGAATTTTTCATTAAAATACCTATTGAAATACATGAACTATTTAAATAAATGTGTAACCACATACATCTGGATTATTAGTATTGGAAGGAAATCCTACATTTGGAAAACTTGCAACTATTATCGGAGTAACGAATCAAAGGATTAAGCAATTATTCAAAATCTGCTGCAATAATAACACAATAAATTACACTTTTATAAGTGCAGCATGTATACAAAAATAAATTGAGCTACTGGTTTTTAAGCGAAATTAACATCTGCAGGACAGACTAGAAGACCTACTCTAGAACTAACTACCTAGAAGATCTATTACTAGGACTGACCTACCTGAAACCTACTTGACTTGTGTAAGTGAAGTCGCTCCTCCTGTCGATCCTGAAGAAGGCTGCTATTTATCTTTGAAACCGGTAGGCTAGTTTATTTTTTCATTTACGCTGCATTTACGAAGATTTAATTTATTGTGTAATCGAAGTATGATGAATTTTTGGGCTAGCTGTTCATAGCAAAATAGATGAAGAAGTAGAAGTTTTTAAATGATTGGTCAATTTCGATTGCAGCGTTTCAAAGAATAAGAAATTTAGTAAGATCGTTAAAATATGAAATTTTTGGGAGTGATTATTTAAAGGATACGATATTTCCTGAAATGTTTTTTAAAATATGTATCAATTGGGGAGTAACTCTTCAAGGGATTGGGGAATTTGGGAGTAAATAAGGAAAACGGAATTTTAGGAGTAGCTTATCAGAGTAGAGATTTGAGGAGTAACTTATCAGAGTAGAGATTTGAGGAGTAGCTTATCAGAGTAGAGATTTCAGGAGTAGATTATCAGAGTAGAGATTTCAGGAGTAACTTATTAGAGTAGAGATTTCAGAAGTAGCTTATTACAGTAGAGGTTTGAGGAGTAACTTATCAGCGTAGCGATTTGAAGAGTAGCTTATCAGAGTAGAGAATTCAGGAGTAGCTTATCAGAGTAGAGATTTGAGGAGTAGCTAATGAAAGGAGAACAGATTTTAGGAGTAACTTATCAAAGAAGGGACGATTTGTGCAGTATTTAATCAAAGAGGGGGTGATTTTGGGAGTAGCTAATAAAAAGACGAGGGATTTTAAGAGTAGCTTATCAAAGGAGGAGAGATTTGGGGAGTACTAATCAAGGAAGGAAGAGTTTTAGTAATACGCATAAGTATGCTGATAAAAACAGATAAGTACGAAAATCAATACTAGCTTATTTCCGTATATGCCAAAAAGGAAATGTCGTCCTATAAAACTTATACAGAGTTTCCCCGATACCTAACCAACATTTTGCCTTTCATTTGCGACTAACCTGACAGGATTTGAAGAGAAAACTCGTCCATCTCAAAATTCCTGCAGGTCTTATAGTATTCTGTATTCTACAAAAATATTTATTACAGTTTATTCATTATTTTTCAATGTCAAAATCTTATACGTAAGCAATTTCAAACTCACTTAACTTTGAGATGAAGACTTGTAATTTGGTAGATGGATAAATCCAATTAATAGGGAAAGTCTAAGCTAGTTTTTGAACATTTTTTAGGGAAACTGTACATCAATATGTTCGATTTATCGAGCGAATGCAAAATGCTCACTTTCAGACAGAAACTTTGTAGAATATCGTTGAATTCTGACTGAATCGATAGCGATTTCTGTTTTATGCATAACAGAATAGCAAGAAATACACGGCGTTTCCGGTATTGAAATGCTAAACATTGATTAATACTACACCAGAACATGCATGAATTCCCCAGAAACTAACAACGTACGATGTGTCATCTTTGAATAAAAATTAAAACGAGATGAAATATTGTGAATCTAGATTTGAGGACATCTTACATTTCACTTAAACATGCACGTCATAATAACTTGAAAATCGTTATAACTCTTTACCCTACTATAAAATATGAAATAAATTAAGCCGTTAACCTGCCCCTTATTTAACTTAACAAGCCAATTAAAAGATACTTTAAAAATAAAGACAACCAAAAAATTGGTCATAATTAAAAATCTTTTATTAAAATACCCTTTTACAATGTACTAAAATTGCACAGTCATAGCGCTTCCGGGCAATACTATGTCCTTCACCATTGGCTAAGTGACACTTCGCCACTGATGAAGGGTATAGTAATGCCCTAAAGCGCTATAGCTGTATAATTTTAGTACGTCGTAAAAAGAGATTTTAATAAAATACTTTTAATTATGGTAATATTTTGGTTGTCTTTATTTCTAAATTATTAATTTTTTTAACGTATTTCCATACAATTTTACCAATTAAAAGAGTATGTAAAACGGCTGAAAAGCTTTCGAGTAATAAGTGGTCATAAAAGATAGCAAAAACATATATTTTAATTCCAGTTATTCAGAAAGTGAGTGTAGAAGAATAAAACTTAAATCAGAATATTCTCTGGACTATGTTTCACTATATAAAAGTTTATCAATGGAATATTTTACAACATATTTCGCTCTGGAGCGTATTCTCACAATTTCACCTCAATACTAGGGGGTCACTACACCCTGCTCGCTGTTGCTCACCAACCTCCGACAAACGCCTCGCTTCGTTCGGCACTATTACCAATCGTCTGCGACTGGCTAACCATGGTCGTGCACGGTGACCATTGATTCAAAGTATTTTGATAGGAAAATATATCCTACTGCAACGACAGTACATGGACAGCAAAACAAGTTGCTTTGGCTGATGACCTACGTCAATGTAAAAGAGTTGAA
This sequence comes from Amaurobius ferox, assembly GCA_951213105.1. Lineage (NCBI taxonomy): Eukaryota > Metazoa > Arthropoda > Arachnida > Araneae > Amaurobiidae > Amaurobius > Amaurobius ferox. The sequence goes on along the minus strand of OX578152.1, from coordinate 91,627,669 downwards.
ATGGGTTTAGAAAATTTTAAAGCGTTTTTATCAGCCAAAATGGGAAAATCAGAAATGCTTGTGGAAAACTCTATACAATATTTTCTCAACAAAATAGTTCAAGAAAGAAATAAAAAGGCATACGCTACGATCCAAAGAAACTAATGCTATAAATCTATTTCAATTTATTTTGAAAATATTTTATTGAATTCACCATGACCGATGGTTGTCTGGATGTATGTCTATCCCAACTTCTTTGACAGCATTTTTAACTATGTCCTTAGACCTAAAAATCTAAAATTTGGTAACACAACTTAGTGTAGTAGAGCAATTCAATTTAAATAGTTAAAATTGAATCCAATATACAGTTTCACACACACACACACATATATATATATATATATATATAATACTTCTTTTTAATTTGTAGGCATATTTTAAGTTAAGGTTTTTTTAATTACAACCTCTCTCTCTATTCTATCATTGGATTTTCATATTATATCTTTATTTTATATATATATATATATATATATATATATATACAATTGAAATCAAAAAAGAGGATATAGTTCAATGGAGGGGAAACCAAATACAATACATACAATGGCAGAGGAGGATTGCGACTCCTCAATCCCGTTTAAAGCTGCTTTTCCAGCCCAGGCAAACGCTCACGGAACCAATACATTGCAAAGGTTGATCCCCCATGCGTTCCTAGTCAGAAGCATCCAAACATGGAGAAACAGACCACCGAGAATGGAAGTCAAGAAACGCACAAATGAAGAAACACAAAATCTCCTATTATATAAGTAACTATGCGCATGTGCAAGTCTAGATCATGAGCATAGTTACTTATATAATAGGAGATTTTGTGTTTCTTCATTTGTGCGTTTCTTGACTTCCATTCTCGGTGGTCTGTTTCTCCATGTTTGGGTGCTTCTGACTAGGCACGTATGGGGGATCAACCTTTGCAATGGATTGGTTCCGTGAGCGTTTGCCCGGGTTGGAAAAGCAGCTTTAAACGGGATTGAGGAGTCGCAATCCTCCTCTGCCATTGTATGCATTGTATTTGGTTTCCCCTCCATTGAACTTTATCCTCTTTTTTGATTTCAATTGTATATTTACTTTGGATTAACGAGCAGCATTTGCGCCTGTTCCTTGGTAATATTAATTTACATCTTTGTGATTGCTTATAGCACTTGTCGTATATTGTATATATATATATATATATATATATAAGCCCATTGTTGTGAGGTCGTTAAAATAGGTCCAATATGCAACTTAGCATTTTTTGTATGCACATCAGTGCAGGCTCCACGGTTTGCTTTAATCAAATTGGTTAGAAAAGGCTAAAAACAGAAATTTTATTACATGCATATTAAAGCGATATAACGTCTGAAGTAATTTTAGTTATAACCCTGCTTTTATTAACTCCGGTTTCGAATTATAAAGGGTCACTAGAGACAAACAGAAACCTGTTTTCATTTAAGCTTAACAAATGAAGTGAAAAGTATATATGTAAGTATATACGATATATTTGGAAAGCATGTTCAAGCTATAAGTTACAGAACAGCAGAACCTGATGCTTCAATCACTGTTGGTTTACGGGTAGATGCAGGTGGATAAAAATATCAAATATTACAACAAAATATCAAATTATTGAACAGATTTTAGGAGTAACTTATCAAAGAAGGGACGATTTGTGCAGTATTTAATCAAAGAGGGGGTGATTTTGGGAGTAGCTAATAAAAAGACGAGGGATTTTAAGAGTAGCTTATCAAAGGAGGAGAGATTTGGGGAGTACTAATCAAGGAAGAAAGAGTTTTAGTAATACGCATAAGTATGCTGATAAAAACAGATAAGTACGAAAATCAATACTAACTTATTTCCGTATATGCCAAAACGGAAATGTCGTCCTATAAAACTTATACAGAGGTTCCCCGATACCTAACAACATTTTGCCTTTCATTTGCGACTAACCTGACAGGATTTGAAGAGAAAACTCGTCCATCTCAAAATTCCTGCAGGTCTTATAGCCAGGGTCTGTATTCTGTATTCTACAAAAATATTTATTACAGTTTATTCATTATTTTTCAATGTCAAAATCTTATACGTAAGCAATTTCAAACTCACTTAACTTTGAGATGAAGACTTGTAATTTGGTAGATGGATAAATCCAATTAATAGGGAAAGTCTAAGCTAGTTTTTGAACATTTTTTAGGGAAACTGTACATCAATATGTTCGATTTATCGAGCGAATGCAAAATGCTCACTTTCAGACAGAAACTTTGTAGAATATCGTTGAATTCTGACTGAATCGATAGCGATTTCTGTTTTATGCATAACAGAATAGCAAGAAATACACGGCGTTTCCGGTATTGAAATGCTAAACATTGATTAATACTACACCAGAACATGCATGAATTCCCCAGAAACTAACAACGTACGATGTGTCATCTTTGAATAAAAATTAAAACGAGATGAAATATTGTGAATCTAGATTTGAGGACATCTTACATTTCACTTAAACATGCACGTCATAATAACTTGAAAATCGTTATAACTCTTTACCCTACTATAAAATATGAAATAAATTAAGCCGTTAACCTGCCCCTTATTTAACTTAACAAGCCAATTAAAAGATACTTTAAAAATAAAGACAACCAAAAAATTGGTCATAATTAAAAATCTTTTATTAAAATACCCTTTTACAATGTACTAAAATTGCACAGTCATAGCGCTTCCGGGCAATACTATGTCCTTCACCATTGGCTAAGTGACACTTCGCCACTGATGAAGGGTATAGTAATGCCCTAAAGCGCTATGGCTGTATAATTTTAGTACGTCGTAAAAGGAGATTTTAATAAAATACTTTTAATTATGGTAATATTTTGGTTGTCTTTATTTCTAAATTATTAATTTTTTTAACGTATTTCCATACAATTTTACCAATTAAAAGAGTATGTAAAACGGCTGAAAAGCTTTCGAGTAATAAGTGGTCATAAAAGATAGCAAAAACATATATTTTAATTCCAGTTATTCAGAAAGTGAGTGTAGAAGAATAAAACTTAAATCAGAATATTCTCTGGACTATGTTTCACTATATAAAAGTTTATCAATGGAATATTTTACAACATATTTCGCTCTGGAGCGTATTCTCACAATTTCACTTCAATACTAGGGGGTCACTACACCCTGCTCGCTGTTGCTCACCACCCTCCGACAAACGCCTCGCTTCGTTCGGCACTATTACCAATCGTCTGCGACTGGCTAACCATGGTCGTGCACGGTGACCATTGATTCAAAGTATTTTGATAGGAAAATATATCCTACTGCAACGACAGTACATGGACAGCAAAACAAGTTGCTTTGGCTGATGACCTACGTCAATGTAAAAGAGTTGAAATGGGTTTAGAAAATTTTAAAGCGTTTTTATCAGCCAAAATGGGAAAATCAGAAATGCTTGTGGAAAACTCTATACAATATTTTCTCAACAAAATAGTTCAAGAAAGAAATAAAAAGGCATACGCTACGATCCAAAGAAACTAATGCTATAAATCTATTTCAATTTATTTTGAAAATATTTTATTGAATTCACCATGACCGATGGTTGTCTGGATGTATGTCTATCCCAACTTCTTTGACAGCATTTTTAACTATGTCCTTAGACCTAAAAATCTAAAATTTGGTAACACAACTTAGTGTAGTAGAGCAATTCAATTTAAATAGTTAAAATTGAATCCAATATACAGTTTCACACCCACATATTTATATATATATATATATATAATACTTCTTTTTAATTTGTAGGCATATTTTAAGTTAAGGTTTTTTTAATTACAACTTCTCTCTCTATTCTATCATTGGATTTTCATATTATATCTTTATTTTATATATATATATATATATATACAATTGAAATCAAAAAAGAGGATATAGTTCAATGGAGGGGAAACCAAATACAATACATACAATGGCAGAAGAGGATTGCGACTCCTCAATCCCGTTTAAAGCTGCTTTTCCAGCCCGGGCAAACGCTCACGGAACCAATACATTGCAAAGGTTGATCCCCCATGCGTGCCTAGTCAGAAGCATCCAAACATGGAGAAACAGACCACCGAGAATGGAAGTCAAGAAACGCACAAATGAAGAAACACTAAATCTCCTATTATATAAGTAACTATGCGCATGTGCAAGTCTAGATCATGAGCATAGTTACTTATATAATAGGAGATTTTGTGTTTCTTCATTTGTGCGTTTCTTGACTTGCATTCTCGGTGGTCTGTTTCTCCATGTTTGGGTGCTTCTGACTAGGCACGTATGGGGGATCAACCTTTGCAATGGATTGGTTCCGTGATCGTTTGCCCGGGCTGGAAAAGCAGCTTTAAACGGGATTGGGGAGTCGCAATCCTCCTCTGCCATTGTATGCATTGTATTTGGTTTCCCCTCCATTGAACTTTATCCTCTTTTTTGATTTCAATTGTATATTTACTTTGGATTAACGAGCAGCATTTGCGCCTGTTCCTTGGTAATATTAATTTACATCTTTGTGATTGCTTATAGCACTTGTCGTATATTGTGTATATATATATATATATATATATATATATATATAAGCCCATTGTTGTGAGGTCGTTAAAATAGGTCCAATATGCAACTTAGCATTTTTTGTATGCACATCAGTGCAGGCTCCACGGTTTGCTTTAATCAAATTGGTTAGAGCAGGCTAAAAACAGAAATTTTATTACATGCATATTAAAGCGATATAACGTCTGAAGTAATTTTAGTTATAACCCTGCTTTTATTAACTCCGGTTTCGAATTATAAAGGGTCACTAGAGACAAACAGAAACCTGTTTTCATTTAAGCTTAACAAATGAAGTGAAAAGTATATACGTAAGTATATACGATATATTTGGAAAGCATGTTCAAGCTATAAGTTACAGAACAGCAGAACCTGATGCTTCAATCACTGTTGGTTTACGGGTAGATGCAGGTGGATAAAAATATCAAATATTACAACTAAATTAACATAGTTAAGAGCAGCATACAACGCAAAATTAAGAATTTCGATCTGTTTCGAAAACAAAAGCAACCCTCTTTGTTAGGACACAAAAATAGAGCAACCTTCACTCAGGGGAAGAGATCGAGATAACGCCTTTATACTTGTATTTCACGCTATAAAAAGCAAATACGTTTTATGAATTAAATAATGCGTATTTTTGCGCACTGATTTTGTCAAGAAATAGACAAATCTTAAATTAAACAGATTTGGCTTGAAAATAAGAATTCAATTCAAGAAATATCGCATGAACCGTCCATTGGCTTAAAAGAAATTGCTACTATTCGTTGACCGTGCTGTTGATGCTTGCCATATTGATGCTTACCGTGCTGTTGATGCTTGCCATATTGATGCTTACCGGGCTGTTGATGCTTGCTCTCTTGGCCGTGCTGCTGATGCTTGCCATATAAGTTAGGCTGCATTGGTGATAGCATTAACTGATATCGTTGAGAATAAATATTCATACAAGGCTGCAGACAAAGGGTCAAGTTTGTTAAAACATTGCACTGTTTATGGGTTCTTTGCGGTACTCTTCATCTTAAGAGATGTTAATCAAATAGTTGACCGTATTAGTCGAATCTTCTAAAGTAATGACATTAATTTTTCTACAGTTATAAATTAATTGTTTTCAACAATAAATCGGTTAGAAATTATGAAAGAGGTGTCAAAAACTGACAAGCACTTGTCCGAATTTTTAACATCCACAAAAACAACTGATTATTTTAAGGATGTCAAATTATCAGTTTGTGCAAATTCTAAAACAGAATTTGAAAATGCAAAAATAAAATATTTAGATCATTTAGTAGAAAACTTGAAAGTTGGATTCAATTTAAAGAAGATGCATTTACTTCCTGATTTTGATCTGGTTTTAAATCCTATCTGTTCAATGTCTGTAAATTCTTTAAGATTGGACGCTTTAAATAAATTAATGAAACATTATAATTCTAATATATACTTAGGTGTAACAGAGTATGCATTACGAGAATAAATTTTCCAAATGCAGTCTTTATATTGTAGAAATTCTAGCATGAAATAAAATGAGTTCTACAAATTGATTTCGTCCTCCACAGTAGATGATATGCCAATGTACCCTGGATTTTTCGCACTTGCTCAAATAGCATTGGTTATTCCTCGAGCAACAGCTGTGTGCGAGAGAGGATTTTTAGCACAAAATTGAATCAGAACTCAAAAACGAAGCAGACTGGGTGAGAAAAATGTGGATGTTTTAACTGGGTCGAAACTTTTGTGAAAACAATGGAAATGTTGTATGTAAATTTAATTTTCGGAAAGCTGTTCCTTTATGAAAAAGCCAAAAGCAAAGAAGGTCGGAATTTCAAAAGAAAAAATGAAAAATTATTTTACTTAATAGGTTTTTAATTTTCTTTTCCCCTTGTTTGTTTTGAGCCATATAGAGAAACTAATTTATTACTCTAACAATTTTAAGGTATTTCATCATGAATTATATGGTTAGTTATTTTTATGAAAAAAAGATTGTTAATTATACTATGACAGATTTATAATTCAAGATTGCTACTCTACTTGGAAAATTTGCAGATAATTAAAAGAATGTGATCTCAAAAATCCAAAGTTTAGTAAATATTTTAAAACTCATTTCATAAAGCTTATAAGGTATATTAATTGTGCTATCAGATATACTATGTATTTTGCTTACTGACACAAATGAAGAGTACAGTGCATTTCTAAAATCTTATTTTTTGTTCAACTTAGAAAAGTCAGAAATTCATATCCTGTTGGGCGATAACCCTGTAACTTATTTATACAAAATATAATAAATGTATTAAATACCTGGAAATTTGAGGGTAATTGTGCATTTGTTTAAAATTATTCCTCTGGAAAGCAAAATACTCCTTCACATCAAGTCAGGGAGTATTTTTACTCTTCTGGAAAAATTCTAGCTCGATCTCTGCTCCGGAGAGGAAAATTAGTTGCTTGATACAGGAACAGTAAATATAACTGAAAGAGTGTTTGTTGCCAACGGCGAGAGAAGGCAAGAAAGGCGAAAGCAACACAGGAGTAAGGACCCATAATGGAAGGGACAAGATGTGAGACATACAGAATTAAAGGTAATATACCAAAGAGAAAAGGGAATATTCAACACTATTGTGTCCCCCCACATAGTATGAGATTATAAATAAATAAATATGAAGCGGTTTTGTATACTATTCATATGTACCAGTAAAATCTTAAAAGTATGAATTATATGAAAAATTATTTCGTTTAATCATATCATGGAATCTGAACTGCAGTTAATCTCTCGAAAGCTGCGCTGAAATAAGCTGCAGTAAATGGAAATGATAGCAGATAACACTAGGGTTTCCATACTTTTTGCTAACCTTGGCGACTAATTTAGCGAAATATCGCCAAGTTGACAGCTCTTTCAACATCGTCCCAATTGGCAAAAATGGCGCTAAAGTTACGAAAATGCACCAAATTTATGAATTGATAATTAACAAATTTCAATATAATGAAATATATTATCGCTTCGCAGATGTTAGCAATGTCACCAATTAAGTTATATTTCCGCGAAATATTGGATACTTCAAAATGATTTCATCTGTTGTCATGCAGAAAAGCGCCAAATGCCAGCTTACTTTTCAGCGTCTAAAACACTATGTCGTGTATCTTGTACATCATCATTTCGCATTGAAAGCAGTAAAGCCATTTCATTATGTAGGTAAAGTCATGTGTTACCCACACCAGATTTTGAGTTTTGGCGATGTTGTTATTTCGTTATTCTTAAAGATTCAAGACAGGCAATGTTTCGTTTTTCAAAACGAGGGTAGTGGTCAGAGCGGATTAAAACTGACGTGATGGATTAAAGCCGGCTGATACAAGCAGAGGACTGGATAAGGTTTTCTTTCTGCAATAGATGGGCTCACAAGAACTATACCTCTTATGAGAGAATAGGAGACGTTATATATCATAAACGCACTATGTGAAAGCACTCCTTATAATTCCTCTACTAATAGCATGTTATGTATAATTTTTTTATATGTAATAAATGCACCATATGAAAGCATTCCTTATAATTTTCCCTACTAAACGCACACGTATAAGTTTTTAACATCGAGTTCTTTGTTTAAAAAGCAACCTATCCCCTTTGCCTCAGTGGAAAACCCAGGCCGTCCGACTCATCCAAAGGACTTGAGCAACTGTTTGGACGACCGGGAAGCCCTTTGCCTCACTGTCGGAGCTAAGTGTATAGTTTAACTTTTTCCTTAAAATGTCTTTTTAATTTGGTAACAATTAATATCATTAATAATATGTTTCTTTTACGTCCATAGTAACAAACAGTAAATTTTCAGTGATCATCATTTATCACGCTTCAATATTAATATAAATTTAAGTGATCATCTATGACATACTCTCAACTATAGGAAAAATTGTAAACCTCCGCTAAGTTATATAGTTCATCTATTTAGCTCTATAAATATTTAAAAATTTATTTTTTGCCCATGTGCCAGGTGTGAGACTTTGCTATCGCGGCGCTGAATCGTCTTTCCGTATGCTTTTGGGCAGGTCGGACTCCACTATGCTTATCAATTATCATACAGTCAACCTATCAAAGAATAGAATAGTTTGAGAAAGTATTTTGTAAAACATTCCTTGAAATTTTTTTATCCGAAAGAAAAAATGTTCTATTTGGATTCTCCAAGAATTTCGAACCAAAAAACTTCTTAATGAGAGATTTGCTAGAGTAGTAAACAGATACTTTACTCTTCGATGACCTTCAAGGAGCATAAGCATTCACCTGTGACAGAACTTTTAATGCTCTGGCCATCAATTCCATAGGTATTGTGTTCGGATCTCAGATATGGATAGTGAGTGGATTATGATGGATCAGATTCTGATTGCTAAAGCTATAGTTATTCTGATTATTAGAATCATCAATTGTTCCGAATTCACTTCTCATACTGCAGGAGGATACGAACCTCTTTGTACAAATTTTAATGGGAGATAAGGAACACTAAAACTAACACAACAATTGGCCATTTTTCGCCGTTATTTTTCGTAACGAGGACTACGTGTGTGGAATGTGAAGCATTTCACGAATGATGAGATAGATGCCTGACATGTATTTAGAGTGTGAAGCTGACAATAAAAACGGAAAAGCTGCTGTAAAAGATTATAACGTGAACGGCAGCCTAACAAAAAAGTGTGCAATTGTCAAACATTAGCACGTTATACTGAAGATTGTGTCAAACTGGTTAAAGTGCTGTAAAACTGCTCGTAAATTAAAACGTTATCCACACTTTCTGTCTTTCATTTGTAAAGTACCTTGCTGCTCCACTCGGGATTCGAACCTTGGATCTCCGAACTGTCCAGCCGACGCTCTACCGTTGAGCTACTGGGACGAAATTGCTCTTATTGTGGAAGTGGACTCTGCATTCTCCATCCTCTGATATCAGATTGGCAGGCAACTGACAATCTGACTGACCGCCTCCTGCTAGTTTTACCTCAGGTTAGCCTCCTTCTACTACTATTTTTATCCAGGTTAGTATCTTACGTGGTCGTTATTCTTTCAATTTGAAATCTGCGCCCAATCTTCCATAGTCAACTGAATCTGTACTAGTCGTGCTAGGGTCACTTTCTGACTTCCGACATCTTTACACTAACCTGCTGCGTTGATTTGTTCGGGCGTCATTTTAAAGAACCTTGCTGCCCCACCCGGGATTCGAACCTTGGATCTCCGAACTGGCCAGCCGACGCTCTACCGTTGAGCTACTGGGACGAAATTGCTCTTATTGTCGAAGTGGACTCTGCATTCTCCATCCTCTGATGTCAGATTGGCAGGCAATTGACAATCTGACTGACCACTTCCTGCTAGTTTTACCTCAGGTTAGCCTCCTGCTACTACTATTTTTATCCAGGTTAGTATCCTACGTGGACGTTATCCTTTCAATTTGAAATAGGCGCCCAATCTTCCATAGTCAACTGAATCTGTACTAGTCGTGCTAGGGTCACTTTCCGACTTCCGACATCTTTACACTAACCTGCAGCGTTGATTTGTTCGGGCGCCATTTTAAAGAACCTTGCTGACCTACTCGGGATTCGAACCTTGGATCTCCGAACTGGCCAACCGATGCTCTACCGTTGAGCTACTGGGACGAAATTCCAAGCTCTTATCGCCGAAGAGCATTCTGCACATTTATGCACCAACAGCATCAAAGAATTATGTCTGCGGACATATATCCATCAACAGAAAATGTTTGGTTTTGCGTTCTGTATCTCCCATTAAAATGTGTGCAGAAAGTTTCGAATCACCTGTTATACATAACAGTTAATTATCCCTGGTATGTGTAAAACAAACAGGATGCCGCTAGAGAAATCCAATCCCATCTAGTCGGAAAGATGTAACTCACCATCAGAAGACTAAATTTTTTATATAATAAGAAAACTTTATTTATCAGGACAGTGGTACATATGTTTTGGAGTCTAAAGGAAGTTATCGGCAGTTTCCCATTAGATCTTAAAATAAACCTGTCTCTTTTATGAAATTATCTTCTAAAATAATTAAAAATGGTTTGTATTGCCTGAGAAAAATAATATATATGGGTTTCGAAATTGAATCTTAAATTCACTAGAACATATTACATATTTTATTCACTTGTTATTGTAAAACTGTAAAAATATATTAAGCTATTAAAAGATTAGCATTATTTATCGAGAATAAGGAATATACTGAAAAATAAGAGCAACTTAAACGGGAAAAAAACAGGCTATTTTCTAATATCCTCTGTCGGGAATAAAAATTTAATGAAATTCTCTAATGCGAAACGCTCTGTTAATTATAAAAATGCAACTTTTATAAATGAGCTTGTGATTACTGATTCTAATTGTTGGTTATCAAATTTAAAAACAGAAATTCCGTCCTGTCACTACAGATTATATTTTAATAGAAACGCGGTGTGATAAATATACACTTTAAAATATATTTTAATTAAAGCATACATATCATATAATAAAGTAGTTTATTGGAAAAAGTGCACGATATTATATGATATTGTGTATAAATTATATTAGTTAAAACATAAATATCGTATAATATTGCGTAGTTTGCTCCAAAGGTGTAAGTGGCTAGTTTGCGAATTAGGAGTCTATTGGCTTCAAGACTGGGCACATATTGCGATATTGCATTTCACCGTAGATTCGAACTGAAACATCTCTACTGATGTAATCTTAAACACTATCCGACAGAGGGATTGGCTATCTGGGTAATAGAAATGCCATGTCTGGAAGTTCTGCTTGCACTGTATTCTATGTAAAAATTTAATAAATATTTTTAGGGACTGTTCCAGAGTTGTGATGATTGTTTTCATAATACAGACGAGAAGCGATATTAAATATAATTAAAACATAAGTATATTAATTAAAACATAAATATCATATAATATTAAGTTAAAAACACTTTGCGAAGGATAAGGAAGACAAGAACTATATAAATAAGCTAAATACCTCGATAATGCAGCTTACAGCTGTTTCGAGCGTACGCTGGATCCCGTTCGTCAGTGAACCAACAAATCCGAATTCCAAAAAAGGAATGGGTACAGGTGAAAGAAGTAGAGGGGATTGTATACCCAACACCTAGATTAAAAGAGAGCTAATTCAGAAAGCAGCAAGAACAGACCTGTCAATCAGAAAACGAGAAGTAACAACACAAGATTGACGTGTGTTAAAACACAATAGGAATATCCCGACAAGACAAATTAAGTCTGAACAAATGATAAATGGAAAAATGAAACCCACCCAAGGAAGCGAACAAGAGGTGAGAAAGACGCAAAACAGCCGCAAAGGAATAGTAAAAAGATAGCGGATTTTTTTTTCTCTTACACTGACAAAGGGAATCCAGCGTATCCTCGAAACAGATGTATGCTGTATTATCGTGGTATTTGTGCTTATTAACGTTGCACTTGTCGTCCTTATCATATAATATTGTGCAGTTTATTGGAGAAACTACACAATATCATATGATATTGTGTATAAGTTATATTAAAACATAAATATCATAAAATGTAATGTAGTTTTTTAAGCAAACTCATTGTAACCATTTTTCCTGGCTGTGAATTTAGCGACAAAGGTGTGAGTGGCTAATCTGCGAATTAGGATTTCATTGGTTTTGAGACCGGACACACACTGCGATATTGCATTTCACCGCAGATTCGACCTAGAACTTTTCGACTGATATAATGTTAAAAGCTATCGGGCAGAGGGACTGGCTATCTTGATAACAGAAATGACTGGAAGTTCTGCTGTGTTGCATTCCGTATAAAAATTTAGTAAGTATTTTTAAGGGCTGATACACAGTTGTGATGATTGCTTCCATAGCACAGACGAGATGCAAACATCTCATGCTAACGATGCCAGATTTATCGACAACATCGAATGATGTTGTTGCTAAGACCCTTGACCTAGAAAATGCTAGGTCAAGTCCAAGAAATCTCGCCTCCCGCGAAGTGTTGAGGCTATCATCTCTTGGTCCTCTACTAGAAAAATTATAGAGGCTCCCATGTAGTCCAGAACATGAGAGGGAGTAGCCGAGGAGAAAGAAGAAGTACAGGAAGGGACAACTCTATCTCCTCGTTCAAACTTCACATCCTTAGTATGGTCGCTCCTTAACCTAATCGACGCTGTCTGATTGGATTTAGGGCCATCATATTGGATCCAGGACTCTTAACCGAGTACCAGTGATAACATCAAAGAGTGACAATTCCTAGATCTAATGAAGATTTGTATTTGGGGTGAAACAGTCTAGTGGTTAGCATGAGCGGATTGCACTCACATGACCCGAGTTCGATTTCCGGCTCTTTCTAAACTGTCCGTCGTGTTCACGCGTAGTACGTTAAATATGTGGGTTCGTAAATAGGAGAAGGAGGGTACGGTCCCTGTGAATGCATCCCCCACTGGATTCCGGTCTAAATTGGATGCCACTTCTCGTCCTTCCAAACCGATAACTTACACCTTCGGGTAGGTCGGACGGTCTGGGTTGAAGAAGAAGAAGGTTTGTATTTCAGAAGCATTGAGAAAATTGTTCGAAAGTGGGTTCAGATGACAAGCCTCATTGGCTAAGAGGTCAGCGGTCTCGTTACCACAAACACCAATATGAGAAGGAATCCATTGGACTGTAATGGATATAAAGTTCTGAAATTAAATTAATGGCGTTGGGAGTAGTTGCGGTTTCTGTTAAGTGAAACACCCCTTTGCTGTAACTATTGGTGATACGGCTACTATTCTATATTGAAAGATAAAAAATCGGGAGCCAGACTGCACATGATGGGAAATCTATTACCAGTTAAGGTCATGGCATTATAATAATACCAGTACTCGACACAGTCATCAAACTTGTTATCTAAATCTTCAACAAACTCCGTACCGAATCTCGCGACTATCCAAAGCTTTGATTTTTCACTACAGGTAACACAGGCACATTGACAGACAGACAAGCATTTTTTATTATGAAAAATTCATGGATGTTATTATTTTTAATAGTTTTCAAAAAGACAACTAAAAAGAAATGCTTAATATGAGATAAAAATTACTCAAAGCTGAAGAAAATTAAAATGTTTTACACGTCACAATAATTAAACATTCATTATACTAGTTAAATTATGAGTTTCAATAATTATAAGTTAGCAATTAAAATTATAAGTACACTCTTATTAGATTTTTTACTTGTATTTCTTCTGATATCCATTGAGAAAAAAAATATACTTTTATAGAAGAGACAACCCTGATTAACAAGCCTTGTCGGTATAAAAACAAGCATTTTTAATTTATCTACAATTAAACCACTCAAAAAACCCAATCAAGCTATGAAAAGAGTATAATTTCTTAGAAATAATTATAAAAAAAAGTACTGGCAATTAAATGTGTTCACAATAAATAGAGAAAAAGAGATAAATACCTTCCAGAATATTCCCTCAAGTGATTGGACATTTAATTAGATTCTATAGTTTAATGAAAAAGTATGATGAATTAAATACGAGTTAAGAACCTTGCTTTGAATTAAAGTTTAGCTATTTATCGACAAAAAATAACTGCTTTTAAGAAATTCTTGGATCGTGATATTCTTCGTGGATGTACACTCATTAACAGATGTACACTCATTGACAGATGTACACTATTGGCAGAAAGTTGGACATTAAGAAGGAAGCGTTGTAATCAAATGAAACATTATGTGTGAGGTCACAAAGATAATGGTAATAAGTAATTATACGAGTATTACCGTAGCAAAAGGACTATTTCCTGCTGAGCAGCCGTGCAATTTAAAGTTAACTTTAATACAATGTGGGACCTCCTCTTATTATATGCAGCAATACAGTCAGATATAGGGATGCTTGTTCTTCCGTCGAAAATTCGAATTCGAATTTTCGACCCCGTTACAATACTTTCCTTATACATTATATAAGGAAAGTAAAAGTAGTTGTGACTGACTTATAATCCTAGATGGCTCCTCTGATCAGCACGCCTGTAGTGAGTGCAGTGTGTTGATCAGCAGTCTAGTTGGTATTGAAGCGATAGCCATTGAGCCTTTACACTCTAACACGGTGTCCTTCCGAGAGGTTGGTGGTAGGGGAAGGAGGGTACGGTCCCTGTGGATGCCTCCTCCACTGGGTTCCGGTCTAAATAGAGTGACACTTCCCGGCCGTCCAAACGGTTACCTTACACCTTTCTGGTTGGTCGGATGGTCTGGGTTTCAACAACAACACTCTAACACGGTGATCAAATATTCCCAAACAGATACGAAATTCGCCGAAAATTTAAGCGTTTTAATTACCCAATTAAACTTTAAAATTGGAAACAGCGAAAATACCATAGTTCAGAAATAGTAACACTCGTGATAATTTTATTTAGACGCAATAGTTATTGAACAATGTTATAATAGATTATTAAGCGGACAATAAAATTTAGAAATTAGAAATTTATAAAGAAACCTTTATAAAGGTGGGAATTGGCAAGTGATGTGTACACTTATTTTTGACGAAACTATTAAGAATTCGCAAGTCTGTACATTTATTTTGTACAGACTTGCGAATTTTCGAAAAAACCGGAAATGACGTCTAATGACGTGGAAATCCCTTAACCTCTCCGAAATTCAGTACTGAGTCCATATCAAACAACATCTAAGCTCTATCTGTAGCAGTAGCGTCGCCAGAAAAAGTTCTGGGTTTGGGTGGGGGAAACCAAATATTTTGTTTTCCATTTCTCTATATCATTTCTTGGAACTTCAATGGGTTCGGTAGATTCCTGGGTTTTTTTAACTCCACCCCCCCCCCTCAAATCCCCTCTCTTGGCTACGCCACTGATGTGTAGCCAATCCTGAGAAATAGATGTTGCAAAAAAGATTTAAATGGATTTTTAATCGGAATTGACATCTTTAGAACCGGAAGAGGAAACCATTAGTGAAACCTCTACTCCTACAACAATTTAATGCTGAATGTCAATCATCATCTAAGTTCATCCAAGCTGATTTTGAAAAATATTAGATGTAAGATTTTCAAGGAAAATGTTAACACATCAATTTTAAAAGAATCAGTAGTTGAAATCCTTAGAAAATCCCTCAACTCCCTCAGAAATTTGATGCTCAATCCATATAAGTCATCATCTAAATGTTATCTAAGCCAATTCTGAAAAAGTAGATGATTCAAGGAAAATGAAAACTTTTGAATCTGAATCAGAAATACACTGGACGTGGAAATGCTTAGTAGACACCACAACCCCAATGGAATTTAACTCTGAATCCATATTAGTCATCATCTACGCTTTATCGATATCCAACCATGAGAAATAGATGCTTCAAGGAACATTTATGACGGAAGAGAAACCGGGAGTAGAAATACATAATGAACTCCACAACCCCCTCCGAAATTTAACACTGAATCCATATCACTTGCCATCTAAGCCCTGTCTATAGCCGAATCTGAAAATAGATGTTGCACGGAAAATGTATTTTTTATAATTGAAGGTGATGTTTTTTAATTGAGCGTTTTTTAATTGAACGTGATGAATAGTCATTATCAAAGCTCTATAACTAATGCTGAAAAATAGATGTTTCAATGAAAAATTTTGAAGCGAAAGTGTAAAGGAACAGGAAATAAAAATTACTAGTGAGCCACCTACCTATTTCAACATTTGATGCTGAATCCATATCAGTTATCACCTAAGGTCTATTTAAAGACAATCTTGAAAAATAGATATTTCAAGAAAAAAGAAATTTTTTGAACCGGAAATGAAAACAGAACCGAAAGTGAAAACCTTTATTGAACTCTCAACTCCTTTGAAATTCGATGCTGAATCCACATCGGTCATCATCTAAGCTCTATCCGTAGTAGATCCTGAGAAAGAGATGTTTTTAAAACAATAATTAGTTTTAACAGATAGCAAATTTTTTTACCACTAATAAAAAGTAACTTTAACTAATAAAATTCTAAGTATATAGTGAATGATATTGGAACATTTTAAAAGTATTTTTACCATCAAAAATCTATGTTTTTGAAGGTTTAAAAATATTATATAATTATCTATAGTACCCGGTTTTTAAAAGAATTTAAAACTTAGTCACGTTATGAACTTTTTTTTTACTTGTAAAAGCCGTCAATTTAAAGACAATTCCTGCTAAATTTTTTTTCACTTCTGGCTGCTATATAAGTAAGGTTACTATCAGAATACAAGAATGAGTCCAAATTTCTGGATAACTAACACATTTATTTGCAAGCACAGCATAAATAGGAACAATGTTCATGAAATAGCTCGATAACTATCTCACAAGATGACTAAACAAGGTTCAGGTACAGTACAACAGTATTTAATTGCTCCACTAATTTCACAAAACAGCGGCTACTATTTATGAATCATTGACGTATCACACAATTCAATGTAGATCGTATCACGTCATCAGCTTTCCAACTGAGTAATGACTCAATGTATATTCTCTGTAGAAACTAGATTCTGTAGACTCTAGACTCTGTAGAAACTTCTAGAGTTACATATTCTCTGTAGAAACTTCTTGAATGGGCTCTTATCTTGTAAGATATTCGTTATATCGAGAAGACTCTCTGTGGTACACATTTAAAAAAGAAGCTAAAGTTAAACATTTACATATTAAATTCATTAAGATTGACATGGCCGTTAATTCTCATATAATGGATTTAGTATGTAATCGTACATTGCAAGTTGTGCCGCTATATAAAACCCTCCAATTATTTTCGTGTGAGTCCTGTAAAGGAATAATTAATTAATAAAATGCTAAATTGATCACACCGTTTAAACTTAAACAATAAAACATTTATTAACAACATAAATCTTCATTATTCAATTATTGCAACGGAGGGGACATATGCGACCATAATTATTAAAATTACTATCGTGTCTATGACCTGTGATTGTTAGTGAGCACATACCTTCCAATTCGTCTTGGGCTTTGATCATATCTCAAATGCTTGCATCAGTTATAAGTACTGGCCATAACTCTTTGGTGTTGAAAACCCAGACCACACGACCAACCCGAAGGCTTATGGTAGCAAGATGTGTGGCCGTAACTCTTTGGTGTTGAAACCCAGACCGTCCGACCTACCAGAAAGGTGTAAGGTAACTGTTACCTACCAGAAAGGTGTAAGGTCGGGAAGTGCCACCCAATTTAGACCGGAACCCAGTGGGGGAGGCATCCACAGGGACCGTACCCTCCTTCCCCTACCACCAACCTCTCGGAAGGACTTTCGGACCCACATGTTTAACGTGATCGTACTCCGCATGAACACGGCGGCAGTTTTGGCAGTGACTGGAATCGAACCCGGGCCTACCGAGTGCAACTCCAGCGCGCTAACCAATGGGCTACCGCGCCCTAACTCTTTGGCCACTTGGTGTGTGGCTCCTCCTCGTACTCTGATTTCACTCACACATTAATATATCTCCATTATTTTGGAATCTCTACGGGACACTCTACAAGTCTGTTAGGTTTTTCATTCTTCTCTAGTCGTGATCTTAAGTCAACATCTTGATTATTCTCTGCTGGTATGCTCTTAAGTCAAAATCGTGATAGTTGTCTGTTGGTATGCTCCTAAGTCAAAATTCTATATCTGTCTGCTCTCGTTCTCGGGTCACAGGCTGTGGTTCCCTCGGTGGTGTGTGTGTGTGTGGGGGGGGTAACTCCGCCATTACTTCTTTTTGGCGCTTATTGGTCACTCCTTTACCCAATGGCATCATCCCACATCTCGTAAGGCCCAGCTCAGCCGCTCTGTCATGGACCCCTAAATTTATGGTCTTCTGACCTTTAGGTTCACGGCGTGATAAACTTCGGTGCCAGCCAGACTACACGCTTTGTTCGCCGTTTTGCCCACAATAAATTTCACACATAAAAGTGTCTCATCAAATGTGAGATCTATTTCTCGTCCCACACTCTCAAACATTCAAAAAGTCGCCAAATGTCACCAAATTTGGAGAAACATTTAAAAATCTGGCAACCGTGACCGGCATTCCTGAAATGACAACCCTAGATTTGCGTCATAGGAATGGCTACCTATAAGGTATTTTTACCTTCTCTCGCATGAGCTTCCAGTGAAGGAATTTTTCATGTTCGTAACCTTATGCAGAAAACTCTAAACCTGAATACTTTATTTACAATCACTATGTGTAATTATAAAAAAAATTATAATGAATTTTACTGCTGTTTATGAGAATACGAATTATTTGTACTTTCTTGGGAGAAGCATACAAAGATGAATTTGGTGATTATACAATTGTTTCTAAAAGTTCAGGTCAGAAGCAGTATGTACGTAGTAATTGAAAGGATAAATACAGCTATATGTAATCTGTAATTAATTGCACCGGAATTAAAGCTAGAGAAAACAATACACACAAAAAATACATAAAATACAATTTGAGTAACCCCAAAAATACAGAAAATACAGTAAAATACAGACAATACGAACGGAAAATGCGGTTAAGAAAAAGAATAAGAAGAGAAAAAAATTATTAAACTTGGACATACCATTACTCCAAGAAATATGTCGTGAACAAACCATTAACCAGATTGGTGGAATTTCTATCATTATAGAAACCTTTAAAGAAATCCAAATAGAAACATTAACTGGGGTGTCAATACGAATTTCTCATACCAGAATCCATTTTCAGCAGCTTCTTTTTTTTTTCAAATTTTACAAGAAAATTTTTGAAAAATTGGTACCATGGATCCAAATAAAATTACAGCGTGTTATCTTTCACTTTAAAGGGCTTGAAAAAATATTTCGATTAATGCCATTCTTGACGATGTACCCCTCGGAGGGCAGGTGACTTGCCACCCTCTACTGAACTCACGAACAAAAAAATTGTATTGCTGCTATTCTTCACAACAATGATTGAGACTATAAAGTATCGTAATCATTGAGCCATAAATAAACCCTTTTTATATACAACTATGTCAAATTTTGTCCTATGCTATCATGCTGAAAAAATATAAAATTTCAAATAAATTTCAAAGTTTTCACTCGAATTAAAAATATTCTATCTGATTCTAGATTTTTTGATAACAAAGTCGGATATAAAATTTCATGAAAATCCATCTATGTAATAAAAGGCAATGTCTGTGTGTCTGTCTGTCTGTCTTATACACTATAGGCTCAGCGACCACGCGTCGCAGAGCTACGAAATTTGGCAATCGGAGACCCGGGGGAGGGGGAGGTGACAGGTGAAAACCGATTTTTAAAATTTGAATTATTTTCTTTTGTTAATGTTTTATGCGATTTTGACCGTTTTTCCCCTTTTTTTCTCCACCATCCATACGTCGTAGAAAAAAACAAATCACACGACCGGAAAGAGCAGACAATTGCGAGTAAACATATATCAATTTTAAATCTAAGGAGCAAATTCTAATATTTTTTAAAGATTTTAAAACAAAAGTCCCTTTCGGCTCAAAAAAAAATTTCGTTTTTAAATCCTTGTATCGGAAAAAGTACCGACAATTTCGACTAATAATTAACATTTTTAGAAAGGTCAAACATCATGCTTTCTTACAAGCCCTATCTTATCAAGAAATAATAAAAAGTAGCCGCAGAATCAGGATTTTAAGAATTTCCGAATTTCAGTTTCTCGGCAAAACCGCTATTGAAGTTTTTCACCCACAATGCACTGCGCGCGCAGACGCACGCTGTTTCCATAGAGAAAAAAAATAGATAAAAAGAAAGTTATGGAGATTGTGGATTGGGTTAGAAAATTACGTTATATTTGGAGATTGTGCATCGGGTTAGAAAATTACGTTATATTTTAGCATATAGTCAATATAAAATTGAAGTGATTGAACTATGGTGGATTGAATTGTGGTAATGTATTGTATACATTGGGTGGTAGTAACAGTATACAGAGTGAAATGATTATATTTATATGCAATTATTATATTTATTAGAAAATTACGTTATATTTTAAAGGATGGAACCGAGAGCTTAGCATATGGTCATTAAAAAATTTATATGATTGAATTATGGTTTTAACGTCATTAAACTAAAACAAACTTTGTTAACTCCACGGGGTTATGGCGTCAGCGAGTTTGCTACGGTCAAAATTTTCAAGGATAGCGACGAGGCTGGTCGCCGAAAGCGGCGAGTTATTAATATTTGTGGTTACTTTTGTGTACACAAGAAATGGACCACAGGCAGACAGACATCACTCCAAAAATAGTCAAAACGTGTTCATGAGATCTTCAAACATGTATTGGCAATAAAATCTCAAAATCAAAAATTTTCGTGAAAATAATACTTTCCCAGTACGATGTATGAAAAAGTATAAATATATCACGAAATAAATTAGGACATATCGCTTTGTGATCATAAATCAAAGTTCAATTATCGAAATTTTTATCAGACGTATGACTTCCAAAAAAATGCATCTACATTATTTAATATGATATTAAATAACTATCAACAGAATGTGGATCAAAGCATTTTTTTTCCTTTGTTTTATCGAAACATTTTTTTCCCACTCGGAAACAGAAAATTTTTTTATAGAGCTGAATAAAGACTACGAAAATGATTTATGAGGTTTTTTGCTTAACTGGCTTTCAAACATAGTAGTGATAATTGTGAAATGGTTTGTGTTTATGACATTTTATAGTGTACACAAAAATTGTATTAGTTATTGGGAGTGTTAACTAAGATATTATGAGTAAAAAATCGTTGATTGTCTAGAAAAGGGGATAAATCTTCTGTGGACGAAAAATTTGAAAATTCTATAATGCTTCGGGAATTATATCTAGGTGTGGCTAGTGTTAGTTGCGCCCCATCTGTTCTTGATACATCAAGAGAGCAGTGTTTAGTATAAGTGTTTTTAATTATTTTATTATTAAAGTTCCCAAATTATGAGTTGAAGTAGTAAGGGGTTTGTTTTCAATTGTAGAACAAGTAAAGAATATAAGGAGACAAAATTAAACTGAAATGTAAAATAAATTTGAATACGTAGGTATATTGTTCATTGTTTGAGTTCAAATGTCTATAGTACTTCTAATTTATTCCTGTAAAATTGACAGTTCAAATAAATATTAGTTAGTTCCATGCGAGTCTTTTTTGACAGATATATATAGAATGCGGTTAGACTTATTTAAAGCAAGCGTGACCTGACTTATTACCTAAAACGATTTTGACATTTTACCAATTATTTCTACTTATTCGGTGAATATCATCCATTGTGTCAACAAAACAAATACCGCTTTTTGTTGTTATTTAATGTTTTATTTTATTAGTCAATAGAATGAATTCCCCAATATCGCCCAGATCCTAAATAAACGCGCTCTACTTAAATAACACATTTACAGAATTATCTCGTCAAGCGCAGACAGTTATCGCCAGCTTCAAAAAAGACCGCTGCCGATACATTCACTCTTTCAATGCACGCGCTCCGCAAGCGTAGGATGCAAAAAAAAAAAAAATCTGATGTGGGCAACACATGACTTTCCTTATATAATGTAATGAATTTACTACTTTTACAGTAAAATAAATAGGTTTTTCTTATAGTAGATACTAATATTCTTTCCAAGATATTGAATTTTCGTCAATTAGTCGTCATTTCATTGATTTAGCGTCATTTTTATCCATTTGGCGAGATTTTCATTAATTTGGCAACATTTCAAAAAGTCGCCAAGTTGGCGACATTCCGCCAAATTCGTCGCCAAAATCTCGCCAAGCGTTATGCACTAAGAAATAAGTTATTCTTACAGCAGATAAATGACTATCAGCGTTCAAATACAAAAGTATTACTCCAATTGAGTATATTTTGAGCTAGATCCACGAAAATGATGTCACCAAATTTATCGCATGATATTACATATGAAAAGTGAACAAGTTTCTCAAAAGGAAATATTTTTATTTTTATTTTATATGACTTTTTGATAATTTTTTTGAAAAATGTGCAATATCTCGAGAACGATTCATGTTAGCGTTCTAAAATTTATGTCAATCGCTTTCTAATGAAAAATTACATAAGAAATGTCTATGTGCGTAACTTTATTAGCAGTTTTGATTTTTTGACAATTTTTTTAAAATTTCATTCGAAAATTTAGGCGGGTTGTGAACATTCGATTGCATATAAAAACAATAGGCTTCCAGTGTTAAGGATTATAATTTTTGTACCAAATTTTGTTCAAATCGGTCCATTCGTTCGTCAGTTATCGTCTCCACAGACTCACTGACACACACATATATACTTTCACACACACACAGACATCACTTCAAAAATGTTTGATTCGTGATCAGGGATGCTTGAAACGTGCTCGCCCGTTGAAAACTCGAATTCGAATTTTCGACCCAGTCACAATACTTTCCTTATACATTATGTATATAACGAAAGTAAAAATATACAGGGTATCCCAAAAAGATTAAAAAGTGCTTTAATTCTTTACCTGTTGGAGATAAGTGGACAATATAAATTGCAAAAATGTTGAAAGTAAGGTACATAAGACAACGTTAATGAAATAGTCCTCCCATTCATTTTCAAAAAGTTACACTTTTTAAATTTTTATACGACCCCCCTTAGACAAATTTGGTCAATCAGAAAATTTTTATTTTTAATGCAATAAGATCATTAAAAATACCGCATATCTGTATCTTTAAAATCAACTGAATTATGATAAAAGAAAAAATCATCTGACTTATGCCACTTTTCCGTACCATGTGAAAGTCCGTTGCATCAGTGAAAATACGGATCATAAACAAATTGACGATGGAAATTGTTTAGATCAAAAATGTGTCAAAATTTTTTATCACAAATGCATCTAAATAAAGCATTACACAGACAGAGATCATATAAAGTTGTGTTACTCACTATGCAGTTGGGTTTTCTATGTATTATCATCCAGTTTTGTCCTTTTTGCGATGTGTCACAAATTTGCATTTCTAATTTGATATATGGTCCCCATTCACAATGTTCAATTTCCAATTAAATATAACTCGTTGTATTATAAATATAGAGATATGCGGGTTTGTTTGTTTTTAATGATCTTGTTGCATTAAAAATGAAAATTTTCTGATTGACCAAATTTGTCTAAGGGGATCGTATAAAAATTTAAAAAGTGTAACTTTTTGAAAATTAATGGCAGGACTATGTCATTAACGTAGTCTTATTTTCAACCTTACTTTCAACATTTTTGCAATTTACATTGCCCTCTTTTCTCCAACAGGTAAAGAATTTAAGCGCGGTCAATCTTTTTGGGGCATCCTGTATATAAGATACGAATATAATAAATAAAAAAAAATACGATCTTTTCTTTATGAGAGCTCGGGTATGCGCAATTTGCCTGTTTGAAAGCTCAGTCCTCCTCACCTCATTAAGGGAAATGCGTTTGTGGCTTTTATGCGCTTACATAAAAAAACACAAAAAATAGAATGACATAGTAATTCAAAAAATTTGTTTTATTAAAATGCGAAGATATACACACAACTTTCTGCCAAACTATAGAATTGTGTTAATCTCCTTTTTGTGAATGCGCCAAAATAAGTATCAGATGACAAAAAATTTGTAAATTTCGATATATCAAAATAAAAATATATGGCTTTACGGATTCGGTTCAAACATCATCGAAAAGATGGTGTTCATGGTGAAAACTCTGTGACAATATTTTCGGTGACTAAGGCCCCTACTTCTGTAAAAATCATGCAAAATCGTGATAAAGCCTAGAATAAATAAAAATGTTTTTCGAATCATTTTAAAAAAAAAACTCTCCCAAGCGCATCGTCCCGGATCCTGAAGTACCTGTGCACCAAATTTCACGACTGTTGCCCGCTACAGGCCACACACTCTATACACACACACACACACACACACAGGCATCTTCTTTTATTGTGTAAGATGGAATTTATTCGATAATTTATGACAACGGTTTCAATTTAAGAAAAGAATTTCGACGAACAAGATGCAGTTCTCAATAAAAGTAGCAAAAGCATAAGGAGAACGTACATATCAGAAATGTCAATTGGATCAGAAATCCGAAGGAGAATGTGGAGTTCACTTCAAATATAGAAGGAAAGATTTAAAAGGAAAGTTTTTAGTAACTCAATGAACAGAACGCTGTAAGAGAGCCGTAATTCAAGTGGATCAGCTAAGAAATAAGTTATTAACAGAATTTTTAGACTAAATAAAAAGTTAATTAAACGGTGTTGATCAGATAGATAATACGGTTTAGCTCTCTGTCGCTAAAGGAATTCAATGTAGTAATAGATGACCGGTTTTGTTTATTATGTAAACTGGGCATATGTTTTCCTTCTCGTACTAATGTATAGAAAAAGTATTGCTTTCATTAAAATTCTAGAATGCAGAATTTTGGCGGATAAGTACGTTTAAAGATATCTTGAATCAAGTTTGAATACGTTTGGACAGAAATGTGTGTGTGTGGGTGGGTGGGTGGGTCTGGGGGGTGAGAGTGTGCTGAAGACCCAGACAGTCCGACTCATCCTGAGGACTTGAGCAACTATATGGACGGCCGGGAGGGGGGGGTGAGAGTGTGTTGTTGAGACCCAGACCGTCCGACCTACCAGAAAGGTGAAAGGTAACTGTTTGGACGGCCGGGAAGTGCCACCCAATTTAGACCGGAATCCAGTGGGGGAGGCATCCACAGGGACCGTACCCTCCTTCCCCTACAACCAACCTCTCGGAAGGACTTACGGACCCACATGTTTAAGGGTGAGAGTGTATGAAAATCTTGTCGAGATCTATCGTACCGAGAGTTTCGCTAACACAGTACCGAATTTAGCAGCTGTCCAGTGCTTTAATTTTCCGCTGCAAACGACACACATACACATAGAGACACATATTTTTTTTCTATACATTTGGAATTTTACCATGCAAATAATAAATTAAAAACAAGTGAAAAAGCAGAGCTTGGCAAGTGGTATATTTATTTTCTCACCATTGTTCCTTAATTCATTTTTATATAATAGAGTTTTCCGTGCATCGTTTTTTCCGTATACAACATTTTTGAATCGGTGTCACAGAGAAACGCAAAAACCGGGGTTCCACTGTAATAACAAAATTGCAAAATATCATTAATTTATTTTTATTGCAATTCATTTACTATAATTTATTTATAACCTTGTTAAAAGATACAGCATGAGACTTTTTATTTGCTACCCTGATATCATGGTTCACCAACTTATTTTACTCAGCTTCGCCACCGCTAATATTTATAATTAGAACCGTATATCAATTAACTTTTTCATTATGATAGAGATAAAATATCCGACAGCAATTTGTTAATTTAACTAGTTAATTAAAAATGTCATAGGCATGATTCCTTTAGGGAAACAGTCGTTTTTAAATATATTTTTCTAAATAAAAGGTTGCATTTTTAGTGTCAGATAAGAACCATACAAAAAAGTTCAATGCATATAAAACGCTTTTTCTCGGAAACGCATTTTAATGATCAATAAGTAAAAACGCTTTGTGCAATGTAAAAAGAAACACTAAAATATCATAATTAACCTTTTGCTTACGGGTGGGACAGCGTCAATCCAAAACGAAATACCTCCCAAAAAGATGGGTATTTGACATACCCTATCCCAAACAGTTCGATACCCCTTTGCAGGCATTGGCGTATATGGACGCCAATCCTTAGTTGTGTCGTTTAAGTCTGTTCTCATATTTTATTTATCTTTTGCCTTATGACCCTTCATTAGTCGCAAAAATCAAACTTTAACAAAATGCGAAAAGAGCATATATTTCACCGAAAATTACATTACTTTTTTACAAGTCAACTTGTCTTGTGGGCATTGGCACACGAGCGTTGCCTGCCGTCAGTTTTGAAGACGCTGCGTGCTGGGGATTAAAGAATGCCTTGAGTTTGACGCACGAAAACTTCCGCGTTCCCGTCCAAAAAAAAACGAAATAATCGGAATTGTCAAATTTTCGAAAAAATCGAAAGTGTCATCTCCAAAACCAAAAATGGTAATCCTTAGTAACCGCCCTCCCCCCCCCCTCTAAAATTCCATATTGAACACATATCCGTCATATCTTTAGCCAATACTGACCATGAATTGCTTGTTAATTTCATATCAGTCATTATATAAGCTACATCTATAACCAATCGTGAGAAATAGACATTTCACGAAAAATGTTAAGAACCGGAAGTAAAACTTCTTGGTAAATCCCCAATCCCTCCAGAATTTATTGCTGATATCGGATAAGTTAACACCTAAGCTTTATCTATAATTATTCTCGAGAAATTGGTGTTTAAATAAAATGAAAATTTTTGAACCGGAAATGGAAAACGAACCGGAAGTTGAAATACTTACTACACCCTCCAAATCCCTGCAGAATTTGATGTTAAAGTAATATCATCTAAAATCTATTTCTAACAAATATTAAAAAAAGATGTATCTAGTCAAAGTTTTGCCAAAAAACAGCAGTGTGGTAAAATATTCGTCCACCAATAATATATTAATAGTACACAACATTTAATAAAAGTGTTCTTCTTATTATGCATTCTGAAATAGCAGAAGTTATCCCCGTAGAGTATTTGCAAATGAATGCGATAGAAGTAGGGAAAAAAAATTGCTAATTTCATACCAGTCATTATATAAGCTACATCTATAACCAATCGTGAGAAATAGACATTTCACGAAAAATGTTTTCATTGGAAGTGAAAAAGAACCGGAAGTAAAACTTCTTGGTAAATCCCCAATCCCTCCAGAATTTATTGCTGATATCGGATAAGTTAACACCTAAGCTTTATCTATAATTATTCTCGAGAAATTGGTGTTTAAATAAAATGAAAATTTTTGAACCGGAAATGGAAAACGAACCGGAAGTTGAAATACTTACTACACCCTCCAAATCCCTGCAGAATTTGATGTTAAAGTAATATCATCTAAAATCTATTTCTAACAAATATTAAAAAAAGATGTATCTAGTCAAAGTTTTGCCAAAAAACAGCAGTGTGGTAAAATATTCGTCCACCAATAATATATTAATAGTACACAACATTTAATAAAAGTGTTCTTCTTATTATGCATTCTGAAATAGCAGAAGTTATCCCCGTAGAGTATTTGCAAATGAATGCGATAGAAGTAGGGAAAAAAAATTGCTAATTTCATACCAGTCATTATATAAGCTACATCTATAACCAATCGTGAGAAATAGACATTTCACGAAAAATGTTTTCATTGGAAGTGAAAAAGAACCGGAAGTAAAACTTCTTGGTAAATCCCCAATCCCTCCAGAATTTATTGCTGATATCGGATAAGTTAACACCTAAGCTTTATCTATAATTATTCTCGAGAAATTGGTGTTTAAATAAAATGAAAATTTTTGAACCGGAAATGGAAAACGAACCGGAAGTTGAAATACTTACTACATCCTCCAAATCCCTGCAGAATTTGATGTTAAAGTAATATCATCTAAAATCTATTTATAACAAATATTAAAAAAAGATGTTTCTAGTCAAAGTTTTGCCAAAAAACAGCAGTGTGGTAAAATATTTGCCTACCAATAATATATTAATAGTACACAACATTTAATAAAAATGTTCTTATTATACATTCTGAAATAACAGAAGTTATCCCCGTAGAATATTTGCAAATGAATGCGGTAGAAGAAGAAAAAAAAAATTCTATTGACACTTTCATGACAAATGAGCCAATCCAAGAGACTGCAGAATAAATGAGAATAATGAAGTTTTTCAGAAGGGAAAAAGAAAAAACAAATGTTCGGATAAATAAAAAAATTCCAGGAAATTGTTATATTTAGTTTAAGCGCTTTTTAATAAAAAAAATAGAAATGAGTTAAGTTTCTTCCATTTAATCCTTTAAATATTTATTTTCAGCATCATAATTAAAAAAAAAAGCATTATTACTTTTCATAAGTCTTCTAATTACTCTAATCTGTGGTTATCGAACATATTTTACCCAAGAATTTATTTCAATAAAAGAATTGTCGCAGCTCAAATCCCTTTTATTTATAGTATATATATATATAAAATAAAAATATAATATGAAAATCCAATGATAGAATAGAGAGAAGTTGTAATTTAAAAAACCTTAACTTAAAATATGCCTACAAATTAAAAAGAAGTATTATATATATATATATATATATATATATATATATATATATATAATTGTAAATCCAATGTTAGAATGTAAGTAGTAACTCATAATACACTATCCCAAAATTTTCTACAAAATACAAAGAAATTCAACCATAAAGAGGAAATTATAAAGCGCAATGCAGGTCATAAAGACAAAGACAATCAACAAATTTCACTTCTGCTATGTACTATGATAAATTCGCGCCACCATTCCTAATGTTAAAATAACTAATTTAAAGTTTAAAATAAATAAACTTAACTATTATTATGTTGCCCGCTGTAACTCATAATACACTATCCCAAAATTTTCTACAAAATACAAAGAAATTCAACCATAAAGAGGAAATTATAAAGCGCAATGCAGGTCATAAAGACAAAGACAATCAACAAATTTCACTTCTGCTATGTACTATGATAAATTCGCGCCACCATTCCTAATGTTAAAATAACTAATTTAAAGTTTAAAATAAATAAACTTAACTATTATTATGTTGCCCGCTGTATCTGAAAAGTAATTTGATTAATAAACATGAAATTAGTTTTACTTATCCAATAAACTCACATTAATCTTGTTCAAACACTATTTTATTATTATAACTTATTTTAAATTTTGGCATAGCTTAACTTCAAATCAATGGTTATCTCTACAATTTACTAATTCGTACAAAATTAGAGTTTCTCAAACTTAACTGAGCCGGTAGTGATACAGTTACAACCTGCTACTGACTTCTCGTCAAGTTACACCAATCCTCATATTATGATACAAAATTTACCTTTTTGCTTTTTGTCGCACAGCAGATAATCTTTAGACCTCCTTCGTTAGAAGCACTTTTTTTACGTATTTATTCGGCAGTGCTATTTTAGCGAAGGATGGAAGCACAGTATTACGTGCTTCATAAACGGCAACAACTTTTAGGAGCATAGTGCACATTTAGGAGCTTTTAACATGAGCACATTTTACACGCTCAGTCAGCGGCAAACTAGCAGCGTGTTTTTTAATAGCACAGTGTGATGTGCTTAGTTCATAGTGAACATCGTAGAGCTTCTTGGGAGTACATTTTCGATGTGCTTTGCTCAAAACCAAGATATCGAGAGTTTCAACCATGGAGGTAAAAGTAAGGAGTTATATCTTCATATTAAGAAAACGCCAATATCGTTTGAGAAATTAATTCAGGTGGCGCTGGGATAAGTTAAGTAGTCCTGTATTGTACGCATTTCTATGGCGAAAGAGCTAAAATATTTTGTTTAAACTGTCAATTTTGTAAAAATTTATTATTAGTACAACGCAAAGAATAACTGAAGCAATAAAGAATATTCCTACGTGTTCAAAATTATTTTACTTTCCAATTCATTTTTATCTCCACATATTCTGTACGCTATCCTACAACTATGAAAAAATACTGGTTAATTATACTCATAATTAAGGAATCCTTAATTTAAAAATTATTAAAAATACATATACTAAATACTACGCCTTTCTATAGTGTCAACTAACATTTGCAACTACTTTACAAACACTAGCGACACCTAGATATAATTCTCAAAGCATTATGGCATTTTCAAGCGTTTCATCCATAGGAGTTTTATCTCCTCCTTTCTAACTCCATGGTCTCAACCTTCACTTGATGCACAGGGGTAATTTTGTACCATCCTTGGCTCTTATTAGCTCCACCGTATTTGTGTGCTAATTTGCTCCAGTCATCTGGGCGTGGTTTATATTGGCTTTCATTGGATATTTGCTGATGCCCACGGGTTAGCTTGAGTCCATAGTTGTATTTCTCATGTCATTCTTTATTTATTACTCGTAAATAAATTGTACGCCCATTATAAAATTAGGCGTCGTTGAGTCTGCGACTGATTGTCGCCTTGTTGTAGAGGCATTTCTGAAATATGAAAATATCTTTTACACTACTGTATCTATAGTAGCAGGAAAATAAGCCTGCAAGCTCTGCATCTCATGTCAAGAACTTCTCTTCAACGCTGTTTTTCACCACAGGCAAAGTAACCAAATGCTCAGTTTCTTCAGGGTCCCATTTTTTTTAATTCATCAGCACTTCATATCATTTTTGAAATAATATTTTTTTCTCTACTTGACATCACTTTTGGACCTGAGAAGTGAACATTATCTACCTTTGCGCATAAAACTATAATTTACGCATCAGCAAATTGTGTCAAATTCGCACCAGCAAATTGTAATTTCAAATTAGTATCCTTGCCATTTTGTAAGTAGTGAGTACTAAGTTGTAAGTAAAAAATAGTAATAGTGTAAGTAGTTGTAAGTAGTATAAATTTTAGTAAAATCAATTAAATATATTTTTAATGAAAGGGAAATGGAATTCGTGTCTATATGGATAGTCATGTGCTGTTTGTCCACACTAGATTTTTTTTCACAACTATTGAAAAAACAAATCTTCAAGCCAAGAAGAATTTCATTTCGTTCAGAACAAAGTGTTGTAGCCTTCGGTCTCTGGCTGATGCGGGATTTGACCAGATGAATAAAGAACGCGTTTATTTTCCTTCGAAATCCCCTGTTTACGTAGTATTTATGGAACGTAGTAAGAGTAAATTCTATTCGTCTATACCAAAAAACGTAATTTATTGTGAATGCATTTTGGCAAAACTTGTAAATTCTATAAGGGAAGAAAATCAAATAGTTTGAATGTTTACAGTTATATGTTCATCATTTGCAGTGAAAATAACATACATTTTCAACATAAATTAATCTATTGCTGAACTATATCATGAAAATCCGCGTTTTATCCCTTATTTTCTTTGACCCAAACCGTCCGACCGACCCGAATGTGTAAGGTATCTGTTTGGTTCGGCCTGGAAATGTCCCCCAATTTAGACCGGAACTCGGTGTGCGCGGCATACACAGGGACCGTACTCTCCTTACCAACCTCCCGGAAGGACTTACGGACCCACATATTCAACGTGCTCGTACTTCGTGTGAACAGTTTGTGGCAGAGCCGGGAATCGAACCTGTAACGTATTCGAAACTATGTGTTGTCACTTCCGTCACATACTTCCACTTTGGGTTCATCGAAGTGACTTTTTTTTTACAAGATTTACTCTACGGCACTTCCTAAGATGTTTCACATAAAAAAATTATTCATTTATATAGGAGTTAAAAACATGTAAATTCATCGAAATTCAAGAGTAAAAAAATTGACATAATCACAATGCTTTCCCTCTGTTTATTAGGTACGGTAGGTTATAAAGAAAGTAATTTACCTTAAAAGCAGTCTGGAAAGCCGGTTAAAAGATACTACATACTAAATTGAATAGACTTCATTCTTCATTCATTCATGACACGTGATTGAAAGATAAAGTGGGTAGTTTAAAAAGTTAAAGTAAAGAGAACAATGAAACAGTTTCTACTAAATTAAAGAGATTCTCTCATTGAATTATCTGTTTTACGTGTTCCAAGGAGTATTAGACTATCATTTAAGTTCGCATTTTACTTTAGTGAATATTATCTTGACAAGATTATTTATTACTCTGACATAGTCAAAGAGAATGCTTGATTCAAGGGCAAATTACAGTCAAAATTAGAGACTTGAATAAATTGGGAATATTTTTATGGCAGTAATAGTTTTGAATATTCTTACACGTAGCCTCTTCGAATCCGTGTGCCAAATATATATATTAGTTATTTTATGTTTTAACCAGATTTAGGCTGATATTTACAAAAATGGATTCCTTAGCGACCTAAAAATTTATCACAGAGTGTCCATCTTTACACCATAGAAAATATTGAAAAAATTTCTTTGAAACAAGCTTTGAACGGAGTTCATACAATGAATAGGCAAATTTTAACGAATTTTTAAAAATATATATACTTTTCGTGCGTTTTAAACCTCTCCTATGTCAATCCCTCCGCATGTTTATTATAGTACGATATAATATAATTAACATGCCATTCAACATTCAGGTTTTTTAGCAGCTGCTTAAAATATCACAGACTGCTCCAGAAAAAAATAATTTCATAAACCCATCTGTTGATTAATTATACATTTTTCATTCAAGGAATGTATTTGATTTTTTTTTAACAAGGCTGCGGACCACGCCGGAGTTCGAAGCGTACGGATAATGGACCAAATTTATTTTCTTTAGGGGAGTAAGGGGGTGTCCTTGAGAGGGACGTTCTCCAGATCATCCGACCTACCCGACGGTGTGAGGTATTTGTTTGGACAGACGGGGATTGATACCCAATTTAGACCAGAACCCAGTGAGAGTGGCATCCACAGGGACAGTACCCTCCTTCCCCTATCACAAACTCTCGGAAGGACTTACGGAAAAGCATATTTCACGTGCTCGTACTCCGCGTGAACACGGTGCCAGTTTGGTCAGAACCGGGAATCGAACGCGGGTCGTCCGAGTGCAATCCCTACGCACTAACCACTGTGCTGTCCCACCCCTGTATGCTAAGGACTGTATACTTTTATCTCATATTAATAATTATTTTTATTATTATTTTATATTAATAAATTCAATTTATCCTTTAAGTCCCGTACAGCGCCGGATACATTTTCTACTCATATAATATTTCAAATTGAGTCCAAGAGTACGGTATTCCCCATACATCCTAAAAATAAGGATCCACAATTTATGAATAAGTTAATTATAACATTCTTTGAATAAACAAGCGGTGTTGTTGCAGCAGATACAAATGCTGTTTTGTTTTATACGCTGTTTAAGATAATTTCATTATATGTTTATTTGCTTGTATAAGTGAAACGCTCCAATACGGCGTGTGTTCAAGATAATTTAATAAATGCCTACCTCCACTGTGCATCGATAAGACTGTCTAGAAACATCACTTTATTCAATTATAATTACTAATAATAATACTTTAAATTGGATATTTATAATTGCTAGTTTGCATAGGAATACCATACATTTTGCATCCAAAATAATAATAATTATTATTATTAAAGAAGTATTTTTACATTAACACATCAAATTTTCTTTTGTTATATTTATCACAGAAAGCGGCCGTTTTCTCTTTTATGTTTTCTGCCTTACCATGCATTAACCAATGATTATAAATGTACAAAACTCACAAATGCCTTAACCGATTTTCATAAGTGATACCTTTTTAGAAAACGTAGATTCTCAAGAAATCTACTTTTTCTAAATAGTGTTATCTGGTTCCATTAGTTTTCAAAGTATTTGATCCGAAATTTTCCATTACATTGTACCAACTAACATACAAATCAAAACAAATAAACTTTTTCAGTAAAAAACGAAAAATATTAAAAGCAAATAGTGCTGATGGCATTGTGAATACATTATAAAACACACAAGATTTTCAATGTCTTTCCCTTATAAAGAATCTTGCTGCCCCAACCGGGAATCGAACCATGGATCTTCGTACTGGCCAGCCAGCACTCTACCGTTGAGGTACAGGAACGGATTTCTAAACTCTTATTGCCGAAGTGAACTCTGCATTCTCGACCCTCTTATATCAGATTGGTGTGCAAATGAAAATCTGACTGACCACCTCCTGCTATTTTTACCTCGGGTTAGCCTCAAACCGGTATTTTTATCCTCCATGTTAGTTTCCTGTGTGGACATTTACCTCTGGATTTAAAATTGCCGTTCAATATACCAGAGTTCCCTGAATCCGTTCTAATCGTACCTAATAAAGTCACTTTCAGATCTGTGAAATCTGCACTAACCTACAGAGTTGATTTGTTTGAGCACCATTGTAAAGAACTTTACTGCCACAATCGGAAATCTAACGACGTATTGGCCAGACACTCTACTGTTGAGCTAGTGATACGGAATTGCAAGCAAGCTCTTATTGTTGGAGCCAACTCCACATGTGTTTATTTTGTTAAATAGGTATTTCTCTTTATATAATACGTATATTGCAAACTCGTATTATCGAAATGAACTCTGAACCCTACACAATAATTGCGCATGGAAAAGTAGAGAAAGAATTTCAATCGCACACTAAATTGAACCAAATATAACGTTGTATATAAATTATCATTTTCCAAAATTAATATTATTCACAATTGTTGAAAGGAAATGAGGGTGTAGGCAGGTAAAATATTTTCAATAATTTTGTGTAATATTATAACTGGAAAATGATATGATTTATACAGTATTATTTTGAATTGAATGTATCAAAATTGCTTAACTATTTAAATGTATTTTCATTTTATTATTTCTGGTACTACAAACAAAATTATGTTTGCATACTTTAGTAACACTTTTTAATCATTTCAAATTGAATGGAATAATGTGGAATTTAGGAGCCCCATCTGAAAGAAGGTCACCTAAACGATATAAGACTCCCCCCCACACACACACACATTCTTAGTCCTAAGCAACCGCCCTAAACAACTACTTATCAATAAATCCGGTCCCGAATCTTCTAAAAACTCCCATTTAACATTAAAAGATTTCTCACTAGAAGCAAAACACTTTCAAACCAGCCATTTTATATAAGCTCTGAATTTTTTATAATTGCATTTTTACTTCACTTAATTGAGTTAATTACGCTATTTTTTATTTTGGGAGGGTGGAAGGGGGTTAAGAAAATTCCACAAAAGCTTTATACAGTAATCTAACCAATTAGTAAAAGCTAGTTAGGCACGACAAATGTTAATGATGTTATTTTATCCCTAGTTTTGCCCGTGATTTGCGGAGATTCAGCGTAAAGATCTGGCCCTGCAAATATATTCTCCGGTGACATTAATAGATATACCGAACCTGGATATAAGCTTATTTCGAAGATTAAAAAAATATAACGCTATTGTACCAATGACCTATTTCGCATTTTGACGTCCACATGAGCTACATTTTTCTTTCTGGAAAATCATAGAGGACGTTGTCAGGTGGCAAAAATTGGATTTTAGAATTTCGCGCAATGAATTACTGGGAAATACATAATTTTGAGCACTTAGTACAAATTGCAGGTAGTAAAAATAATTATGGACGAGCAAAGAAAAGTCCATTTTCCATTGAAATCAATATACTACATCACTCAATAAGTCTCCGGTCTAACCAAGAAAAACAATTTTTTTTCAGAAATTCGACTTTATTCATCAAGATGCTCTCCTTCAAGAGTGATACATTCATTCCAACGCTCCTCTAACTTTTCAATGCCTTTTTTGTAGAACGATTTGTCTTTGCTCTCAAAATAGGCCTCAGTTTCGGCAATAACTTCTGCATTTGAGTCAAATTTCTTTCCCTTGAGCATCATTTTGATGTCTGCAAAAAGCCAGTAGTCGCTGGGGCCCAGAGTGGTCGGAACGATGCGAGAAATACTTCTTATCTCGCTTGAACAGCTCCAAACAGCGCTCTGAATCGTCGACGCAATGTTGTTTTTGGTCCTGTGTGAGCAAACGCGGCACCCACTTCGAAAGCAACTTACGCATGCTCAAATTTTCGAGTAAAATTCTAAACACACTACCTTCTGATATCTTTATGGTGTCAGCTATCTCACGCAACTTCACTTTACGGTCTTTCAAAACTCTTTTGTGGACTTTTTTTATGTTTTCCGAAACAACTGCCGATTTTGGGCGACCAGAGCGTTCAGCATCATCGGTGTTTGTACGACCGCGTTTAAATTCAGCATACCAGTCAATAATAGTTGATTTCCCTGGTGCAGAGCCATAACGCTTATCAAGCCATTATTTTGCTTCAACAGTATTTTTCCCCATCAAAAAACAATGTTTAATCAACACACGAAATTCTTTTTTATCCATAGGTTTAAAAATTACAAAACTGGGGTCACTAAAACCACTGTAACCTATAAACTAATTGTCAGAATGTCATGAATTTTTGACACGTGTCGTTTGAAGGTTGGTACTATCCAGAAATTATATGGGTCTGTCAATTCATTTCAACAGTGTTGCCATATATGTGTCATACCGGAGACTTATTGAGTGATTTATGTCTGAATTTTGTGATCTCAATCAAAAACAGCAATAGGTAGAAAAATGAAATGTTGCACACATACATAAAAATGCACGCAGATGTACAGAATCAAAATTTCAGGTATTAAAACGAACTTCAACAGAGCAAAGAGCTCCTATTTAAACCGCGCATGCTCACTACGCTTCGTACAATTAACAGGCAAACAACTTTTGAACAGCTAATTTAAGTCTGTGCACTTGTATGCAAGTTGATTCACTGATAACATTTTATTCATTTTAATTCAGTCAATTCATTTGAAACTTTTTAAATTTGTTTAATTTTTTATTTAAAAATATCTCTTCATAATGATTCTATTGATATAATTTATGAAAAAGATTTTTTTAAAGATATATTTTATGAAGAGAATTATAATCCGCCTGATCAACCTCATGTTGTGATAATGGCCAAATAAAGCCGGATAATTAACATCGAACTAATTTATGGAAACACTGGTTGCATTCCGATTCCTACAATAAGTAGAAGTTGGAAATTTATCAACTCT
This sequence comes from Amaurobius ferox, assembly GCA_951213105.1. NCBI lineage: Eukaryota > Metazoa > Arthropoda > Arachnida > Araneae > Amaurobiidae > Amaurobius > Amaurobius ferox. Next base: position 91,590,620 of record OX578152.1, on the reverse strand, counting down.
AATAACACACAGAAAGCAATTTACATTGCAGATTACTTTTGGATTCACAAGTCACCAGATCTGACTTTGTATAAAGCAATAGTGAAGATAATAGAAAGCGAAACTTTCTTAGGTCTGACTTTTTGGATAAAGCGGTAGTGGAGATTATAGAAAGAGAAACTTTCTTAGGTTTGACTTTTTGTTTAAAGCGATAGTGAAGATTATAGGAAGAGAAACTTTCTTAGGTCTGATTCTTTGGATAATAAACGGTAGTGAAGATTCTAGGAAGAGAAACTTTCTTAGGTCTGATTCTTTGGGTAATAAACGGTAGTGAAGATTCTAGAAAAAGAAACTTTCTTAGGTCTGACTTTTTGGATAAAACGGTAGTGAAGATTATAGAAAGAGAAACTTTCTTGGGTTTGACTTTTTGATTAAAGCGATAGTGAAGATTATAGAAAGAGAAACTTTCTTAGGTCTGACTTTTTGGATAAAGCGGTAGTGAAGATTATAGACAGAGGAACTTTCTTTGGTCTAACTTTTTGGATAAAGTGATAGTGAAGATTATAACAAGAGGAGCTTTCTTAGGTCTGACTTATGTTGCAGTATCACATTTTAAAATAATTAAAGGTCCAGTATTTGAAGTATCATATACATTTGACAATTTAAGAAATTTGTGTATGTTAATGTGTCGAAACCGCGAAAAAGAACATATAACAACTCACATTCATGCAGTGATCTAAATGTGTTCCTGTATATTAAATGTATAATTGTAACTTAAATAATTTACTTTGATTTAATTATCTGATTAATTATTCTTTGTTTTACTTTTGAATTAATTATTGATATAATTACCTTTTCTGCATTCTAAATTTATTTAACCTAAATATTCAGATTCTGAAAACTTATTTGGGTTTTTGTATTAGGATTCGCAAACTTTAAAATTTCTATTTTATACTTTTAATTTTTACTTTCCTTATATACATAATGTATAAGGAAAGTATTGTGACGGGGTCGAAAATTCGAATCGAGTTTTCGACGGGAGAGCACGTTTCAAGCATCCCTGATTACGAATCAAACATTTTTGAAGTGATGTCTGTGTGTGTGTGTGTCAGTGAGTCTGTGGAGACGATAACTGACGAACGAATAGACCGATTCGAACCAAATTAGGTACAAAAATCACAATCCGTAAACACTGGAAGCGTATTGTTTTTATACGTAATCGAATGTTCAGAACCTCCCTAAATTTTCGAATAAAATTTTGAAAAAATCGTCAAAAATTCAAAACCACTGATAAAGTTACGTAAATAGACATTTCTTATGTAATTTTTCATTAGAAAACGATTGACATAAATTTTAGAACGCTAACATGAACCGTTCTTGAGATATTGCACATTTTCCAAAAAGAATATTAAAAAATCATATAAGATGAAAAAAAAATTCCTATTGAGAAACATGTTCTCTTTTCATATGTAATACCATGCGATAAATTGGGTGACATCATTCTCGTGGATCTAGCTCGTTCCATTCATGAAAAAAGATACTTTAATTAATACTTTTGTATTTGAACGCCAATAGTCATTTATCTGCTGTAAGAACAACTTATTTCTTCGTCCATAACGCTTGGCGAGATTTTGGCGACGAATTTGGCGGAAAGTCGCCAACTTGGCGACTTTTTGAAATATTGCCAAATTAACGAAAATCTCGCCAAATGGATAAAAATGACGCTAAATCAATGAAAATGACGACTAATTGTCGAAAATTTAATATCTTAAAAAGAATTAGTATCTACTATAAGAAAAACCTATTTTTTTACTGTAAAAGTGGTAAATTCATTACATTATATAAGGAAAGTCATGTGTTGCCCACATCAGATTTTTAAATTTATTTTGTAGATAAAATTTTAATTTGATATCTTTCACAGCTTGTACGCTACAAATTCGCATCCAATCAAAGCTCGAATTTTCAAAAGTATATATTAATATTCTTTAACTCTTTTTTCTCTCTTTATATATTAATATTATATATTTTAATCTTCTTAATTATTTTCTTATATTCGGGAGCCATTTTTTTTAAAAAGGCTATTTTTATTTTTCTGATTTGAACCTAATTATAAGAAAAACCATAATAACGAATCCCATCTAACTTATATGAAGAAGATCAGAGGTTTTTGAGCTACAGTAGATATCGAACAGACAGATATACATAAACTCACGTGACGCTGTAAATAATCCATTCACACTTAAGAATGTAACGGCACTTGCAATACGGAAATTATAATTGCAGTATTTGCAATATTTCAATTTATGGTTTAATACATGAATTGTAATATTTCATTTCATGTATTAAACCATCAACAAAATTTGACCAAAATACCGGTTGTTTTGATCCCAGTCGTGAATTTCCTAATCCCAATACTTTCACTATTCATATAATGTGCATTTCAAAGTATTTAGTGTTTGTTGAAAAATTAGTAATTTGAAGAAAAATAATTTCATGAAAGAATTAGTTTAAATATTACAATTTTCCTTTTAAAATAACTCATCTAAAAATAGCCAATAACACTATTACGTATCCGTTATAGATTGATATGAAATTTCGTTCTTTTCACATACAGTGCTGAAAACACCAGTTCTCGTTAGATCACCGAAGTCAAGCAGCATCGGGCACAGTTAGTACTTGGGTATGTAACCACCTGAGAACACCGTGTGCTATTGGCAGTTTTCGGGCGCGGTAGCCCGGTGGTTTGTCCGCTGGATTGCACGCTGCCACAACTGCCGCCGTGTTCATGCGGAGTACGATCACGTTAAACATGTGGGTCCGTAAGGCCTTCCGAGAGGTTGGTGCTGGGGGAAGGAGGGTACGGTCGCTGTGGATGCCTTCCCCACTGAGTTCCGGTCTAAATTGGGTGGCACTTCCCGGGCGTCCAAACAGTTACCTTACACCTTTCTGGTATGTCGGACGGTCTGGGTCTCAACAACAACATACTTCGAATAGGAAAAGTTTAGTGTGCGTTGCATGTGACGATGGTACAAGTTATCTAAGGAAAGGTTCAGATGAAAAAAAATATTTTTGATTATTTTTACTTTTTCATACTGTGTAATATAGTACAGAGAAAGAAAACGAAAATTTTTACGAAAATTCGAGATTTTGATGCTAATATATGTTTTTGGACCTCCTGAATACGCGACTATTTCTGGAATGATTCCCTTCTATCTTTGGTCGATGTCTTGAATGCACGATAGCTACCACAAATATTAATGGGTTTTAACGAAACGTTATATCCGGCTTTGTTATTGAATAATCTAGAATTAGATACATTTTTTTTTAATTTGAGCGAAAACTTCGAAATTCATTCGAAATTATATACATATTTTTTTGCATAGCAGCATAGGTCAACATTCGATATCATGCATAAAAGAGGTTATATATGGCTCAATGATCACGATACTTAATAGTTTCAATCATTGTTGTGAAAAATAAACACGCACAATTTTTGTGTTTGTGACGTCATTATCCGCCCCCTATTGGTAAGTTACTCCCGGGGGAGTGGGGCACAGTGTTAAGAATTATATCAATCGATAGATTTTTCAAACACTCTATAATTGTAATCATTTAGACCAGATACATCGATTTTTCAAGTTTTTTTTCTTTTAAAATTTGAAAAAATAATCCACAAGCTACTTAAAAATTGATTCTGGTTTAAGAAAGTCGAGTGGTGCCGCTAGCCAATTACTTTTTTAACAGTACAGTTTAGATAAATTAATGAAATGTCATTTATTTCGTCCCAATCAGATCGCAATAGACGAAGTTATGACAGATAAAACGTTTGGTTTCCAACGGGAGAGAGTGCGATCGACGCAAGTGATAAGCGCATACTGATGTATAACGTAGATGTCGATGCACGGATGCCGCAGATCTAAAATTTTATTTTTTTACACTTTTGTACCAGTATTGTTTCATAATACAGCTCAAAGGGTATATATAATCAGAAGAAATTTATACATTGGGTTCTGTGTTGAATTCGGAAGCTACATTTTCTCGTATCACGTCAACAATCCCACAGAACATGGCGAGCTTAAATGCCATACCCTCTGTGGAAAGTTCTGGAAAAAGCACGTTATTCGTAAAGTTTTTTTTCCAATCTACAAAATTCAAGAAATCTCTATGACTAGTCAAAAGTCGTCAAGTTATCAAAAATTTAGACAAATTCGCCATCAAGGTCACCGAATGTATTGCCAAGCTCAATCAACATAGACCTTCAAGTTACAGCAATGATTTTCTGTTATGTATTCGTATCAATATAAAGTCAATTCCTCCGTCTCATCCCTGAAACGTTTGTTGGAAGATTTGTTCTATTACCTCATGCTATAAGGTATTTCACATAAAAAAACTATCAATAAAAGAAAAGCTTTTTCATGCGAGAATTTGGAAAAATGTTGTAAACAAAACAAGACAGTCGGATTTTCCTCTTAAAATAACTCGTTTATTAAGAAATCTATAAAAACATTTAGCTTTCATACATGAAAACAGCTCCATTTTCAAAACTAAATGTAATAGTATAAATTCCAAATATTTTTCACTTCAATAACATTCTATACTGCGTTATTATTACCAAAATGAGAAAAACTTTCACTTTAACAAAACTCGATAAAATCCGTCTGATGCTATGGTTAAAGAAAATAGCAGAATAGTTAAAGGAAAAATATATATACGTAACATCGATGGGCAAAAATACAGAGAATAGATAACAAGAAAGATCCATCATGCATAAAGCATTGATTATGAAACACTTTCCAACTTCAATGCAATTTTATATAAACATCTCTAAAATGCAATACATTCCCCGGTAATATTTTAAAACTTATCACAATACTACATTAATTTATTATATTTGAAAACTTAAAATGTCATCGAAAAAAATGAACTTCATTCAAATGACGGCATTGAAATATAAATTGGCTCGTTTAAACATCTCTAAAATGCGATACATTCCTCGGTAATATTTTTAAAATTATCATAATACTACAATAATTTATTATATTTGAAAACTTCATCGAAAACAAATAAACTTTATTCAAATGACGTCATCGAAATATTAATCGCCTCTATCTAAAAGCAGCATTTCATTCAAAAACATTTTTTCATTCCTTTCATTCCTCACAATACTGTAATAATTTATTTTATTTAGAAACTTAAAATCATGGAAGTACAAATAATTTAACTCTATGCTTAAAACTTCATCAAAAACATCATCTGGTTCTATGTGTAAAAGCAATGAATGTTTCATTCATATCAGCTATATTGCAGACTCCATGAGCTAAATAATTTTGCGTTAAAAAATGCAGTAATTCTTATACAACTCATTCTGCAGCTTTTGGTGTTTACATTATCCATGAGTGAAAATTAGGCTTCGTTGTAGAAATAATCAAAGTTTGATGATCATTTAAACTCAAATATATTGCAATTCCGTTGTTTCAGTATGTAGATGCACAGAATTTAAGCAAAAATAAAGCGGTTTGAGGACGGATACAAAACTGTATATGACTTAAAAAGAACGTTAAAAATCCCGATTTTGACACAAGATGAATGCCATATTTTATTTTGAAGTGGGTCACGTGATCTCTTCATATAAAGGGTGTAATTATTATTTAAATTTTTATTTAAAAACCTACTGAATTTATTTTGCTGAAATGTTTTTAATATATTTTATGGGATAGATTAAATATTTCCTAAAACTTTCGAAGCAATTTGTGAATTTTAAATTCGATTAAAAAAGGTTTGAAAAATTAGGTCCCATAGGGTTCAATGTATTTCATTTTTTCAACCCGAGTTCAATCCAAAAGTAATTGGGTGATATTATTCATTTATATTCCCATATGTCCCACAGAGCGTCTGAACAACATTCTAAAATTCCATTTTAATAAAGTCATTCTTACGGCAGTTATTGTGCTAGCGGACAGACAGACAGAATGAACAAAGTCATAAACACTTTTCAACTATGTTCTAAAGTGTTAAAAAAGTTGATTATATGCAAAGTTCCCTCATAAGCCTTTATACTCGCCTTCAACTTTCGATTGTGGTATTCTAGAGCTGTAGAAATAACACTAATAAAAACAGTAAAAAAGCGACTATGCACTATCAATTGAAAACGCTTGCAGTGCCTCTAGCGAGGAATTGAAGAAGCTAGAATTCCATTCTCGAAAAGGAAACAAGATATGCGAAAATTTTCAATTACAAAGTTGTATATCTTTCTCTATTTAGTATGGAAAGATGCACAGTTTGCACAACATGTACGCAAACGATCAAATACGAGGTCAACGAAAAGGGATACTAATTGTGCTGCATTATTCGTCTGCACTTTTTGCAAATAATTAATTGTTTCCTGCGAAAAAATGCTCCCAAATAAATTAAAATTAGTTTATTACACGGATTGTTATTTTTCTATGCGTATTTCTAGCCATTTCCTTCAAAAGTATTCTATTACTAAACCAGACTTTTGCTTAATTATCGCTCCTCATTGACCTCATTTTTTATCGTCTGCGTTCATGCTATGTGCAAAGCGCACATATTTTTATACTGAAGAAGCTTATTGATTTTCACTAAGGCCAAACTAAAGAAACTAATCGAAGCTTATTACTTTCCTTATATACATAATGTATAAGGAAAGTATTGTGACGGGGTCGAAAATTCGAAATCTAGTTTTCGACGGGAGAGCACGTTTCAAGCATCCCTGATCACGAATCAAACATTTTTGAAGTGATGTCTGTGTGTGTATGTGTGTGTGTGTGTGTGTGTGTGTGTGTGTGTCAGTGAGTCTGTGGAGACGATAACTGACGAACGAATGGACCGATTCGAACCAAATTTGGTACAAAAATCACAATCCGTAAACACTGGAAGCCTATTGTTTTTATACGCAATCGAATGTTAAGAACACCCCTAAATTTTCGAATGAAATTTTGAAAAAATAGTCAAAAAATCAAAACCACTAATAAAGTTACGCAAATAGACATTTCTTATGTAATTTTTCATTAGAAAACGATTGACATAAGTTTTAAAACGCTAACATGAACCGTTCTCGAGATATTGCACATTTTTCAAAAAAATTATCAGAAAGTCATATAAAATAAAAAAAAAATATTTCTTCTTGAGAGACATGTTCACTTCTCAGTAATACCATGCAATAAATTGGATGACATCATTCTCGTGGATCTAGCTCGTTCCATTCATGAAAAAAGATACTGTTTGTAATACTTTTGTATTTGAACGCCAATATTCATTTATCTGCTGTAAGAATAGCTTATTTCTTTGTCCATTATACTTGGCGAGATTTCGGCGACGAATTTGGCGGAATGTACTTTTTGAAATGTTTCCAAATTAACGAAAATCTCGCCAAATGGATAAAAATGACGCTAAATCAATGAAATGACGACTAATTGTCGAAAATTCAATATCTTGGAAAGAATATTAGTATCTACTATAAGAAAAACCTATTTATTTTACTGTAAAAGTGGTAAATTCATTACATTATATAAGGAAAGTCATGTGTTGCCCACATCAGATTTTTTTTACTTTCCCTTCAATACATGGTAATGCGTAGGGAAAGTATTGGAATTGTGTCGCCAATCGAACTAATGTTTTCGACAGATTTACACATTTCGAGCACTCTAGAATACAAAAAAAAAACTATTTTTGGTTTGATGTCGGTGTGTATGTCTGTCTGTGCTTCTGTCTCAAAACACTAATTGACCATCGGACAAAATTTGGTAGATAAATCACGTGGTAATGACTCTTGTGCTGATTAGATTTTCATATGATTCGAGAATAGAACCCTGATGTTTTTTAATAACTTACAAAAGTCATGAAAAAAATATTCTGGAATTGCTAATGGCAATCTCTTGTGCGGGTTTTGCAGCTCTCCCATATGTAGAAATTCTGTATTTGCGGCTCTAAGAAATCTATTGTTAGGAGGTTTATTTGTTCAGAAAGCTTCTTATTTCCCTAAAAAGAAAGCAAATGACCTTTTATAACACATCTCCTTTACAGTAAGGAAATCTCCAGAATTTTTTTTTTTTGCTGTGTGTTGTCAGCTGCGTATTTCGATTTGTTTTCACGCGAGTGAAAGAAATGTCTAGATTAATTATTATTAAACACTGTACTCTCACTATTTATAATACATGAATAGCCAATTTTTCAATTCAATATGAATTAAATAAAGAGTAAGAATTAGAAAAGTTCTTTTCTCATGATCTTAATAGTAAAGCGTCATAGAATTTATTTGTATGTGTGTATGTCTCCCCGAATTACGAAATCAAGAATTGGCATAGAACCGCGCTGTTCTTTTTATTAGTATTATTATTTTTTTTAAATTATTTTTCGAACTGAGAACAAACACATTTGAAATATTTGAGACTTCAAATAATTCAAATAATTCAAAAAATTTCTCAAAAATTAAAAAATTAAAAAAATTTCGCAAAATAAATAATTTAAAAAAATTCTAAATATTTTCGGAAAACCTCAAAATAAGGGGTGAAACCGACCTCGTCTTTATAAACATACGATCTCAAATTTTTTTTAATTAAAGCTAACGATGTTTCGAAAGGAACTGAAGAATCGAAACTTCGAAAAATTAATAGATTTTTCATTTACAGATATTTAAAAGCGAACAAATTCTAAATATCTCGGGAAAAAGACGACATAAGGGCGACTAGGAGACCTATTTTAAAACTCCTGCCTCAATTTTAGCGCTACAATTTCCATTTTTTAAAACAAATAAAAGTGTGAGAAGCGTTACTCATGTGTCAAAAATAAAAATAAAATCGATAGCAGTACACTCGAAAATGGAGATTAAAAATCGTATGCAGTTATTTGGAGTAATAGAATTGTAAAAAGTATATTATTTGTGGAAGAGCGTGCCAATATGTAAATTGGTCGAAATGTGCTTAACTGTTAAAATTGCGATTTAAATTATGTCCGTCGTAGGACGGGATAAATATGGATGTTACAACGTGTTATGCACGGACTCTCAACAAGTGACTGGCTTCTTTTTAAATTATTCGTCAGGGAATGGGGTTAATGTCGGGGTCCGGGATTTTGGGAGAAGGTCTCAAGGGGTAACCCCTACCCATCCACATTTTTTCATCTGTTTTTTATCTATATTTGCCATTCTTGGTCCGATCGACATACATTGTTCAATCTTATTTAAAGCGTACCAGGCTTGCTGCGAGGGTTACCGGATTGCATAAGTGTACTGAACGGCCAAAGTGGCTGATATTTAACAAAGACCACGTAGCAGTCGAATCGCTTGGGCCAAAAGCGTTTATTTAGCACCTAAACAGGTGTATCCGGATGTCATGCCTGCTGCGTGGGTGTACCCGGATTGCAAAGGAGGACTAAGTGGCATATATATCCGCCATACAGCAGCTTATTAAAAATGGCCAATAAGCAGCCAAAAGTCGGTCAAAGGCGTGTTAGCGGTAATTATTTAGGAATTAGTCGTTTAATGCGTTTCTGTTTTTGTTTATTTGCTTAAAAATGGTGATTGTTAAAAACAAAGTGACCATTGCGGGCAGTATAATTGAATTTACGTTGATTCTTTTGAAATTCGCTCTATGTTATACTTTAAACGGCATTCAGCCACTGAAAGTGCAAACTATCATTTATTTTATTCTTCTTCGCCGCTTACCTCAAACTGAAAAATAATAATGCCATTGTTGAACTCAACAATCATATATATTTTTTCGTCTGTTGTTATATGTTAAGAAATAAAACGAGAGTAAGAATGAGGGTTGTAAGTGCAGTTACTCAGACAGATAAGAAAAATATGTTAGTCGCAGACAGAATACAAATTATTCTGTCTGCGACTAACATAGAATATATAGTCGCAGACAGAATACGAAGCACACAATGGTACGAAGCAGACTCTTATGTAATATGCTGCAGATTTGGGGATATATTTTTACTTTCCCTACAATGGTAATGTATAGAGGAAATATTTTGAAACAAAGTAGGGAATTGAAATTTGATAAATATACACGTTTTTAATACTATAGAATACAATTTAATACTATATAATATGCTATATTTGTTTTAGAATAGCGTATGTTCGTGCTTGTTTACCTGGGTTGCATATGTATAAACCCTTACTAAAAGGCTATGGGATCAAATTTCATGAAATTTGGTAGTTAGTTAATTATGTATATGTGCGGTTTGGGCATTTGTATAAAATAAAAAGTTAAATATAGCTATTCCTTTAGCTACATATAAAATCTATACAGGGTGTCCCAAAAAGTTTGAAACGCGCTTTAATTCTTTACCTGTTGGAGAAAAGTGGGCAATGCAAATTGCAAAAATGTTGAAAGTAAGGTAGGTAATAACACTACGTTAATGAAATAATCCTCCCACTAATTTTCAAAATGTTTTGATTTTTAAATTTTTATACGAGCCCCTTTAACAAATTTGGTCTATTAGAAAATTTTTATTTTTAATACAGCAAGATCATTAAAAAAAACGCATATCTGTATCTTTAAAATCAACTGAATTATGATAAAGGAAAAAGTCTGACTTATGCCACTTTTCCGTACCATGTGAAAGGCTGTTTCATCAGTGAAAATAGGGATCATAAACAAATTGACGATGGAAATTGTTTAGATCAAAAATACTTTAATATGTGTCAAAATGTTTTTTACCAGAAATGCATCTAAATAAAGCATTACACAGACAGAGATCATATAAAGCAGTGATACTTGCTACGTGGTTGGGTATCCTATGTATTATCATCCAGTTTTATCTTTTTTGTGATATGTCACACATTTACATTTCTAATTTGATATACGGTCCCCATTCACAATGTTCAATTTTCAATTAAATATAACTCGTTCAATTTTAAAGATACAGATATGCGGTTTTTTTAATGATCTTGTTGCATTCAAAATAAAAAATTTCTAATTGACCAAATTTGTCTAAGGGAGTCGTATAAAAATTTAAAAAGTGTAACTTTTTGAAATTTAATGGGAGGACTATTTCATTAACGTAGTCTTATTTTCTACCTTACTTTCAACATTTTTGTAATTTACATTGCCCACTTATCTCCAACAGGTAAAGAATTAAAGAGCGTTTCAATCTTTTTGGGACACCCTGTATATATCTTGCTATAATAAATATATAGCTAGTCCTTTAGCTGCATATATATTTTGCTATAATATAGCTATAATATAGCTATAATATATATATATAATGTAAAATATAGCTAGTCCTTTTTAAAAATGGCACTCAAAAATACGAAGGAAAAATGTATTACATAAGTAATCTACTGTTTTATTTATTTTTTATTTTATACTAGTATTTAAGGCCATTAAAATAAGAACATTAACACTCATAAAAATAATTTGATTAACAACGTTATTTCTTATTAAGGGTCGGAAATGGCCATCGTAATCTAAATTAACTCAGTTAAGTTCTGTCTCCTGGTCAATAGTCTATAAGTGTGGTGTAAACATGGTCTATACGTGTACACAGTTTTAACCGTCTGGGTCACCAAGGGGGAAAATAAAGGATCAGATAAGGCTTTCCGAAGAACCCCTTTTTTCCGCCCTCACGAGAGAAATCGAATATTTCCGCTGAGTTAGGTTCTGTCCTCCAGTTTATACTATATATAAGTGTGCAAAAACTCAGCCTTCTAGATCACCCAGGGGATTTCTGGAGGGTCTGAAAAGACTCTGCGAAGAAACTTATGTTCTCCACACCATGGGGACTAAAATACACCTTCATTAGATTCTTTTCCGAAATCGATACTATAACTGTGCAAACAATTAGCCTTCTAGTTCACCCAGGGAATTTCTGAAAGGTCCTGAAAGATTTTTAATAAACATTATTTCCCCCCCCCCTTGGAGGGGAACGGAAACCCAACTTAGTTATCTTCTGTTCGGTAATCGATACTATAAGTGTGCAAAAATTCAGTTTCTAGGCCACCCAGGGAATTTCTGGAAGGTCCTGCAATTTTTTTCGAAAAACTATATTTTCTCCTTCCCACTAGGTGGGACGTAAATACAACTTCATTCGATTCTGTTCTATAATCGATACTATAAGTGTGCAACAACTCAGCCTTCTGGGTCACCTAGGGAATTTCCGGCGGATATTGAAAGGCTTTTCGAGGAACCTTATTTTCTCCATCCCCCAGGGGAGGGACGAATATCCAATTTAGTTAGGTTCTGTTACCATAATCGATATATCGATTATGGTAACAGTATATTATGGTATACTATACACAGTAAACACAAACATCTGAAATTCACATACAAAAGTACATTAATGAGTGTCACAAATTTTACAACATTTTTTCCTTTGAAATATTTTTAGATCGAATTACCGTTTGAATTTCATATGCCGCAAGACGTAAGAAAACATACGTTATCTGAATAGGCCCTTCTGATTGGCTGGTATTTTCTTATGCGCTGTAACGTTTGAAATGTGCTTCCAAGATGGCGTTTGTTGACATCGTGATATACTTTTATTTTATAAAAATATTTACAAATACAACAAACAAATATAACAAAAGGTACTCTCTAAATTTTTCATTAACCTCACTATAGTCCTTTAGCTTAAAGCAAGATGTATAAAATTTTATTAGAAACAATAATCTGTTAAATGAAATCGAAGTTTGTTTTTCAATCCTTTACCAAATTCCATATCTAAAAAAATTGGCCTTTCACAATATTCGGAATTTAAAAATGAGAGCTTAGACAACGTTAAAAGGAATGGATTTTTCATAAAAAGCATCGTTTCTAAAATAAAAACATTATTGTAAATACATGATAAAAAAATCTGATGTGGGCAACACATGACTTTCCTTATATAACGTAATGAATTTACCACTTTTACAGTAAAATAAATAGGTTTTTCTCATAGTAGATACTAATATTCTTTCCAAGATATCGAATTTTCGACAATTAGTCGTCATTTCATTGATTTAGCGTCATTTTTATCCTTTTGGCGAGATTTTCGTTAATTTGTCAACATTTCAAAAAGTCGCCAAGTTGGCGACATTCCGCCAAAATTCGTCGCCAAAATCTCGCCAAGCATAATGGACAAAGAAATAAGTTATTCTTACAGCAGATAAATGACTATTGGCGTTCAAATACAAAAGTATTACTCAAAGTATCTTTTTTCATGAATGGAACGAGCTAGATCCACGAGAATGATGTCATCCAATATATCGCATGGTATTACTGAAAAGTGAACATGTCTCTCAAGAGGAAATATTTTTTTTTATTTTATATGACTTTCTGATAATTTTTTTGAAAAATGTGCAATATCTCGAGAACGGTTCATGTTAGCGTTCTAAAATTTATGCCTTCTTTCTTCTAATGAATCTTCGAAAAATTTTCTAATGAAAAATTACATAAGAAATGTCTATTTGCGTAACTTTATTAGCGGTTTTGATTTTTTGACGATTTTTTCAAAATTCCATTCGAAAATTCAGGGGGGTTCTGAACATTCGATCACGTATAAAAACAATAGGCTTCCAGTGTTTACGGATTGTGATTTTTGTACCAAATTTGATTCGAATCGGTCCATTCGTTCGTCAGTTATCGTCTCCACAGACTCACTGACACACACACATACTTTCACACACACACACACACACACATACACACACACACACACACACACACACACATACACACACAGAGACATCACTTCAAAAATGTTTGATTCGTGATCAGGGATGCTTGAAACGTGCTCTCCCGTCGAAAACTCGAATTCGAATTTTCGACCCCGTCACAATACTTTCCTTATACATTATGTATATAACGAAAGTAACAACACTCCGAACGTAATAGTATTAAGACTGTAGAAATTGTAGAGCGCCATCTAGGAATTAAATTTGAAGGAAATTGCATTATTCCCAAAATAAAAAATGAAGTTGTATTATCATGTCGATTTTAAATAGAATTCAATTCTCCTAAGATTTATAGATTCTGTTGAAATACGTTTAAAATACACTTACTCTTTTGAAGCTACTACTTCCCTTCGAGGATAAAGAAATATCTTGGAAGACACAAACACTATGAGTCGAGCGTAACCAAAATACATCGATACAAAGAGTAATGCTTCCTATTAATATTAGATTCCTTGCTTCCTATTAATATTAGATACCTTGCTTCCTATCAATATTAGATAATCGATAGACCAATAATGATTAAATTCACTTTTTAAATAGTGTTTTTGCATGAGTGCTGCTATTTTTAGAAACATTAAGAGCATTTTTGAAGCATTTTACGGTTGAAATCATAGATATTTAAATTATAAAAATGCACATTACCTGAAATACATTTGATCGCGAGCCGCCATATTGATTAATGTTTGCGGTTGATACCGATTGAATTTTTCACGAAATTTTAGTGTCTGAATTTCAGTGAAATTCCGTGTGTGAAACGTTTGTTTTATTTGTCTACACGCATATGAACCCTTTTTACACGTGACAGAGCATATGATGAACATATTTCACTAAACATTTGTGTTTGAAAGGAAGTTTCATTTACATTAAACGTTAAATCTCAGTTATTTCTATTTACTGTGTAAGTGTACAAAACTCAGCCCGCTAGGCCACCCAGGGAATTTCTGGAGGTTCTGGAAACAGGGTTTCTTTCAGGCATACTTCTGGGAGGGCGAAGCCCCTCCCCAGAAGACGAGTATTCGCCACCCCCCCCCCCCCCCCGGAGACATTTTATGTTAACCTAGTTTCTATTTAGGTGACACATCATTAAAATATATTTATATAGAGCAAATAGAAAACTTGCCCTCCCCACCCCCTAAAATTTCATTCGCTTCCCGGCCAAGAAGTCCTGAAAGGAACACTTGTCATGAGGTATCTAGCTCTTTCAGGGAACGCCCGGTAAGAGCGCGTAAGGAAAAGAACAAGGCCGTGAGTATATTAAATTTAAGAAATACATAAATTTATTTACAAAATATTATATATATATATTTACAATCATTAATTTAAATATTACTTCTTCATATGAATATAATGGATTGAAAAACAATTGTAAAGGGTCTTACAGACTAAATTGGGATGGATGGTAACCAAAAATTGAAATTGACTTGCCTAACGTTAATTTGAAAACAATAAATCAGAGAGAGAGAGAACAAAGTATATGTATTATGGAAAGGCCGCATAATGGTGACTCACCGACATCATTAGTTTTGCGTCTCGCATCCTTCTCCTTATTTCCCAGGGGAGACCTGAGCCCCAAAAAGTCGACTCTCTTTCTCAAGTCCAGAGACAACTCTCTCTCTCTCTCCTTCATCTCTTTTAAATTTCGAACTCTCTCTCTCTCTCTCTCTCTCTCTCTCATCATCTCTTTTAAATTTCAAACTTTCTCTCTCTCTCTCTCTCTCCATCTCTTTTAAATTTCAAACTTTCTCTCTCTCTCTCTCTTTCTCTCTTTATCTCTTTTAAATTTCAAACTTCCTCTCTCTCTCTCTCTCTCTTCATATCTTTTAAATTTCACACTTTCTCGCTCTCTCTCTCTTCATCTCTTTTAAATTTCAAACTTTCTCTCTCTCTCTCTTCATCTCTTTTAAATTTCAAACTTTCTCTCTCTCTTCATCTCTTTTAAATTTCAAACTTTCTCTCTCTCTCTCTCTCTTCATCTCTTTTAAATTTCAAACTTTCTCTCTCTCTCTTCAGCTCTTTTAAATTTTAAACTTTCTTTCTCTCTGTCTTCTCTCTCTCGTTCTTTCTTCTCTCTCTCTCTCTCTTTCTTTCTTCTCTCTCTCTTTCTCTCTCTCTCTCTCTCAGCAAAGCAACAGCAATAGCTTTTGATATTCTTCCTGTCAAACAACCCTTTTGTAAGCCTCAGCAAACTAATGACCTTTCGAGCGCTAATTCCAAAGGCCAGCAACCTCTTTGATTCCGTCCAACTTGGACAAAGTTGCATATTCCGGTAAAATGTGATCTCCAAAGACAACCTGCACATCCTGTTTTTGAGAAAGCAACAACAGGATGAAACAACCCAGAAAGCAACAGCAATAGCTCTTGATATTCTTCCGGTCAAACAACCCTTTTGTAAGCCTCAGCAAACTAATGACCTTCCGAGCTCTAATTCAAAAGGCCAGCAACCTCTATGATTCCGTCCAACTTGGACAAAGTTGCATATTCCGGTAAAATGTGATCTCCAAAGACAACCTGCACATCCTGTTTTTGAGAAAGCAACAACAGGATGAAACAACCCAGAAAGCAACAGCAATAGCTCTTGATATTCTTCCGGTCAAACAACCCTTTTGTAAGCCTCAGCAAACTAATGACCTTTCGAGCGCTAATTCAAAAGGACAGCAACCTCTATGATTCCGTCCAACTTGGACAAAGTTGCATATTCCGGTAAAATGTGATCTCCAAAGACAACCTGCACATCCTGTTTTTGAGAAAGCAACAACAGGATGAAACAACCCAGAAATCAACAGCACTAGCTCTTGATATTCTTCCGGTCAAACAACCCTTTTGTAAGCCTCAGCAAACTAATGACCTTTCGAGCGCTAATTCAAAAGGCCAGCAACCTCTATGATTCCGTCCAACTTGGACAAAGTTGCATATTCCGGTAAAATGTGATCTCGAAAGACAACCTGCACATCTTGTTTTTGAGAGCAACTGGTACCTAGGGTTGGTCCCTCAAAATAAAAACGTTAACTCCAGATCGAACCCCCAAAATATTGGATCATGGGTTTACCACGTGACAACACTGTCTGGAAAGGCTTTTCGAAAAACCTTATTTTCTCCTCCCCACGGGGGGAGACGGAAATCCTACCTCGTTAGGTTCTGTTCTATAATCGATAATATAAGTGTACAAAAATTGAGCTTTCTAGATCATCGGCGTTACTTCTGGAGCTTCTGGAAAGAGAGAAATACGTCAGATAACTATTATTACGTGAATTACTCAAATAATTTTTCAATTCATTATGAATTTAATAAATGAAATACAAAATAATTTGAAAAGCTCTTTTCTCATGATGGAATTGATTTCACCATAATTCTTTTGAAATTCGCTCTATTTTTTTACCTTATTGAAGAACATTCGGCCAAAGGAACTGCAAACTATCTTTTACTTTAATATTCGCTGTCTGATCTTATTTCTTTCAAACTGAAAAATAATAATCCTATTGTTAAACCCTATAATCATAAATAAGTTTCAGTTGCTGTTATAAGTTAAGAAAAACAAAAGCAGACAGAATAAGAATAAGAGTGTTGAAATTTCTCGACTGATGAGAAAAATGTGTTAGTTGCAGACAGAATACAAAGTGTTATTACTCATACATAGCAGACTCATTCAATTTCTTTGTTATCACACTCATGTGATATGCTTTTGTTTTTTAGATATATTTTTACTTTCCCTATAATACATAATCACGTGTAGAGGAAGTATTTTGGAATGGAGTAGAAAATTGAAATTTAATAAAATTACACGTTTGGGGTAATCTTGAACAATTATCAACTGTTTTAAGAGTACATCTGCGTATACGATACTGTCTCAGCTGCATATGTATCCATCTTAACTCAAACACTATGCTATCCTTTCATGAAATTTAACACTTGAATCGCTTATGAATTACTGTTGATTAAGTGTTGGTGTAATTTGAAAAAATATAGCTGTTTGTTTTTTAAAATGGCCCTTAACACGTTCGAGACGGTGACGGTCGGGACCGACAACGAACTTTCTGTTCGGCCGGCATCGGGCCATGAAGACCGACACTGAATTTTCCGTTTAGCCAGCGTCGGATTCTGTGAACCGGCTGTATCGTATCTGATAAATAAACTTAATTTCTAAAACATAAAAAGTACACTTACGAAACTTCATTTATATAACATGAAAAATACACTTACAAAATTTTAATTTAAACATAAAATATACACTTACACTGTTTCAGTGCATTTTATTGAAACATTCTAAACGTAAAGTGAAATACAGGGTCCCAAAAGGATTGAAACGCGATTTAATTATTTACCTGTTGAAGATAAGTGGGCAATGTAAATTGCAAAAATGTTAAAAGTAAGGCACGAAATAAGACTTAATAAAATAGTTCTCCCATTAATTTTCAAAAAATTACACTTTTTAAATTTCTATATGACCCCCTTAGACAAATTTGGTCAATAAGAAGATTTTTATTTTTAATGCAACAAAATCATTAAAAAAACCGCATATCTGTATCTTTAAAATCAACTGAATAATGATAAAGGAAAAAGTCTGACTTATGCCACTTGTTCACAATGTTCAATTTTCAATTACATATAACTGGCTTAATTTTAAAGATACATATATGCGGTTCTTTTTTAATGATCTTGTTGCATTAAAAATAAAAATTTTCTAATTGACCAAATTTGTCTAAGAGGGTCATATAAAAATTTAAAAAGTGTAACTTTTTGAAAATTAATGGGAAGACCATTTCATTAACGTAGTCTTATTTCCTACCTTACTATCAACATTTTTGCAATTTACATTGCTCAGTTATCCAACAGGTAAACTCCAACAAGTAAAAAATTAAAGCGCGCTTCAATCTTTTTGGGTCACTCTGTATAGGAAAAGTATTGGATTCGTGTCGAAAATCACAACTCGAAAGAATTAAAACGCGTTTTAATTTTTTTGGGACACCCTGTAGAATCTCTATTGCGTTGAGAATCTCTATTGCTAGAATCTCTATTGCTAGAATCTCTATTGCGTTGAGAATCTCTATTGCTAGAATCTCTATTGCGTTGAGAATCTCTATTGCTAGAATCTCTATTGCGTTGAGAATCTCTATTGCTAGAATCTTTATTGCGTTACTTTCTGTCTACACTCTGTACGGTCAAGCATCCACTCAGTGCTCTCTTCCGACTGAATGGAAAGTATATAAAAATCGGCTCCGTCTCGAACGTGTAAAAAAGAAAGAAACTTAAAAAAAAATAATAATACAGAAGTATTATACATTTGTTTTAGTTTATTTTGCACTGAAACGAATTACCCGGCATTGTCCTGTTCCTGACTAAGCATCCGTATGCATATAACTCAAATACAGATCAAATACCCTGGTCTTTTATTTTTTAACTTTTAGTTGGTAACTTGTTGTTTTCATTGACTTGAAATCGCTAAAATTCAAATGACAGAAACTTCATCAAAATTGTTTATCTTGGCGTATCAGAAGTGATTGCATGGGATTTCTCATGGAAAATGCCACACAAAACAATAATTTGCTAAATATGGATGTGCATATTTTATTTCTTATCTCAATATTTATTTCGTGTCATTTCTCTATGTCATAAATCATCACCGCTGTTTGACAAATTATGCGTTCCTCGATCTTCTCTGCTTCGTACCATAAAAACTATAGCATACAGAAATGCAAAACTTGGTACATGTGTACAAAAATGTTTGAGGAACAAGCATAAATAGACCGTTTATTATTTAGACTTTAGTTTAAGAAATACTTAATGTCAAATTCAAAGACAGAATATTTCAGCTGCGAATTCGCCGTCTAGACAGACTAACAATAGCATGACCACGGATTTTTGCAGGCATGTACTTACATAGTTACATTTTTGCAAGACGGAACCCTTTTTTTGGAAATTCGATGTAGTTTATGAATTATTCTACTTTTTATGCACTGAAGTGAAACATTTTTCTGTGTATAGACGCATCCCTCGAATTTCTCTCTCTCATACCACAAAAACCATAACATGCAAAAATATGAAATATGGTACATTTGTAGAGGAATAGTATGGAAATACACTAAAATAAACCGTTTTGCGATTTAAACTTCAGTTTGTTGCATATAGATGCAAGAGTATCACTACAAGTTCTTATAGTGTCTGCTGCGTGGTAAATGTCCACACGTTCGGTCAGAACACTATAAAAACTTAATATGTTCATAAAACATAAATTTAAAGGCTGACGTGATCGTATAAGGTTTAATCTGAAATTAAGAAGTAATTAAATGGTTTGGAAATGAACATGCAAACCGGTTAGATTTAAAATAACAATAACAAGTTTTTTTTACACAATTTAACATTAAAATATGAAAAGAGTTGCTCCCTTAAAATATTAACACATCGTAAATCATTAATACATCGTAAACCACTAATTCTACCATATTCTTACTCACAATTCTCAAGTATTAAAATAGTCACACAATTCAAAAAGGTTATCTCTTCTTCAAATTCCAGAGTATTATTTAGCACGAACATACATATTTTGAGAGTCTGACTTGTGGCTTTTAAAACAACGCATTTGGCTTGGGGCCACAATGCAAGATCATTAATCCCTTCAGGTAGCGATAATTAAAAGAGAGAGGAGAGATATAATTCAACTTAGAGTATTGCATGAATCCAAAGGCCTACCTCCTGTTCTGAGTCCAGCACGGGCTCGGGTGCGATGACATGACGAAGGCGGGCGAAACATCATCTCGCTCCGGGGACGATTCTACAACCTCACCCTATCAGTTCGTAAAAAGCACTCTCCTTTCCAACTCAAAATTATCTTCTTGAAAAAACTAAAAGACTACTTACTATTGAAAGTCGATCTCTCCTCCCTCTTAAATTTCCATTCGCTCCAAGGATTAAAACCCCTTTAATATTATTGGAAGGTGTAATGTTACTGTTTTACCAGTGGCTAGACCATGACAGGGGGCTTGGTCAGAAGCCCCTGAATTTATCGATGCAGCTGGTCAAGATCCCACGCTCCGGCGTGACACCTGGGTCCGGGTGCGCCTCTTACCACCCGCGGAGCTTTCCTCCATCTTGGATGAGCCTCCCGCTGGCATGCCGTCCGAATCCACTGACCGTTCCCTTTGCAGGTGGCCAGAGGGGAACCATATACAAATTTGTAACAGGGCTAGGGACCGTCCTTTTCAGGTCGCCTTCCTCTCCAATATTTAGCAATGTTACATATTTTTGTAAAACACTATGTGACAGTGTCAATGCAATTCTTTGGTATCAATGCTATCCCCGTGTTTACCGCAGATTACGACCATGTTAAATCTGCGGGTGCAAAATTCCTTCAGAGAGGTCTGTAGTAGAGAAGGAAAGTACGGTCTTTGTGGATGTTGTCAACACTGATTTCGGTTAAAACTGTGTGACTTACGGTTATAATATAATCCGGCCCCTGTAGTGCATCGAGAAAATGATGCATGACAGACAAAAAAACTACAATTTAACTTAAGTACCCTCGCATTATGAGAGTATCAATTTATTAGCTTCGTCCCCCAAAATTGCGAATACAACAAGCATTTAACTAATATATTCATGCATATTTGCTTTTTAATATCATGTTTTTTACTTTTCCTGCAATACATGATAATTCATAAGGAATGTATTGAAATCGTGTCGAAAATCGTAACTCAAGTTTTCGACGGAATCTACGCGTTTAGAACACTTTACGACCTGCAAAAAACGATTTTCGCATGATGTTTGTGTGTCTGCCAGTCTCTATAATGTATGCATCCACTCTAGCTGAAAACTAATAGATCAAATAAAAAAATTGGTAGTTAAGTCACTGGTAGGTTACCCCTAGATTACTCGTAGGTTACCCCAAGTTACTCGTAAGTTCGAAGAAATGACGAAGAAATATTTAGAGAAACGGGAAACAAACTACTTAGTTATCAAAAACCTTCTCAAAACATTTTCATGGGGACGCTACTGTGTGGCCATAGTAAAGTACCATGGTCGTATATAGTAAAGTGACCCTGCCCGATCAGGTAAAAGGGATAGCAGCACCCCTAACGGAGAATTTAAAGGTTTGAATAACTAACACGGCAGCAAAAGCTGATTGTAAAGGTGTCATCACTGTCTGAGTAATACAAATTCGCAACAGGAATGCATGAAACACGTATATGGAAGGCAATAATTACTTATCAAAAAGTTGTATCATCCGGATGTCAGACACAGTGACACCTGCAATGCATGCCAAAGGAGGCAGTGATACTATTTTTTCGAATTCAAATGTACGTCGTTGCTGACGTGTAGTTTATTTTTGCATTTCTGTAAAATTCAGTCATTCCCCATTAACTCTATTGTGTCAAGTAAAAACTTTCTGTAACAGCTTTATTATCGATTCCTATTCATTACACAATGCTGTGCAAAATTGTAATTGTCGTTTCTCTTCTATACATCTTTGCTGCCGAGTCCACCATCTTAACTTTTTTTTTAATTCGTCATTACGAGCGCTGAAATTAATTATATTTGATCGTGCATTTTATTTTTACCATTAGCGTGTACACTCGTGGTCCTTTTCTTACAAAGTTATTGGGGTGCTTAAAGACTTTCTTAGAAACCCTATACATGTACTACGCATTCTATGGAGAATTGTATAAAACACGTAACTAACTAGGCCTTAAAGAAATAAAACTGTTTAAAAGCATTTTATAAGAAATTCAAGAAAAAAGCAATCTTGTAAGTAGAGAATCTTTTTATAAACGGAAACAGCTGAATTGACGCTCAGAAGTATTTCAAGCGTGAGTCCAGAAGAGATTTACACCCTTCAAGAGCAGTTTTCTTTTTAATATTTCCAACTCTGGGGAACGTATAAAATATTAAATGCGAAAATATGTTTTCGGAAACTACTTTTTCCATCACTACCACTAAAAAACCTTCAAGATTTAAAATAATTTAAAATAAAATATACTTCAAATCCTCAATTTTGAAATATTTAAACAGTTTAAATCTTATTCGATTATAAATAGCTGCTTCGTAAAGTAATTTGTTCATCCCATTATTATCTCTACGAATTAATAAATATATCATATTTCTTAAAAAAAAAATTGTTTCATTCCTTAGGAAAACGCTACACTCTAAATGGACAAAGTAAAATGTTTAATATCTTGAGAAGTATTCGCGATAACACCTAAACAATAATATTCATTCACTTTTAGTTAAAAATCTAAGGAATGATCTATTATTAATTTGTTAATAATGAGCACATTTAAACTTTTTGTTGCAAAAATTCTGTCATATATTTTTACTAAAATTGTTTGAAACATCTATTTTTCAGGATCTATAGTAGATAGAGCTTAGATGATGACTGATATGGATTCAGCATAAAATTTCGGAAATGTAGAAGCTGGTTCATAAAGGATTTCCCTTTCCGGAAATGCCACTTTCAGTGTTTCGAAAATTAATCTGACTGTATGGAAGGAGCATGTAGAAGAGTATAAATCCTCATCAACAAAGCAAGCATATTTACATTCCAGAAATATTACTATCCGCCGTTTGAAAAAGACATTACATATAAAATGAGAATTTTTACAACAATTCATAACATAATTATTTTTAGAATGTTTTTGCGGTGAAAAATAATTGAGATTATATTATTAGTAATTATTAATTAATTTGGTGATATACTTTGTATTTAATACTCATTTTATTTGTTAAATTATCCTAATTTGGCCTCGTAATTGTGATTATGTGTACGGTATCAATCGTTCGTCAAATAGCCCATCTGTTTGCAGCGCCCGGTATCAAACTGTGAATAAACATCATTCTTAACAGATGAACAGTAAAATGCAACACTCAAAAATAATGATACGTTTGTCATATATTTTTTTAAATTCTTATTTGAAGTTATTAAAATTATTTTTCAAATTTTCATTTGCAATTTTAAAATTCGTATTCATCCATTTGACATTATCAATATATATTTTATTAATCATTAAGTATTCCAATTAAACTTTTGGAACCCAGTTGTGATGACAGACTCAGACTGAAATTTTGATAGACTTTAAAGTCAAATCCTTAATTAAAATATAATTCCCTCATGAACGGTTAAGGGTACCTTTGGATTTTGCTTTCCATGTCATCTGACGAGGCATCTTGGACATAGTCGTTTTAGGCAAATTTTATTACAACTCATCTAGAATTTCTACCAGGCACACATCCTATTTCCAAAATCTTCTCCATCTAGCTGAATGTCAATTCTCTCTGTAGTCTGAATTGAATTGTCTTCTTTTTTTCTCAGACTTGTATCTCTCCAGGCTCCGCCTTCATTCCTTTCCCTTGAGTCCATTGACTGGTAAGCTAATGCGAGGATGCTGTCACTGGTCCAAGATAAACTGGGGCGTAACTGCTTGAGGTCCTAAGGACCACGTAACCCCCTCGATGTGTGTAGACATTCTTTATTTTCCCATGATAAATTAATTAGAATTTAACGCCAAGTCTTGTCGTCAACCGTTCTGCTGTATTGTTAACTAAAGCTAACTTTTTATTGCATAAGCCTCGACTTGACGTTAATATTACTTGGTACCACATCATCTTAAATCGTAATATGAAATATTCCCCACTGCCAAAGTCAATCATGTATATCATTACAGTTTTTACCAATTTTCGAAAACAGCGTTCGAGAAGTTAAGGTTTCCTCTTCCAATCTATCTCTCTTCTGAAGTACAACACATCACTTCCCCAAATTGTTAAAACAGTAGCATACAATTTCATTTATTTCTATTAGTTCGTACAAGAGATATCGTGACCCAAGGTAAAAAAACACATTGTTGAAAACGGTTAATTCGTTTCTAAAGATACTCAAAACGTGCAATTCCCTCCCAATCCGACAGACGAACTTTTGACCTTATCTTATAATATACTAGGGAGCCCCGACCCCTGTTCGCTACGCTTATCAACTCCCGAGGTTCGCGAGCTCTTTCTTTACGTTTGCTGCGAAGGCGCAACACGCCCATTGGAGCAATCTCTTATTCACTAGTATTCAACACTTCCAGATCTCGCTTTGCGAGCTATGTGTTTTCCATTCTTTCTTTATACAGTGACAAAAAATCGTGTTTCGTTTGTTTAAATCAATAATTTAAATATTAGAGGGAAGGGTGGTAATATAGACCCTGCAGGTATTATGGATCCCCTCCATTCCTCGGACGAAACGAGGCGCACTCTAGTGGCGGAGAGGTAAATCAACTCTAATCAATCCCCCTTAAATAAGAGATTACCATTGCCGTGCATTATTGAAGGAGCATTTGTATTGTGAGCTTTGATAATTTCATTCTATTCGCGAATGTTTAGCAAGGTAAGTGATATACAAGTTTTATGGGTATGTATGTTGCACAATGCGCAGATTTCGATGTCATACCTTGAACTACACTAATTTGACGATAATATGTCGTAACCAGACTTCAACGGTTTGGTAAGGTTTGGGAGTTGTGATGTGATATTTTCAACATGGTGTTGCTGGTAATATGAATCCCCAGAGTGCAAGAATCTAACACTGATTCTGACCAATCATTCCATTCTGACAACTCTGGCGACTCACCGCTCGATCTCCAAGTGGGGGAGGACCAACCTGGTGTACAAAATGCCAACTGTCTCTTCTGTGACTTAGCTTTTACTGATGACTGTCATGGAGAACTATGAGTTATGTGTGTGATGTGTGAATTATGAGCACACAGTGAATGTGCTGGAGCCGAGAAAGAAATTTATATTTGCGACTTTTGTAAATAATTTATATTTTTTCAGCGAGTTCATTTTTGAAAGTTCATTTTGAAAGTTCATAAAGTTCATTTTTGACGAATACGCTGTGACTATTTCATGGGGTCCATAATACACGCACTTTAAAAAAAAGCAAATGATTTCACTTTTTTTGGTAATCGCATTATGGAGGTTACTGTAAATATTCTAAAAATTATTCCTCCTGTCGTGGCCAAAGCTGATTAGCATATGCGACCAACCATTAGCCATGCGACCAAAACGGGTAAAATTAGCTTAAAATGTAGTCGCACTGTACAAAAAATAAAGTGGGGGTCCATATAACCACCTTTTTCTCTACTTCTTTTGAAATGACACAAGCGTTATGCTCGCAAACTCCTGGAACTCAAGGGCTTCGACCCCATTCCGCTGCCGCTTATTAACTATCCGATTTCGCTTAACGAGCTCTTTCTTCATAGCTGCTACGCATGCGTAATAGCCTAAGGGATCCGCCTCTGCTGGCTGATGCTCACCAACCCCGTAACTTGTTTCGCGAGTCCTTGAGATCCAAGGATATAAATGATTACTATTATGGAGTGTCTTAACCGTACTTAACCGATTAAGAACGATTAGTTAAGTTAACTTAAGTGAACGTACTTAACCGTTGTTACACTGTACTTTACAATTTTCTGTGCGTATGGAAAAAACGGAGCACATGAGTAATTTTTTTTCAAAACTGGGGTATCAGAAATCGAGTGGTGCTATTTCTGATTCTGTATTATTTACGTAGCTGGAGCTTATTTGACGCCGGGTAATTCATTCTGCAGAACACGGAGGAAATTGATAATTTGGTCTGCGCTATAGATGTGAAAGGTTTCAAAATAGTTTATATGAACATCGATAAGATAAATGTACCTAATCCATCGACATCACTAAATTGTTGACAACCTGAAAAAAGGAACTTTAAAAGAATGTTTACAAATTATTTAAAAATAAAAAACTCTGCATAAAATCTGGTAAGTATGGAATTTTTTTTTCACTATGATAGAGATTTTGATACAAGTGGTACAAATGTCGTATGAGAAAGAATAACAATTTTAATGTGGAAAAATTGGAATTTATCAAATGCTCTGAATAAAACTTTATAAACCCTTGAATCTTGGTTAGTCTATAAATTTTAAGGCTTAAAGGAGCGTAGGAACAAAATCTTTATCAGTAGAAAGAGTGGAAATTTTACTCAACCTGGTAAATTTCACTAAAACTTTATCAATGACCAGCATCAAATACCCAACGTTGCCCGGAATTTAAGATCCGAAACTGATTAAATTTCACCGGAGCATACAGTTTAATTGTTCCTGTCATTTGACGGGCAATATAACCAGGGTCATTTTTTACCGTACAGACAGCAGGCAAATGCAGGAGTCGCGATTATTTAGGAATCCATTTCCTTTGCCTCATTAACATATCTTACTTGTATAATGTTTTGAAATATGTTTTATTACTTCTTACCGTCACTTTTGCACTTCGCAAATGTCCATCTGAGCAGAAAAGCATATAGCAATTTAAATTAATTTTCAATATTGCGAGACCCATGCTATGCTCTTAGAAATTAAATAAATCGAAAATTTTGATAATTATGTTTAATTAGTATAAAAAAATTTCATTATTTAGAAAATATTGACATGATGTGATTGTTAAAAGCTGGGCCAACATGTATCAATTGTTTATATGGCAGCTCTCCTTTTTCATTTGGGGATGGTTCGCTATAGGGCTATAGGTATTGAAATAATGTTTATTTTTAATAAATATGAAAGTGGGACGTGTGGAAGACCCAGACTACACGACCAACCCGAAAGCTTATGGCAGCAAATTGTGTGGCCGGCAAAGTGGGACGTGTGTAAAATTTTACTTGTATGATTTTATTCCAAATCATTATTTCAGAAAGTAGAACAGTGACCGCGGATAATTTAAAAAGTGAAATTACTTTTCGGTGCGGATTTTTTATCGGCACTAATTCTGCCATATCAAGTCTAAATTTTCATTTTATTTTATTTATGGCCTGATGGGCCATTGATCAATTTTTACTTTCCTATAATATGTAATTATAGTATGGAGAAAGTATTGTTTCCGCGAAAATTTTCGAATTCGAGATTTTGATGATAATATATGTTTTAGGACTTCCTGAACACGTTTTGACTATTTCTGGTGTGATGTCCGTCTGTCTATATGTTTGTGATCGATTTCTTGTGTACACTATACCAGCCACAAATATTAATAGGTTTTCCCGAAGCTTTATATCTGGCTTGTAATCGAAGAATCTAGAACTAGATAGAATTTCTAAAATTCGAGCGAAAACTTTGAAATTTATTCGAAATTTTATATTTTTTTAACATGGCAGCATAGGGCCAAATTTAATATAATCTTGCACAGGGGTTATTTATGGCTCAATTATCTAGCGACATAATAGTTTCAACAATTGTTGTGAAAAATAGCTGCGATACAATTTTTTGTTCATGACGTCATTAGCCCCTCCAGGAATAAGTTGCCCTACCACACCCCTCCCCACCCACTCACCCAGAGGGGTACATTGTCAAGTATGGTATCAACCGAAAGATTTGTTAATCCATTTAAAGTGGATGGTAACACGATATAATTGTCATTAAATGTCGTTACATAACCGTCATCATATAAACGTTAAAAATCCCCTCGGGAGGGGAGGGGGGGGGGACACGTTATCCTATCCGGGGGTACTGTGTCATGTATGGTATCAATTAAAAGATTTTTTTTCAAGCCTTCTTACGTAAAGTGTGGCACTCAGTCTATAATTGCAATCATTTGGACCCTTGATACCGATTTTTCAAAATTCTTCTTTTAAAATTTGAAAAAAAAAAACGTACTAAAAATAGATTCTGGTATGAGAAAGTACAGTTGAGCCACACCACAGTTAATTTTAACGGCAGTCATTTCCTAAATAGGTAATAGTTATCGCACGCAGAGCATGATATTTTACACGGACCATTAACATCTACCGTTAATATTTTATTGATTTATTTTACATAAAAAGTGTTTTCATAGAAAGGAAGGATGTGAATCAGTAAGATCTTCAACATTCGAGAAAGCTGCAATAAATAAGAATATGGCGTGCAGCTAGATAAAATAAGCACAGAAGTCTTATACTCTGATTCTATAAGTAAAATCTTAAGCAATGTAATTGAGCATAACTGCACAAGCAAGCTGTTTCGAGAATACGCGTTTCTGCAGTTTCAGGAGATTGTGCAAAACATGTGAGATTGGGCTCCATTTGCATCTTGTTTGCCACATTGTTTTGCTCCCTTCTACTGGACCTTTTTATTTTTGCTGATACAATTTTCTGCTACAACTAGATCCTTGTGGCCTGATATAGGGATTTTTCCCAAACCTTAGGGACTTTTGAACTCAAATTGATGCTATAGGTACAAAATGATTTTTTTTACGAAAATTCTCATAAGTAGGATCATTTAGATTTCTACATTTTAAAATGATGAAATTCGAACTTTTTTAAATATGTACTAAAATGGGAATGGCACTTCTATTATTTTAAATATTTATTTTCAATGATTTTTTACAAAATAAATTATATAACTTATAAAATCATTGTATTAAATCTAAAAAATTAATTTACTAAATCTTGCAAAGTAAAAGATATAAGAAAGTAAAACATAGCAGAAATCAAGGGCGGGTTACTTTTTTCACTACCAAAATTGAAATTGATAGCATATTTATTTTCAAAAGTGTTTTTCATAAAGAAGAGTGAACATACTAGAATTAATTTTTATCCAACTTAGTAGTTTTTCCTTCTCAAGTTAGATTTAAAATTACGCACCAAATCTATAATAGTTTTAAAGTATATTTAACGTATATAATGATATTGATTTTGTCAATACTTTAAGAACCGATTTTTAAATTTTTGTCTTAAATGTGAATTCATAGCTTTGTAAATAAATATCATTCTTAATATTATGGAAAATTAGTTTTTCTGACTCTATGTAAGTATTACCCAATTTCTTACTCGTATTTACTCAGGTTATGAAGAAACTAGATGGCAAATAAATTGAACAAATCGACAATATTTAAATTGTTATTGTTGAGACCCAGACCGTTTGACCTACCAGAAAGGTGTAAGGTAACCGTTTGGACGGCCGGGAAGAGCCACCCAATCTCGACCGGAATCCAGTGGGGGAGGCTTCCAGAGTGACCGTACATTTCTGTCCCTACAACCAACCTCTCGAAAGGACTAACGGACCCACATATTTAACGTGATTGTACTCCACGTCAACACGGCGGCAGTTTTGGCAGAGGAGGGAATCGAACCCGGGCCTAGCGAGTGCAATTGCTGCGAGCTAACTACTTGGCTACCGTGCCCTCAATGCTTAATTGTGAAAAAACAGGGTCGTTTATTTCAACTATACAGATACATTCAATATACTTAATACTAAAATCTTCATTTTAAGTTGATCATTATTTTAACTTGGCTGAAAAGGAGAAAAATACATCTATGTTTCAACATTCGCAGCATAAAGGAAAATAAATATCGTGATTTAAACATTTTTTACATTCAGTTATTATTGTTGTAAGTCACATTTACAAAATGAAGATAATTATCGAAACTCTCATATTTCGCCACGTTATTTTATTTGTCTATCTATATTAAAAAAAAAGTAGTTGTAGCCGCTGTTTGGCAAATTTTTTGTTTCTCAAGTTTCTCTGTCACGTAGCGCAAAATCTATAGCATATAAAAATATGAAATTTCTTACATTTATAGAGAAATATTAGGGAAACACGGTGATATAATAGATTGATTTTTTAAATTCAAGCGACAACTTTGAAATTTTATATTTTTGTAACATGGCAGCATAGGACCAAATTTGGCATAATATTGCATAGGGATTATTTATGGCTCAATTATCTCGCGACATAATATTTTCAATCATTGTTGTGAAAAATTGTCGGGATACAATATTTTATTCGTGACGTCATTAAACCCTCAAGGTATAAGTTACCCCCACCCACCCAGAGGGGTGCATTGTCAAGTATGGTATCAATCGAAAGATTTTTCATGCCCTTTAAAGTGAAGGATAACACGATATAATTGTTATTAAACGTCATTATATAAACGTTATCACATAAACGTCATTAACCCCCTCGGAGGGAGGAGGGGACATATTTTTCTCTCTAGGGGTACATTGTCATGTATGATATCAATCGAAAGATTTTTTTTCAAGCCTTCTAATGTAAAGGTTAGCACTCTATAATTGCAACCATTTGGACCCTGGATACCGATATTTCAAAATTCTTCTTTTAAAATTTGAAAAAACTACTAAAAATAGATTCTGGTATGGAAAAATAGAGTTAAGCCACACCTCAGTTAATTTTAACGGCAGTCATTGGCAAAGCCCTAAATAGGTAGCAGTTATCACACGGCAGAACATGATATTTTATACCGACCATTAACACGTACCGTTAATATTTTTTTGATATATTTTTTATAAAAATCTCTTTTCTTAATATATTTATATGCAAGTACACCAATGTATCTTGATATATTAATAAGACAATAGATTTATAAAATACTAGCAGCATACCCGTTCTTCGTGCGGAGTATATAAAGAAACTTATAATTTGCAATCATTTGCAAATTCTGTTAAAATATTAAATTTATTGCTCCTAATGAGAAGGTTAAGAATATCTGTTTTCACTATGTAAAATTATCTTCACGAGCAGATCTGAAGAATAAAACATCCTGGCCCCTTTTGTAAGCAAATTTACAAAAAAAAAAAAAAGCATTGAATCAATATATGCAGCCCCGTACTACTTATATTGTCGCAGATTAGAAAATATGCCAGTGTGTTAGTAGAAGATTACTCGTATTACAGTATGAGTCTCAAAAATCTTTGCCAAAATAAAAGAGATGACGTAATAAATTGAAAATATCAATAATCCCCGTACTCTTTATACCAGAAGGTCGTAATTGATTCCCATATATGCCATTATATATAAAAAAATATGCCAATATACCTGTACTTCTTATATTCTCGTAGATTAGAAGATATACCCGTATATTTGTGGAAGATTACTCGTACAATGTACAATATATGAGTTTAAACAATTTTTGTCATAATAAAACAATTACATAATAACTTGAAAATATCCATAATCCCTGAATCAATAATCCCCCAAAATATCAGTAATAAAAACGTTTAAACCTGAAGACCGTAATTGATATTATCCAGTCAAAAATGCTATAAGAGAAACCAAATCGTTCTTTTCTAAAATATATTTTTATATCCATTTATTTATTATTCAAATCGAAAAAATAATAATTAAAATTAACAGACAGATTTAATTTAATTGCGGTTTCTGAGCAACATAATATAAGATAGAATCTGCCTCATAAACTGCGAAATTAAATAACCATTTTGATTTCTTTATACTTTTCATTATTCAGTAAAAGCTTGTGAAAATAAACCATGGAGATAGATTTCCCATTTAAATCATGTTTCAAACAATTCATATTTTCAGAAAGTGACTAATTAGCGCAAAAAATCTCCCATCAAACTCAGAGATAAAGTTTTAATTCATTTTCAAACGATTTTCAAGCTTTCCGTTTGGATAAACCACGGAGTTAGAGAGTAGAACTCTTAGGAAAGAGTTTCGTTTTTCATTAATATCTCGACAACTCCTAGTCTTAGATACTCGAAACTTGGGCTAAATTTATGAGAGGCTATTTCAAGGCTATCCACAAAATTTCATCAAATTCGGTTCAGCCGTTCTTCCGTGATAATGAGACAAACGAAAATTTCGTGTTTGACTAATATCTCGAGAACCACTGATCGTAGAAACTCCAAACATGGACTAAATTTTAAGTGGGACTATTCCCAGGCTACCACAAAATTTCATCAAATTCGATTCAGCAGTTCTCCCGTGATGACGGGACTAACAGACAGAGAGACAGATTTTCAATTTTATTTATATAGATATATCTATGTTATAGCTAGGGTTACATTGTCATATGTGGTATCATTTGCAGGATTTTTTTTCGAGCTTTTTAATGTAAAGGGTATCACTCTATAATTGCAATCATTTGGGCCCTTGATACTGATATTTCAAAATTCTTCTTTTAAAATTTGAAAAAGAAAGCAACAAAAAATAGATTCTCGTATGAAAAAATAGAGTAGACCCACAATACAGTTAATTTTAACGGCAGTCATTTGCAAAACCCTAAATAGGTAACAGTTATCGCCCGGCAGAGCATGATATTTTATACGGACCATTAACATGTACCGTTAATATTTTATTGATCTGTTTTATATAAAAAATATTTCTGTTAAATTGGAGAAGTAGATAAAGCCTGTGAACAACTCCAGAACGCTGCAGCAAATAGAAGTATTGAATGCAGCTAGATAAAATAAGCAAAATGTTTTATACTCTGATTCTATAAGTAAAATCTTAGCCAATGTAATTGAGCATAAATGTACAAGCAAGCTGTTTCGAGAATACGCGTTTCTGCAGTTTCAGGAGATTGTGCAAAACATAGATTGGGCTCCATTTGCATCTTGTTTGCCACATTGTTTTGCTCCCTTCTACTGGACCTTTTTATTTTTGCCGATACAATTTTCTGCTAGAACTAGATTCTTGTGGCCAGATATAGGGATTTTTCCCAATCCTTAGGGACTTTTGAACTCAAATTGATGCTATAGGTACAAAATGATTTTTTTTACGAAAATTCTCATAAGTAGGATCATTTAGATTTCGACATTTTAAAATGATGACATTCGAACTATTTTAAATGCGTTCTAAAATGGGAATAGCACTTCTATTATTTTAAATATTTATTTTCAAAGATTTTTTGCAAAATGAATTATATAATTTATAAAATTATTGTATTAAATCTAAAAAATTAATATACTAAATCTTAGTAAAAGATATAAGAAAATTAAAGATTAGCAGAAATCAAGGACGGGTTACTTTTTTAACTACTAAAATTGAAATTGATGGCATATTTATTTTCAAAAGTGTTTTGTCATCAATAAGAGTGAACATACTAGAATTAATTTCTATCCGACTTGTAGTTTTTCCTTCTCAAGTTAGATTAAAAATTACGCGCCAAATCTATAATAATATTAAAATATTTTTAACATACATAATGATTTTGATTTTGTCGATATTTTAAGAACAGATTTTTAAATTTTTGGCTTAAATTTGAATTCATTGTAAACATAATTCTTAATATTATAAAAAATTAGTTTTTCTGACTTTATTTAAGTATTACATAATTTCTTATTCTTATTTACTCAGTTTATGAAGAAACTAGATGACAAATAAATTGAAAGAACCGAAAATGTTTAATTGTGAAAAAGCAGGACCGTTTATTTCAACTATACACATACATTCAATATACTTATTGTTGTAAGTCACATTTGCAAAATGAAGATAATTATCAAAACTCTCATATTTCGCCACACTATTTTATCAGTCTATCTATATTTAGAAAAAATTAGTTGCCGCTGCCGCCGACTTCGCTGTTTGATAAATTTGTCGTTTCTCAAGTTTCTCTGTCACGTAGCGCAAAATCGATAGCATACAAAAATATGAAATTTGGTACATTATTAGAGAAACATTAGGGAAACACGCTGATATAATAGATAGAATGTTTTTAATTCAAGCGACAATTTTGAATTTTATTCGAAATTTTATATTTTTTAACATCTCAGCATAGAAACAAATTTGACATAATTTTGCATAGGGGTTATTTATGGTTCAATTATCTCACGACATAATAGTTTCAATCATTGTTGTGAAAAATAGCTGCAATACAATTTTTTGTTCTTGACGTCATTAGCCCCCTCGAGGGATAAGTTACCCCACACACACACACACACACTCACCCAGAGGGGTACACACACTCACCCAGAGCATGATATTTTATCCGGATCATTGATATATACCGTTAATATTTTACTGATATATATTATATAAAAATGTTTTGTTTGAATTGAAAATTAACAAACACTATACGTAGTGTCGTACAAGACAGAGCACCAGGCGCGAAGCGCCAGTTGCTCCAGTTTCAATATGTGGTTCTTATCGTCAAACTGTGACATTAATTCTGTGACCCTAATTGGAGGTTCGAGGTTTTTATTTACTACTTTTTATTATTTATCCTAGCTCCTAGTGTGGCAGTTTGTTGCACATTTAGAGTTTAAGCAGTTTGGGGGGTTGATGCAGATCTAAGGGTTACCTAGCGTTTTGGCAGTTTAGTGTTTAGAATATTTTTTTTTTTTTTATTTTATTTTTTTATAAAATAATAGTCGCGAGTTTTATTTTAAAATCAGATGTTTGAGGTGGGATCATTTAATTCCGATTATCGATGTTTAGAACAGCGCGGGGTCTCTTACGAGATTTGGCCTTGCGATGATCATAGTCATGCAGATTGAATAACAGTTCGTTTGGAACGGATGGCAAATTTCTGTAAAATTTAAGCGCTAGCTTTTTAATTTGGGCTCTAACAGTTTTTATTTTGAAGTCATTCCTAATTACCGAGTTTCTTAAGTACCTGGGGGCTTTCCTGATAATCCGTAGGATTTTGTTTTGTTTTGTCTCTAGGAGGTCTATTGTAGTTTTACAGGCATATCCCCATACGGGTGCTGCATACAGCATTCCCGGGCGGATGACCGATTTATAAATTAGGAGTTTATTTTGATAACTTAGATTTCCGTTTCCTATCATTGGGTATAAGGCTCCTGTGGCCATATACGCTTTTTTGATTAAGTTCGTTACGTGCTGTTTCCAGGTTAGGTGGGAATCTATCGTTACACCTAGGTATTTAGTAGATTTTTCCGCTTTTAGGGCATGGCTGTTTATGTACAGAGGCGGCGGAGGTTTACGTTTTCTTGAGAAATAAATCCAATGACATTTATTGGGGTTTAATTTTATTCGCCATTTTTCCAGCCAAGTTTGGAGTATGTCTAAGTGTTGTTGTAGCTGTCTGTGCATTACTGAGACAACAAACACTCAGAACGCTCAAGAACGCTACAGCGAATAGGAAGAATATTGAATGCAGCTAGATAAAATAAGTAAAATGTTGTATACTCTGATTCTATAAGTAAAATCTTAAGCAATATAATTGAACATAAATGCACAAGCAAGCTGTTTCGAGAATACGCGTTTCTGCAGTTTCAGCAGGTTGAGCAAAACATATTAGATTGGGCTCCATTTAAACCTTGTTTGCCACATTGTTTTGCTCCCTTCTACTGGACCTTTTTATTTTTACCGATACAATTTTCTGCTACAACTAGGTTCTTGTGGCCAGATATAGGGATTTTTCTCAACCCTTAGGGGCTTTTGAACTCAAATTGATGCTATAGGTGCAAAATGATTTGTTTTTACGAAAATTCTCATAAGTAGGATCATTTAGATTTCGACATTTTAAAATGATAAAATTTGAACTATTTTAAATACGTACTAAAATGGGAATAGCACTTCTATTATTTTAAATATTTATTTCGATGATTTTTTGCAAAATGAATTATATAATTTATAAAATCATTGTATTAAATCTAAAAAATTAATATACTAAATCTTCGAATGTAAAAGATATAAGAAAGTAAAAGATATACGAAAGTAAAAGATTAGCAGAAATCAAGGCAAGGACGGGTTACTTTTTTAACTACAAAAATTGAAATAGATATCATATTTATTTTCAAAAGTGTTTTTCATCAAGAAGAGTTAACATACTGGAATTAATTTTTATCTAACTTACAAGGGAAGGCTGTGCAATAGTTCTCTCGGATTCCAATCTTTCATGTCCTATCTTGTAAAGGACCATGAATAATGATAAAACGCCACGGCTTTCATCTGCTAAGTGATAGGGGGCGCCACAATAACAATCTGAAGTTGTCATGCAAACGTGCTCTACTGACGTGTATTATAAACATTTTAGTGTGAAAATACTATCCTTTTCAATTATTGTTATTATTTTGAAATAAAATGGACAATAATGGTAAGTAGTAAACGATAAATTTATTACTAATATAATTTATATCTTATTAATTAGCTAAACAACTGCCAAGACATAGTCGTAAAGGTTGATCAAACACAACAAAGACAAAGGCTGAAATTTTTGGAAACCAAAACTGAACTAATCAACAAAACTATTGACTGTATTACAATGAAAGTCAAAGCAAATTAAATTTGTAAAATAATGAATGATTTAAATTCTTTGTAAGTTTGATATTATGAATGGGAATGATTAAATGTATGATCAATACAAATGAAAACGTTACAATGTGCACATTTAACAAATGCATAATCATTATAATTTACAATGAAACAAGTTGCTGAACAAATATTAAATACAGTTGCCATTACCTTGTTAAATTTTGTAATGTGTTTTTCAACAGAATGTCCAGCTTTTTTCCATGAATATATTACCATATCTTGAAATATATCAGCGCCAAATTAATTGTACACAAATAAATGCATTTTTGAAATAAATAATCTGTCTTTTAACTTTCTATTGGCCTCTTCATCGATGTTGGTTCAAAATTCATCGATGTCTTCAATATGGCCCCCTTCAATGCATACAGCTCGAATTTTTATGTGGTATTCGATACGTTTTACAAATACCTTATAAGGATTGAAGAAGTAGCAGTCTAAGAGCTGTGCATATTTTGATGTTTTTTCAGGTATTATTTAATAATAATAATAACTGAAAAGGATAATATTTTAACACTAAAATGTAAATAATACAGGTCAGTAGAACACATTTGCATGACAACTTCAGATTGTTATTGTGGCGCCCCCTATCACTTAGCAGATGAAAGCCGTTGCGTTTTATCATTATTCATGGTCCTTTACAAGATAGGACATGAAAGATTGCAATCTGAGAGAACTATTGCAAAGGCTTCCCTTGTTAGTAGTTTTTCCTTCTCAAGTTAGATTTAAAATTACGCACCAAATCTATAATTGTTTTGAAGTATATGTAACATATATAATGATTTTGTCGAAATTTTAAGAATCGATTTTTAAATTTTTGTCTTAAATTTGAATTCATAACTTTGTAAAAAATATCATTCTTAATATTATGAAAAATTAACTCTTCTGACTCTATGTAAGTATTACATAATTTCTGATTCGTATTTACTCAGTTTATGAAGAAACTAGATGACAAATAAATTTAACGAATCGACAATGTTTAATTGTCATTGTTGAGACCCAGACCGTCCGACCTACCAGAAAGGTGTAAGGTAACTGTTTGGATGGCCGGGAAGAGCTACCCAATTTAGGCCGGAACCCAGTGGGGGAGGCATCCAGAGTGACTGTACATTTCTTCCCCTATCACCAACCTCTTGAAAAGGCTAACGTACCCACATGTTTAACGTTATCTTACTCCACGTGAACACGGCGACAGTTTTGGCAGTGGAGGGACTCGAACCTGAGCCTACCGAATGCAATTGCTTCGCGCTAACCACTGGGCTACCGTGCCCTCAATGTTTATTTGTGAAAAATCAGGACCTTTTATGTCAATTATACACATACATTCAGTATACTTAATACTAGAATCTTCATTTTAAGTTGATCATTATTTTAACTTGACTGAAAAGGAGAAAATTACATCTATGTTTCAACATTTGCATCATAAATTAAAATAAATTTCGTGATTTTAACATTTTTTGCATTCAGTTATTATTGTTGTAAGTCACATTTACAAAATGAAGATAATTATCGAAACTCTCATATTTCGCCAAGTTATTTTATTAGAATATTTAAATTTAAAAAAAGTAATTGCCGCTGCCGTTACTGTGTGATAAATTTGTCGCTTCTCAAGTTTCTCTGTCACGTAGCCCAAAATCTATAGCATACAAAAATATGACACTTGGTACATTTATAGAGAAATATTAGGGAAACACGGTGATATAATAGATAGAATATTTTAAATTCAAGCGACAACTTTGAAATTTATTCGAAATTTTATATTTTTGTAACAAGACAGCATAGGATCAAATTTGGCATAATTTGCATAGGGATTATTTATGGCTCAATTATCTCGCGACATAATAGTTTCAATCATTGGTGGGGGAAAATAGCCGCGTTACAATATTTTTTTCATGATGTCATTAACCCCTCAAGGGGTAAGTTACCCCCACCCACCTAGAGGGGTAGAGGGGTACTTTGTCAAGTATGGTATCAATCGAAAGATTTTTCAAGTCCATTAAAGTGAAGGATAACACGATATTATTGTCATTAAACGTCATTATATAAATGTCATCATATAAACGTCATTAACTTCCTCGGTGGAAGGGGACAAATTATTCCCTCTAGGGGTACATTGTCATGTATGGTATCAGTCGAAGGATTTTTTTTTCAAGCCTTCTAATGTAAAGGGTAGCACTCTATAATTGCAATCATTTAAACCCTTGATACCGGTATTTCAAAACTCTTCCTTTAAAATTTGAAAAAAAATAAAAACTACTAAAAGTAGATTATGGTATAGAAAAATAGAGTTGAGCCACACTACAGTTAATTTTAACAGCAGTCATTTGCAAAGCCCTAAATTGGTAACAGTTATCGCCCGGCAGAGAATGATATTTTATACGGAGCATTAACATGTACCGTTAATATTTTATTGATCAATTTTATATAAAAAATGTTTTCGTTAAATGAGAGAATTAAATAATAGATAGAACACTCAAGAATGTTACAGCGAGTAGAAATAGGAAAGTTGCAGCTAGATAAAATTAACAAAATAGTCTTATATTCAGATTCTATAAGTAAAATTTTAAGCAATATAATTGAGCATAAATGCAGAAGCAAAACTGTTTCGAGGATACGCGTTTCTGCAGTGTCGGCAGATTACGCAAAACATATCAGATTGGGTTCTTTTGTAATCTTGTTTGCCACATTATTTTGCTCCCTTCTACTGAACCACTTTTATTTTTACCGATATGATTTTCTGCTACAACTAGATCCTCGTGGCCAGATGTAGGGATTTTTCTCTAGCCGTAGGGACTTTTGAACTCAAATTGATGCTATAGGTACAAAATGATTTTTTACGAAAATTTTCATAAGTAGGAACATTTATATTTCGACATTTTAAAATTATAAAATTCGAACTTTTTTAAATACGTACTAAAATGGGAATAGCACTTCTGTTATTTTAAATATTTATTTTCAATGATTTTTTGAAAATGAATTATATAATTTATAAAATCATTGTATTAAATCTAAAAAATTAATATACAAAATCTTAGAAAGTAAAAGATATAAGAAAATAAAAGATTAGCAGAAATCAAGGACAGGTTACTTTTTTAACTACCAAAATTGAAATTGATAGCATATTTATTTTCAAAAGTGTTTTGTCGTCAGTAAGAGTGAACATACTAGAATTATTTTCTATCTAACTTAGTAGTTTTTCCTTCTCAAGTTAAATTAAAAATTTCGCGCCAAATCTATAATAATTTTAAAATATATTTAACATATATAATAATATTGATTTTGTCGATATTTTTAAAACAGATTTTTAAATTTTTGGCTTAAATTTGAATTCATTGTAAATATCCTTTTTAATATTATAAAAATTACTTTTTCTGACTTTATCTAAGTATTACATAATTTCCTATTCTTATTTACTCAGTTTATGAAGAAACTAGATGACAAATAAATTGAACGAACCGACAATGTTTAATTGTGAAAAAGCAGGACCAACTATACACATACATTCAATATACTTAATACTAGTATCTTCATTTTAGGTTTATCACTATTTTAACATGACTGAAAGCGAGAAAAATACATCTATGTTACAACATTCGCAGCGCCAACGGCCCTACCGTGCTGAAAACACCGATTCTCGTTAGATCACCGAAGTCAAGCAGCATCAGCCGCGGTGAGTACTGGAAAAGGATAGCACTCTATAATTGTTCTCATTTGGATCCTTGATACCAATATTT
Organism: Amaurobius ferox; assembly: GCA_951213105.1. Taxonomy (NCBI): domain Eukaryota; kingdom Metazoa; phylum Arthropoda; class Arachnida; order Araneae; family Amaurobiidae; genus Amaurobius; species Amaurobius ferox. The sequence continues at coordinate 91,550,234 of OX578152.1, read as the reverse complement.
CAAAATTCTTCTTTTAATGTTTGAAAAAAATGCTACTAAAAATAGATTCTGGTATGAAAAAAGGAGTTGAGCCACACTACAGCTAATTTTAACGGCAGTCATTTGCAAATCCATTAATAGGTAACATTTATCGCACGACAAAGCATGATATTTTATCCGGATCATTGACATGTACCGTTAATATATTATTGATACATATTATATAAAAAATGTTTTGTTTGAGTAGGGAGAATTGGCAATCTCTCAAAACGTTCAAGAACGCTGCAGCGAATAGAAATATTAAATGAAGCTAGATAAAATAAGCAAAATGTCTTATACTCTGATTCTATAAGTAAAATCTTAAGCAATGTAATTGAGCATAAATGCACAAGCAAGCTGTTTCGAGAATACGCGTTTCTGCAGTTTCAGGAGATTGTGCAAAACATATCAGATTGGGCTCCATTTGCATCTTGTTAGCCACATTGTTTTGCTCCCTTCTACTGGACCTTTTTATTTTTGCCGATACAATTTTCTGCTACAACTAGATCCTTATGGCCAGATATAGGGATTTTTCCCAACCCTTAGGGACTTTTGAACTCAAATTGATGCTATAGGTACAAAATGATTTTTTTTGCGAAAATTCTCATAAGTAGGATCATTTAGATTTCGACATTTTAAAATGATGACATTCGAACTATTTTAAATGCGTACTAAAATGGGAATAGCCTTCTATTATTTTACATACGAGTATTTATTTCAATGATTTTTTGCAAAATGAATTATATAATTTATAAAATCATTGTAGTATTAAATCTAAAATATTAATATACTAAATCTTCGAATTTAAAAGATATAAGAAAGTAAAAGATATACGAAAGTAAAAGATTATCAGAAATCAAGGACGGGTTACTATTTTAACTACCAAAATTGAAGTTGATATCATATTTATTTTCAAAAGTGTTTTGTCATCAAGAAGAGTGAACATACTAGAATTAATTTCTGTCCAACTTTGTAATTTTTCCTTCTGAAGCTATATTTAAAATTACGCACTAAATCTATAATAGTTTTAAAATATATTTAACATATATAACGTTTTCAGTTTTGTCGATATTTTAAGAACAGATTTTTGAAGTTTTGGCTTAAATTTGAATTCATATCTTTGTAAATACCATTCTTAATATTATGAAAATTAGGATGGTTGACACGATATTTGTTGCGGATGTTACGGATGGTTGACACGATATTTTGTCACTGAATTACAAACAAACGCAATACATACAGTTATGAAATTTTGCCGTTTGTTGAGGTAATGTAATAGGCAATCGTTCTTAAAAGCAAGCGGCATGACATGCAGGCGATGCGATGCAGGCTCAGCGAGCGCCAGGAGATAGGAGACGAAGCCTCCCAACTCACGAATGATCATAGCAAGCTGGGAGCTCAAGCTTGATGAAATTGTTCTCAAAACGAGTTAAGGTTAGCGTCAGCTAATAACGGACGAAGACCAACGTCTTCATCGCGCTTGCGGCGAGCTACAGTTAATAAGCGGTAGAAATGGAAGGTGGAATCTTAATGTTTTAAGAGCTTCCGCTTGCAAAGGACACATAGGCGGTCGTGTGTGCCAACCGGCGTGAAAGAATTCGCAAAGCGAGCTCCAGAGCTGGAGAATGTCTATTAACTAATGACGGTTCCTAACAGGCGTATTACGCCTGCATAGCAGATGGCCCTAAAATGCTGGCGAAGCGAGCATTAGCGAGAAAGAGGCAAAGCCTACAGATCGGCAAAGCGAGTCTCGGTTGCTGGCGAGCGTAGCGAGCAAGGGGTGAAAGCGTCAGCGAGCACAGGACACATAGGACGTCGTGTGAGCCAGCCGGATCGAAATAGCTCGTGAAGCAAGTTCCAGGGCTAGTGAATGTCAGTTAATACGTGACGGTCCGTCGTATGACGGCTGTATAGCAGGTGGCACTAAAATGCTCGTGAAGCTAGCGTTAGTCAATTACGGATGGTTGGCAAGCGTAACGAGGCTGGGCGTAGCCCAAAGGGCATATTACGCCTGCCCCAACTTGTGTATTACGCCTGCGTAGCACGTGACATTAACGTGCTTGCAAAGCGATTTCAGCGAACATAGTGAGCAGGGGGTGGAGACTAACGGGCATATTACGCCTGCGTAGCAGGTGGCACTAAAGTGCTCGTGAAACGAACTCAGCGAGAGTTAGCGAGTAGACGGCGAAGCGAGTCACTGGTGCTGGCGAGAGTAGCGAACAGGGACTGAAACCGTCAGCGAGCACAGGACACGTAGAAGGTCGTGTGAGCCGGCCGGATTGAAATAGCCCGTGATTGAAGCTAGTTCCAGAGTTGGTGAATGTGAGTTAATATATGACGGTCTCCAACGGGCGTATTACATCTGCATAGCAGGTGTCACTAAAATGCTCGCGAAGCCAGCTCTGCAAGCGTTAGCGAGTCAGAGGTGAAGCATCCCGACTTGCGAAAGTTACGGGGGTTTGCGAGCGTAGGGAGTAGGGAGCGTAAAGTAAAGAGAAAAATATTAACTATTGTGCAATATGTTCACTTTTCATATGTAATATCATGCGATAAATTTGGCGGCATCATTCTCGTGAATCTAGCTCATTCCAATCATGAGAAAAGATTCTTTGAGTAACACTTTTGTATTTAGACTCCAATAGTCTATAAGACTATAAGTATAGTAATAGTCTGTAAGTCTATATCTGCTATAAAATAAATCTGATGAGGGCAACACATGACTTTCCTTATATAATGAAATGAATTTACTACTTTCACAGTAAAATAAATAGGTTTTTATTCTAGTAGATACTAATATCCTTTCCAAGATATTGAATTTTCGACAATTCGTCGTCATTTTCATTGATTTATCGCCATTTTAATCCATTTGGCGAGATTTTCGTTAATTTGGCAACATTTCAAAAAGTCGCCAAGTTGGCGACATTCCGCCAATTTCGTCGCCAAAATATCGCCAAGCGTTATGGACGAAGAAATAAGTTTATATATATTTATATATATATATATATATATATAACTTATTAGATATTGAATTTTCGACATATATTATATAACTATTATTATATATTTATATATTATATAACTTATTAGATATTGAATTTTCGACAATTAGTCGTCATTTTCATTGATTTAGCGTCATTTTCATCCATTTGGCGAGATTTTCGTTAATTTGGCAACATTTCAAAAAGTCGCCAAGTTGGCGACATTCCGCCAATTTTGTCGCCAAAATCTCGCCAAGCGTTATGAACGAAGAAATAAGTTATTCTTACAGCAGATAAATTGGCGTTTAAATGCAAAAGTTTTACTCAAAGTATCTTTTTTCATGAATGGAACGAGCTAGATCCACGAGAATGATGTCACACAATTTATCTCATGATATTATATATGAAAAGTGAACATGTTTCTCAATAGGAAATATTTTTTTTTCTATTTTATATGACTTTTTGATAATTTTTTTGAAAAATGTGCAATATCTCGAGAACGGTTCATGTTAGCGTTCTAAAATTTATGTCAATCGTTTTCTAATGAAAAATTACATAAGAAATGTCTATTTACGTAACTTTATTAGCGGTTTTGATTTTTTGACGATTTTTTCAAAATTTCATTCGAAAATTTAGGGGGGTTCTTAATATTCGATTGCGTATAAAAGCAATAGGCTTCCAGTGTTTACGGATTGTGATTTTTGTACCAAATTTGGTTCGAATCGATCCATTCGTTCGTCAGTTATCGTCTCCACAGACTCACTGACACACACACATACTTTCACACACACACACACACACACATACACACACACACACATCACTTCAAAAATGTTTGATTCGTGATCAGGGATGCTTGAAACGTGCTCTCCCGTCGAAAACTCGAATTCGAATTTTCGACCCCGTCACAATACTTTCCTTATACATTATGTATATAAGGAAAGTAATAATATATTTCTCCGTTCATAACGCTTGGCGAAATTTTGGCGACCAATTTGGCGAAATGTCGCCAACTTGGCGATTTTTTTAAATGTTGCCAAATTAATTAAATTGTCGCCAAATTGATGAAAAAGACGCTAAAGCAATGGAAATTGTCGCCTAATTGATCAAAGTTTAATATCTGCTTCTTCGACCCAGACAGTCCGACCTACAAGAAAGGTGTAAGGTATCTGTTTGGGCGGCCGGGAAGTGCTACACAATCTAGACCGGAATACAGTAGGGGAGACATCCACAGGGATCGTAGCCTCCTTCCCCTACCACCAACCTCTCGGGAGGACTTACAGACCCACCAGGTTAAAGTGATCGTACTCCGCGACCGCGTGTACACGGACGGCAGCGCGTACCAACTAATGGGCAGTCGCGCCCCTAGTCAATATCACGGAAAGAGCATAAGAGTAGACTATAAAAATAACCCATTTCTCCGCCCGTCTGTTTGGCGAGAAATTTAGCCTGAAGTCGCCAACTTGGCGACTATTTTAAATGTTGCTAAATTGCAAAAAATGTCGCCAAATTGATAAAAATGACGGCATATGGGAAGTAATTTTTCGCAAATTCTGATTTCCGTCATATGACAGGCATACCTTCTAGTATATAAGAAATGCTCTTCTCTCCGTTTGTCTGTAACACTTGGTGATGCATTTGGCGAACTCGGCGAACTTGACGAATAATTTAGCACATAGCGATATTTCGCCCCAGTTTGACAAAAATATCGTCAAAATTGCGAAAATGACGCTAAATTAATGAAAACGATGCCTAATTGATGAATTAATTGTTAAAATATTTTAATATATGGACTATATCGCTGATTGAAGCTGGATGCTATCAATATTGATAATTGTTTATTTAAAGTTCCGCGAAAAATATAAGTTAATTAGGTAGTCTGAAAGAGTTTAACATGTTGTCATCCGGGAAATCGCCAAATGTACAATTCAACGATAGAAACACAGTACCACGGATCTTATACATTATTTTTTTTACAGTAAATGTAGTAAATTCATTGCATTATATAAGGAAAGTCATGTGCTGCCCACATCAGATTTTTTACATTCCCTGCAATACATGGTAATGTAAAGGAAAAACTATTGGAATCATGCCGAAAATCGCAACTCGAGTTTTCGACGGATGTACACGTTTTGGGACCTCTAGCAGACGAAAAATCTATTTTTAGCGTGGCGTATGTGTGTATCTGACGGTGCAATGTAAGTATCTATTCTAACTCAAAAATTAATTGACCAAATTTCATAAAAATTTACAGTCAAATTGCATGTGGGTCATCCTGGTGCTGATTAGATTTTTGTGCGATTCGGGATAAAACAACGTGTTGTTTTTTTTCTTGCGAAATAACCTGCAAAAATTGCATATATCTACTGTAGGCACAGAAGTAATTGACCAAATTTCACAAAATTTGGAAAATATATTACAGGTTATCTTGGTGTTGATTAAATTTTGGTACGATTCGGGAAAAAAATATGCTTTTTTTTTTACGAAATAGCCCGCAAAAATCGGCAAAATCTAAAATTAAAGACTACGTTTGAATAAATGTTTCAATTAAATACTTATTTTACACGTAATTTTCGACGATGAAAATAATAAGACCTATACCATTGCTTTAGGAGTAACCGTTCTTAAGATATTTTAGTTTTTTCACATTTTTACTACGCCGCTTTTGAAAATATGTTCAGTTACCAAATAAAAACGAAAATTGGATGAAAAGAGCAAATTCGGTGTTATTTTGTACAATTGGACTCAGTTTAGTAAATTATTAAAGAGATGAAGAGAAAATAAATTTGAGTCTGGAGAAAAACATGTGCGGCCCACATCAAATTTTTATTTCTTAGCTTCAATAATTACTTTCCTTATATACATAATGTATAAGGAAAGTATTGTGACGGGGTCGAAAATTCGATATCGAGTTTTCGACGGGAGAGCACGTTTCAAGCATCCCTGATCACGAATAGAACATTTTTGAAGTGATGTCTGTGTGTGTGAAAGTATGTGTGTGTGTGCGAAAGTATGTGTGTGTGTGTGTGTCAGTGAGTCTGTGGGGACGATAACTGATGAACGAATGGACCGATTCGAACGAAATTTGGTACAAAAATCACAATCCGTAAACATTGGAAGCCTATTGTTTTTATACGCAATCGAATGTTTTGAACCTCCTTAAATTTTCGAGTGAAATTTTGAAAAAATCGTCAAAAAATCAAAACCGCTAATAAAGTTACGCAAATAGACATTTCTCATGTGCTTTTTCATTAGAAAACGATTGATATAAATTTTAGAACGCTAACATGAACCGTTCTCGAGATATTGCACATTTTTCAAAAAAATTATTAAAAAGTCATATAAAATAAAAAAAAATATTTCCTATTGAGAAACATGTTCACTTTTCATATGCAATACCATGCGATAAATTGGGTGACATCATTCTCGTGGAACTAGCTCGTTCCATTCAGGAAAAAAGATACTTTGAGTAATACTTTTGTATTTGAACGCCGATAGTCATTTATCTGCTGTAAGAATAACTTATTTCTCCGTCCATAACGCTTGGCGAGATTTTGGCGACAAATTTGACGGAAATTCGCCAACTTGGCGACATTTTTAATTCTTGCCAAATTAACAAAATCTCGCCAAATGGATAAAAAGGACGCTAAATCAATGAAAATGACGACTAATTGAAGAAAATTCAATATCTTGGAAGGAATATAAGTATCTACTATAAGAATAACATTTTTTTTAACTGTAAAAGTAGTAAATTCATTGCATTGTATCAGGAAAGCCATGTGTTGCCCACATCAGATTTTTTGTTTTTTGATTTAAGCATTTTCCTCACGATAATTTCTAAACAAGCAATTTTAGCAGTACTTATAATTGCCAGAGAGCATAAGCCAGAGAAGTTCTTGAGGCAAAAATGTGATTAAAAGAGACGCGTTATTATTTTTCAGGAATTATCTTCATGAATATGCATCACATTGAAGCAAAGCTTCTGAATAAACATCGTAGTTTCATATTTGTTTAGAAAACGACCGTGGAAAGAACCACTTAAGATGTTAGACGTCTTAATGAGAACTAATTAGACGGTTCGAATGAATATACATAGTAAAAGATTGCTTTACATATGGAAAATAAATGAGATTTAAGTAAATTCACAGTTCTCAAATATGCATTTAATTACCTTTCATATATTTCGTGCATAATTTAAAATATGGCTTTCTTTTACGTATAAATAATAACTCCTAAATTTACGTATTGCCGTATTTGTATTCCGTTTTTGCAAAATATTACTATATTTTATTCTTAACACTGGACCAATTACTGGTTTCGGAATAAGGGAGGACATACATACGCACATATTTGAGTTTTCATGTATTTAATATTAAGAAGATGTTGACATCCAGGGTAGAGTTGTTGAAGGAATTAACTCCAGTTCGAAACAGAAATTAGTAAATTATGTAATAACTAACTTAAAAATATATTTTATGTTTGTTTTGTGTTGAAGACCCAGACCACACCACCAACCGTAGGGCTTGTGGCAGTTTCATGTGTGCCCGGTGTTAGTTTTGTGTGTATGTTCTTCATTTAAGAAAATAATTTTTTCTCTGTCACATATATGAGGCTATGATCCCGTAAGCTACTTTATTTCTTGAGATGTCAGTTAATATTTTAGATCTTGTGTGTCATACATGGGTATGACACACAAGTTCTAAACAGTAGCGCACTGGGTCACTGAAAACTTGCCATCAAAGAAGGTCCAAACCGGCGCCTTCCTCAAGTTCTGTCATCTCGCCCCCTCCCCCTATAAAAATATCCTGTTTTTCGACGCAGCCCATAAAACTCCCTATTCACAATGATCTAAACCAATGCCTACAATTTAGGTTTATGCTAATATTTTGAACAGCGGGACATTTGAAAATATTGTTTTTTTTTAAAGCAAGTTTAATTGTAGCTATTCGATACAGTAGTAGTGTCGATCATACACTGTACTCGTACCCAACTAAATTGCAATTACAGTGCACATTGGCATTATTGCAATTGTTACACAATTACATTATTACAATTAACTATAAACCAGTGAACCCTATATATGACTAGTTTCAGAATATTTTATATGTGAGAACATGCAAAAAGTGCAAAAGTGAATATTTCTCAAATGCATTAACAGCTTTCAGTCAGAAATATTTCTAAACGAAACAGGTCAAAGACGGATCAGTTAAAGACGGATGATGGTACCCATCAAGACGAACAATATTTACTATGGAACCAAGGGTCGCATTCCACTCTGAGTGTCAGAAAAGAGTTACTTCGAAACACGTCCAACAAGCTAAGTCGCCACTTCGGACGACATAGCTGTCGTGCCGGAGAAGTATCACATCTCCAGAACATCACCGTCAAACATGTATTGTATGCAAATTTCCAGTGACAAGAAGAAGCAGCGACCGTTGCAGCTGATTGGCTGATTGGACGTAGTAGACCCGTGGCTTGGCCTCCAAGCTCACTGGACCTCAACCCACTGGACTTCTTCTGGAGGCACATAAAATCATTGGTGTAAGCGCGATAATCTTTGTTGCAGCGGACAGGATAAACACGACACCAGGTGTCTTCAAGAGCGTGCGCCAGTCATTCATTCGCCGGTGTGAACTGTACAACGGCACCCTTGACCGTCACTTTAAGTATCTACTTTAAGTCTTTCTCTGGTGTAAATAAATAGAATTGTGCAACTTATGATTACGTTAATTTTCCTTATTTTCACTGTTAAAAGTTCAACTTTAACTTTACGCTTTTCTGATACTCGAAGTGGAATGCGACCCCAGGTTCAATAGTAAATATTGTTCGTCTTGATGGGTACTAACTATTACCCTTCGTATTTTGCCAAAACAGTTTATGAACACCCTATATATTATATAGTTGGCATATCTCAACCAAACAAGGTGGTTATAATCACCCCCACAATAAATCTACGATTCTTTGAAGAACGCCAACTCAAAAACGCGGTGTCCGTGTTTTGATTGGACAGTTCATTCCAAATATACACACGCTGTCACATTTTAAAATGTTTCTTTAATAAAAAATCTGATGTGGGCAACACATGACTTTCCTTATATAATGTAATGAATTTACTACTTTTACAGTAAAAAAATAGGTTTTTCTTATAGTAGATACTAATATTCTTTCCAAGATATTGCATTTTCGACAATTAGTCGTAATTTTCATTGATTTAGCGTCATTTTTATCCATTTGGCGAGATTTTCGTTAATTTGGCAACATTTCAAAAAGTCGCCAAGTTGGCGACATTCCGCCAAATTCGTCGCCAAAATCTCGCCAAGCGTTATGCACTAAGAGCTAAGTTATTCTTACAGCAGATAAATGACTATTGGCGTTCAAATACAAAAGTATTACTCAAAGTATCTTTTTTCATGAATGGAACGAGCTAGATCCACGAGAATGATGTCACCCAATTTATCGCATGGTATTATATATGAAAAGTGAACATGTTTCTCAATAGGAAATATTTTTTCTTATTTTATATGACTTTTTGATAATTTTTTTTAAAAATGTGCAATATCTCAAGAACGGTTCATGTTAGCGTTCTAAAATTTATATCAATCGATTTCTAATGAAAAATTACATAAGAAATGTCTATTTGCGTAACTTTATTAGTGGTTTTGATTTTTTGACGATTTTTTCAAAATTTCATTCGAAAATTTAAGGGGGGTTCTGAACATTCGATTGCGTATAAAAACAATAGGCTTCCAGTGTTTACGGATTGTGATTTTTGTACCAAATTTGGTTCGAATCGGTCCATTCGTTCGTCAGTTATCGTCTCCACAGGCTCACTGACACACACACACATACTTTCACACACACACACACACAGACATCACTTCAAAAATGTTTGATTCATGATCAGGGATGCTTGAAACGTGCTCTCCCGTCGAAAACTCGAATTCGAATTTTCGACCCCGTCACAATACTTTCCTTATACATTATGTATATAAGGAAAGTAAAAATTACATCCAAAATTTCAAAGTTATCATTTTACTTGTAATTTTTCATTACAAATGCGAATGACGCTCGTTTCAGAACAATGCATGATCCTGTCTCGAGACAATGCATGTCTGTGAATAAATTTATCAAAAAGTTACATACAATTACCAAAAGTTATAAAGTATATATTGTTATTCGATAAATCTATTAACATAATTCTTGTGTATCTAGCACGCTCTATTCACGAAAAACGAAACATTTTACATTTAGATACCAACAAATTCGTCAATATAGCTTTTCACCAGAAATCAATCGTCAGAAAGGTTTATTGGGCGAATGATCATGAACTAATACTGAATAGTATGAAGCATTTGATGTATTCTATCTTCAGGCATTGAGATAAAATTTCGGTTTGTTATTTATAGCCCATGAGGAAGAAAATTTATAAAATAGAAAATAAAACTGTAAAGGGTACATGATTAATGAAACAAATATATAATATAAAGAAAAAGTAGAAAAGTATGATTCATGTGCAAAAAAAACTGCAAATAATGAAAACAGTTACATCATTCAGTGACGTCATAGTATGGATAACATCGTTTGATAATATCAACAATAAAAATTCGAGCTAATTTTAAAGCGATTTGGCGATTTTTTATTATTTTTATCGTGTCTGCTACTTTTCTTTCAAGCCATCTGGCAATACTGCGTTTCTGCATACGTGGCATTCCATCCTCTACTGATTCAAACGTGTCCCATAGTTCAAATAAGGTTGAAGACCACCGTGTTAGATATTCTTCAATTGTCTTTCTGCAAGGAAGTAGTAGAAAGTTATATTCTAAGAAGCAGCAGTTTCATTTGCTGAGAACTATTAGCATGTTGTTGTTGTGAGAACCAGACCGTCTGACCTACCAGAAAGGTGTAAGGTAACTGTTTGGACGGCCGGGAAGTGCCACCCAATTTAGACCAGAACCCAGTGGGGGTGGCATCCACAGGGATCGTACCCTCCTTCCCCTACCACCAACCTCTCGGAAGGACTTACGGACCCACATGTTTAGCGTGATTATACTCCGCGTGAACACGACGGCAGTTTGGGCAGTGACGAGAATCGAACCCGGGCCTACCGAGTGCAATTCCCGCGCGCTAACCACTGTGCTACCGCGCCCAACTATTAGCATATATGTGTACTCAGAACTCCTCACCCAAACCTACTAGTAAAAGTCAGGACGTAGATACACACTTGAATTATGCAGTTTAGAAAAAGGCCCAATGGGTGGAAAGTCTGTGTTTGCAACTTTAGGAAATTTCTAATTAAAAAATTTCTTGATTCGAAAAGTTTCATGTTTGCTAACAGAAATCTCTCTCTTTTTTTTCACTTCAATAATTTGTTTTTGTTTTTAAATATTTTCATAATAATTTCGAAATAAACAATTTCAAAGTACTTTCAATTGCCAGAAAACATACGCCTATCAGAGAAACTCTAGAGACAGAAATATAATTATGCAATCCAAAATCCAAGATTAAAAGGGACGCAAGACTTTGTTTCAATGTGATGCATATTCATGAAGATAATTACGGAAATCATCTTCATGAATATGCATCACATTGAAACAAAGCTTCTGAACAAACACTGTAGCTTTATTTGTTTGGAAATAGACCGTGAAAAGAACCACTTATCGTAAGATATTAGAAGTCTTAATGAAAACTAATTAGACGAATCGACTGAATATGCAGAGGAAAATATTGTTTAACATATGGAAAATAAGTGAGATTTATGTAAATTCACAGTTCTCAAATAAGCGTTTATTTACCTTTTCATATATTGCTTGTGTAATTTAAAGGTAATGCTGCTTTTGCGTATAAATAATAAGTCGCAAATTTTCGTATTATATTAGTAGTTTGTTTATTCAAAATATAACCACATTTTATTCTTAACACTGGGCCAAATACTGGCTTTGGAATAAAGGAACATACATACATACTGTTACTCCGTATCCCCTGAAATCGTGAGTGTACGCTCAGCATACAAGAATGAGTCCAAACTTCTGGATAACTAACACGTTCACTCACAGGCACAGCGTAAACAGGGATAATATACAGTAAAACAGCACTCCAATGCTCCACTAATTTCACAAAATAGCCGATACTATTCTCAAAACATTGTAAGTCACAGTTCAATGTAGCTCTTATTTACTCAACTGACCTTTGACTCCTTTTATAAACTCTTCATAAAAACTTCTGAAAATCTCTTATATCACGTAGAGTATTGGTTATTTCGGGGTGTTTATCAAACCTTCGAGATAAATCGTCAAATCAGGCAACCCCTTCGGCAGATGGCATTCACGTCATGGAAAATTATTGCAGTTACGGTCATTTTCTCCATCTGGTCTTCGAAAGAGATGAAAGTGAGAGGGAAAAAAGGGACTTCAGAGAGTAACAATACATATTTGGATTTTCTCGCGTTGATATTAAGAATATGTTGACATCCTGAGAAGAGCTAAAATAATTAACTCCAGTACGAAACAGAAATTTGTAAATTATTTAATGGCTAATTTAAAAATATATTTTACTGACAGTTTTTGCGTGTATATTCTTAATTTAAAATAAATATTTTTTTTCTGTTACATATATGAATCTGACGTGACTCCGTAAGCTACATTATTTATTGAAATGTCAGCGACGTAGGTGTGACACACAAGTTCTAAACAGTGGTGTACCGGGTCACGGGGATCAATTTGCAAGATTTCCACAATAGTGTTGTGACGACCAATTTAATTTAATCCAATTTAATGAATTTCACAATCTTAAATATTCAATCTCACTTTCATATTTAAATTTAACATGAAAGAGAAACCATTATGTAGTGTCTATTCATACCTTTTCTTCCTCTGCTTGACTATTCTCTCAGCTTCGGTATCGTACGTTAGCTTATTGTCAGCACTAGAATAGTCGAATTTATTTTTAAGGCATTAGCATCATCAGAATTGTCTAAGAGTACAATCCCATGAAGAACTTCGAAAGTGAGATTTTCCCACATAATTATTTCACACCAGTATATATCTTTATTTTGTTGTGGTAGAGTACTCAAGTTAGCCCTCCGTAAAAAAAGGTCTGTCTTTTTTTACAGGAGGGCTAGGGACGGCCAGAGAAAACCCGTCTTCAATTATGGTTGGTTAGCCTATAGTGACGCGTAATGTCCCGTGCCCAGCCGCAAATTGTATCAAGCTAATGCAAAACATGGTAATTATTTTTGTGGCATGTGTACCATCATAAATAATTTTAATACACAACAGTCCAGAAGCCGGACTGACGCTTGTATTGAGATTTCTTTGTTTTGTGACTCTTGACCAACAATACGGCTTTCAATGCACAATCCATCTTATTGGATCCCATTTATATTTGTATCTTTCACATATCTGGTCTCTCAAATGCAAATTCTCATAGATTATCGGCGCTATACAGCTGTCACAGCTTTGACTGAAGAAAGAGATACACGCCATATATGTTCTGCGTGTCAGCTAAAAAACCAAATTATGTCAAACGTATTCAAATGGGCAGGCATCGGGTTAATTATAGTCAGTTCACATAGATATCAGTTAATGAAATATCACGCTTATTATATGAGCTTTTCAAAATCTCACATCCCTAAGAATTTTGATTCAACTACAATAATTATAACGTAAAATAATTATAAAAGTTCTTAAATTTATCATTTAATGGAACATCTCGCTTAATAGAATATATTTTTTCAGGCAAGAATAGCTATTGAAATTAACAGATTTCATCTTTTGCTCAGTACATTATTATCTACACCTTTAATTTGCAATACAATACAAGACATTTGAAAGTAATTATAGTTATCAATTAGAATACTTTTCGAACGTGTGATTATAATACAAGTCGTTTACAAGTAATTAAATAGTTATCAGCTAGAAAACTTTCCAAACGTACCACCCGAACCAATCCACTATCCAATATTAAAAGAAAAAATATATAATCCGCTGAAAAGTTCGTCATGAATATTTATCAGATGGGAGAAAATATTCTTAAAATGACACTTAATATCTGTTTACAGAGACGCTGTCAAAACAAACATTTTATTTTAACCACAAATTACATGACATCTTAATGAAAAGTAATTTAACAGATATAATGAATATTTAACGTAGAGTGTTATTTTATTTGTAGAGAATAAATGACGTTTGAGAGATTTTGCAAGAATCGCTATATATAATATTATAATGTGTTCTTGTTTCTCCCGAATCCCCAGTGAACAAAGGGGATTAAAATTTGCCCACTTATAGTGTCATGCATTAGACAGAAACTAACGTAGGCGTATTTTCAATTTAACCCCCCCCCCCCCCAGGAGAGGTGAAAATGGCGATTTTACGGAAATTATTTTCAGACACTTCAAAAGCCCCCCCCCCCTGCTCTGGCAATCTTAAAAGTCAAATCTTTGCACATTTATGGTGCCTACCATCGGATAGAATGTAGCATAGTCTAATTTTCGATCCCATTCTCCGGTGTAGATATTGTGGTTGGTCTGAAAAGTATTTTCAGACATCAATAAGCTCTACGGTGACTTAGATGGGTGAATCTTTAAACACTTGTAGTATCGACCACTGGATCGAATCAGACGGAGCCAGATTGCCGATTTCACCCTCGAAGTAGACAAAATTAGGAGAAAATTGTTTAAATATCTCAGCACTCTCCCAAAGACCTCATCGTGGTCCCAAAAGGCAGAAACTCAGCCACAATGCAAATTCTGGCTGTACCAATTCTTGATAGAGACAACGATTTTCGACGCTAAGTACCATATATTGTTACAAAAATTAAATCTTGTTAAAAAACATTTCAGCTTGATTTTCTTTTTTATTTCCCTGTTATTACCCTATCTTTGACAGGCATCAATACTATTGTTTTAATAAATTAATCTCTGATACTGGTACTGTATGTATTTAAGCAGCACTATAACTAATATTATTTGTAAAGCTTGTAAAATACTTCTAGAGTTTATTCTGAAATGTAAAATAAAACTGACTTAAAGAATATCAGTTTATGGTTAGATCATTTATTGTAATAGGATCCAAATTTCAAATACTGAAAAAAAGATAATCGTCGGATAAGCTAAGTGGATAGAGCGCAATCTGTCAAGGATTTGGAATTCACGAAGGCACTTAAGATATATGGCAGTAATTGTAATTCTACGTCGAAAAAGATACTATCATTCATAAAATGCAGAGAAATCGGTCGGGTATACAAATCAGAAGCAGAATATTAGGTCCATTTCCAATATAGAAATGGACCCAATATCATTTCAAATCGCTTTATAAGCTAAGTGGATAAAACGCCGTCTGGTGAAGATTTGGAATTTACGGAAGAACTTAAGATTTATGGCAGTAACTGTAATTCTACTTTGAAGAATATATTATCATACATAAAATTCAGAGAAATATAGCGGGCATACAAATCAGAAGCATAACACTGGGTCCACTTCAAATATAGAAGTGGTCTCACTATTATTTCATATCATCTCATAAGCTAAGTGGAAATAGCGCCGTCTGGTGAGGATTTAGAAATTACGGACGAGATTGAGATTTATGGCAGTAATAGTTATTCTACGTTAAAGAAGAGACTTTCCTGTATAAAATGCAGAAGAATGAGGAGGGCATACAAATCAAAAGCTGTAAATTAAAATCAGAACAAAAATATTGAGTTTACTTCAAATATAGAATGATAATTGCCTCAACAGCTAAATCGATATTGCCCCAACCGTAAATCAGTGGTTCGATTTCTCACTGATACGCGAGTCCTTTGCAACAACTATTATTAATTTTACTAAACATTCGCCCGCTGATTAAATATAGTTTAAAGGAACAAATTAAGTTATTACTTCAAGTAATTTGAAAAAAACTTTATGAAAAATCAGTTTATTAAATAGGTCATTTTGAAACACAATTTGATCACCTTCCTATTTCAGCGTTAATTCGTTGAGCATAACAGTGATGAATGTAATTTTGTTCTCTATGGCTGTGCTGCATTGTAAGATGTAAGACCATACTTTTATAATTTTTTTATATAATTTAACATACTTTTAACGTAAGAACATACGTTTAAATAACATCTGAAATGTAAGATCATACTTTTAGTCCAAGTGTCAAAACGATAATTTGAATAAACAAAAATTTCAGCTTCGTGGAATATCTTGCTTAAAAGTATTTCTGGTTGGCAAAATAGTTATTGCATTGTGATGACATAATTTTAGTAAAATGCATTCGTATGCAAATTAAAGTCAAACATGAACTTTTAGGATAAGAGTGGTGAATGACTCTTCAACAACAAACATTGAGCACCAGGTAATAAAACCTAAAGTAGACAACAATGATAGAGTAGGAAATGTCTTCTGATGTGATACAAGACACAAGATAGACCGAAAATTTCTTAAGGGCGTGAAATATGATATCCACCAGCAGTAAAAAACTGTGATGCAATGGAACGCTAAGAGGAAAGTAAACAGATCGCTTTTTCAACAATTCAGGTAGTGCCTTGGCTTGGTGGTCCCACCAAATATCCAAACGGAAGGCTGGAAATCCTCCAAAAGAAGTAGAAGCTTAGTAAATCAGTATCTACAAAAGTCTAAGTTTAATATTCTCTGTATAAAAAGTCGTGAACTGAGTGGACAAAAGTTCGTGGAAGAGTCTGTCACTGTGCCTACGGCTATAAGTAAATATCGCTGAAAATATGCGTGTGTATATGTAAAAGCCGATATGTCCTTTATGTTAAAAAAATCTGATGTGGGCAACACATGACTTTCCTTATATAATGAAATGAATTTACTACTTTTACAGTAAAATAAATAGGTTTTTCTTCTAGTAGATACTAATATCCTTTCCAAGATATTGAATTTTCGACAATGAGTCGTCATTTTCATTGATTTAGTGTCATTTTTATCCATTTGGCGAGATTTTCGTTAATTTGGCAATATTTCAAAAAGTTGCCAAGTTGGCGACATCCCGCCAATTTTGTCGCCAAAATCTCGCCAAGCGTTATGGACGAAGAAATAAGTTATTCTTACAGCAGATAAATTGGCGTTCAAATGCAAAAGTATTACTCAAAGTATCTTTTTTCATGAATGGAACAAGCTAGATCCACGAGAATGATGTCACCCAATTTATCGCATGATATTATATATGAAAAGTGAACATGTTTCTCAATAGGAAATATTTTTTTTTCTATTTTATATGACTTTTTGATAATTTTTTTGAAAAATGTTCAATATCTCGAGAACGGTTCATGTTAGCGTTCTAAAATTTATGTCAATCGTTTTCTAATGAAAAATTACATAAGAAATATCTATTTGCGTAACTTTATTATTGGTTTTGATTTTTGTCGATTTTTTCAAAATTTCATTCGAAAATTTAGGGGGGTTCTGAACATTCAATTGCGTATAAAAACAATAGGCTTCCAGTGTTTACAGATTGTGATTTTTGTACCAAATTTGGTTCGAATCGGTCCATTCGTTCGTCAGTTATCGTCTCCACGGACCCACTGACACACACACACACACACACACACTCACACATACTTTCACTCACACACACACACACAGACATCACTTCAAAAATGTTTGATTCGTGATCAGGGATGCTTGAAACGTGCTCTCCCGTCGAAAACTCGAATTCGAATTTTCGACCCCGTCACAATACTTTCCTTATACATTATGTATATAAAGAAAGTAATAATGTTACAAATATATACAGGAATCTAGTTATGATAAAGGAGTGCATAAATTTTCTATCAATAATCATGAAAATACATTGAAGAGGCCAAGTAATTTCACTTGTCATGAAGTATGTCTTTAATGATGATTTTAATAACAAGATTTTAAATTTCCTTTGATGTTACTTAACGGACTTTTGGTGGTCTGGCCATTATTACAAAATAATCCTCTTATATAAATATGTCATTACACTCTAAAGTATTAAGGTAGGTCGGACAGTCTGGGTCTTAACAACAACAACAACTCTAAAGTATTAAGAACTCTCAAATGTTTTCAACGACGTACTTTATAATTGCTTTAAGGATAATTACTTAGTTGATTTTTGTAAGGATAAATGTTAGTAATTATCTTTTCTTTTTATGGTGTACTTTAATATAGTTTTATTTCCAGCAAAATTCCAGAGAGTAACAAAAAGTGTTTTAAATGCAGTGCAGTTGGCGCATTCTGCTGATAAACAGAAAGCGATGCCAACTTTATAAGTAATTAAAGCTTACAAAATAAATTATATTAACGTCATAATAACATAAAATTTAACTTTACATTTTTAGTATCATTAATATAAATAGTATATTTTAGTGCCCAAAATTTCCTAGCACGTACATTACGTGATTTTGCGATTTGTCTCAATATTTAGTAAGGTGTTGCCTACATCATTTCTAATACTTTGCCTACATCATTATTAATGCTTTGCATACATACAACATGATATGCATGAAAAAAAAGAGTTTTGCAGGGTCAAAAATCCTACTGTCAGATTTTAATAGATCTACATCTTAGAACCTAAATGCAGCATTTTAGTGATGTCTTTATGTCTATTAATCTAAGGGCAGGATATTTTAAGAATAGATTGAGAAATTTGAATGACATTTGGTACGATTAATTTTTCAATATTTGTATAAAACCTCTTAAATGAGGATATAAACAAAGGGTAAGAGAAAAGTATATATTTCTACAAAAATCAGGTTATGAACTTTTTTGAACAAGAACCAGATATATTTCAAAAAGACACTAGAAGCCAGAAATTCAAAAATAGTTGATAGGGTTTTCTTTATCCAGATTTTTAAAATCAAGTATTTCAAAAATATTTTTGTATACTCAGTGCTTGTCATTATACAATTACCGTCAGGCATACACTTGTCATAATACGGTCTTTGAATTTTGTCATCATGAAATGTCGTTCCTTATTTCTTGAAAAATGCAATTATTTGTTTTGTAAGTGCATTTTGGTAAATTTTACAATTAAATTAAGGAGTCAATAATTGTTATTTTAAAGCCTTAGTACCTTCACCGTATTATGTCCACGAATGAAATCACCCCTTTTTTATCTGACCTAAGGTTGCTCTGATTACTGAAAAAGGAGAGACGAATTTCAAAAGACAATCTCTGAATGCATTCTTAAGTTATATGTGTTGTCAGTTTCGCTTATAGGATGGGGCGGTGGGATTCGCTGCCGTCTAGAGGGGGTCATTTCTTATTTAGGAAGTTGTGTGCTTGGCTGGCGGTGAATTCCAATGTGTTCTCTCTCTTAATTGTTTAAAATTCACGAGTTTCCTGTTTGTGTCCGCGTTCCTAATTGTTTATATTTATGGGGGTTTTTTAATTATGTCCATCGGGAGGACGATACTTTCTACTATCAAATATGTTAATTGATTCCTGACTTCACTGGTCCCTCTCATCTTACAGAACCACTTTTGTTGCTTTACTACTCCTGCGTCAGCGCATCGGATGCAGAGCACGCTAAAACACTGATTGCTATAAAAAGTGGTTGTTATATTCCGTGACCGCTAGCTGCGGACACCGCAGCTAATCTAATATTAAAAGAATACGTACTATAACTAAGAGAAAATCGTTAATATGAATCACAGGTCGGCAAAAATTATGAATGAATTAAAAATATTCTTAACTGTATAGAAAAGCTCTGTGAAAAGAACCGTTTATTTATACTCTTAAAATATTAACTTCTTAATTAAAACTAATTAGAAGGTTCTTATAAATATTCAACGGAAAATGATAAGCTTCTAGAGAATAGATGACCTTTAAAAGACTTCATAGAACACATTCTGAAGATTCGCTTCTAAATATACGATTAATTGTTTCTTGGCATAATTCGTTTATAATTCTCATCTTTGTCCTAGTACAGTTATTTTCATCCAGCGATTCAGAGATTGATTTCCTGAGGTACTTCGATAAAATTTAAAAAAAAAAATATTTTTGTTAAAGAGATAAGCATTTTTACTTTCCTTATATACATAATGTATAAGGAAAGTATTGTGACGGGGTCGAAAATTCGAAATCGAGTTTTCGACGGGAGAGCACGTTTCAAGCATCCCTAATCACGAATCAAACATTTTTGAAGTGATGTCTGTGTGTGTGTGTGTGTGTCAGTGAGTCTGTGGAGACGATAACTGACGAACGAATAGACCGATTCGAATCAAATGTGGTACAAAAATCACAATCCGTTAACACTGGAAGCCTATTGTTTTTATACGCAATCGAATGTTCAGAACCCCCCCCCCCTAAATTTTCGAATGAAATTTTGGAAAAATCGTTAAAAAATCAAAACCACTAATAAAGTTACGCAAATAGATATATCTTATGTAATTTTTTATTAGAAAACGATTGACATAAATTTTAGAACGCTAACATGAACCGTTCTCGAGATATTGTACTATTTTTCAAAAAAATTATCAAAAAGTCATATAAAATAAAAAAAAATATTTCCTATTGAAAAACATGTTCACTTTTCATATGTAATACCATGTGATAAATTGAGTGACATCATTCTCGTGGATCTAGCTCGTTCCATTCATGAAAAAAGATACTTTGAATAATACTTTTGTATTTGAACGCCAATAATCATTTATCTGCTGTAAGAATAACTTATTTCTTAGTGCATAACGCTTGGCGAGATTTTGGCGACGAATTTGGCGGAATGCCGCCAACTTGGCGAATTTTTTGAAATGTTGCCAAATTAACGAAAATCTCGCCAAATGGATAAATATGACGCTAAATCAATGAAAGTGACGACTAATTGTGGAAAATTCAATATCTTGGAAAGAATATTAGTATCTACTATAAGAAAAATCTATTTTTTTACTGTAAAAGTATAAAATTCATTACATTATATAAGGAAAGTCATGTGTTGCCCACATCAGATTTTTTTATATGACGACTATATATGATGTTAGAAAAATATATTTTCGTTTTCGTGAAAAACGGCTGTATATAGTGTATATGCTGAAATAGGAATATTTAGTGTATAATTTTTTTTAACTACGGATGTAAATACAATTTTGAGTTTCCAGAAATTACAGTGCTTTTGTAAGGTCGCAATGATATATTCAGTTCTGGCACATAAAATGCATGTAGTTCTGTATTGAAAAACATGTTCTATTTCGATTTCTAGTCCAATATATATTTCTTTGCACTGAAAGGATATTTGCTAGGCAATGGCCAAATTCTGAATAGTGCAAAAGATGATGAGAAATTTCTTATAAATGATTGCAACTTAAATCACAAGTGGTCAATATCAGCTAATACAGATGTGCACGAAGCAAAATTGTAATTCTTGGGCTCGGGAGAGTTATTATTTTGTTTCTGCGTTGCGTCTGAATTCCCTCTTCCGAGTGTATTTTCAAAAACAGAAACTGAGCATGGAACCTCGATAATCTTTGAGTTCGGCATGACCCGAAATATATATATATATTTTTTTTAATACACTGAAAAGTATGAAGCCGTTCCATCTTCGTATAATAATTCCACAAAAAGATGTTTTTTATCATTTTTAAGACTAAAATTTACAATAGATTCCATTACACCGTGTTCATATTCATTTGAAACATTTTAAGATATGGGCTTCTTCCATTTCGAATCTTTCAAACTTAAAGACGAAAACATTGACTGGAACAGGTTGTAGCTCGAAGGTCAGGCCTGAACCGATGCAATCTACTCAAATAACCAAATTCGAGTCCTTTGGCCTGATTCCTCATCTGGTGAAGTGGGGAGTTACGTAATCGTCATGGGTAATTTTTTACCCTTTATTATTAACTCTCTTTCAAAACGAAAGAGTTAACTCTCTCGCTAAATCTCTTTTTTTCTCTGCTTTTAACAAATCTTCATCCTGGTTCTCAGCTCCCAGAGCATGTAGAGAGCTGAAACTTAGCACACAGTTTCTGCTCTCAGAACATTTTTATCTATTAAATGCTTACGTCATTACATTACGTTGTTTGTATGCATCATGATTATTTTTTGCAAGCTCAAGATATTTATTTTTCCAGAAGAGGCGCGATATCTCTCAAAATACTCAACCGAAATTCTTGAAATTTGGTATGCTCTTTGAATCGTTAGAAGCACGATTGCTTTACAATAAAACTATAATTTACGTTCGTGGTGCATATTTAAAAAGAGTAACTTAAATTTACATTTAAGAAACATATTGATTTAATCTTAGAACATGGTCGTACATCGTATAGTCGTAAAACACTTGCTTTGTGTCGCTATTAAAACCCACCATATTATCTTTAGCACAAGTTCCAGGAATAGAATATATTAACATAATACTACTCGCGTAATTAACTGCACCCAGTTTAACTTTAAAATAATATTATTTATTAAGAACATTTTGGTTAATTATTAAATTTATTACAACAATTATCATATTATTTGCGAAGGAGATTGGACATGTGAGACCAGGTAATTTATTTATGAAATGAGATATAACCTAATGTAATTATTAATATGTACATACCTCCAATTTCGTCTTTGTATATTGACACACAGCCATCTTTGCCTCCATTATGACGGCACACTACTGTTAGGTATCTCTCACTACATTACTCTGTATCTCTTACTGATCTGAACACAACTGAATATGATGTCATCACCTCTGCATCTCTGAATCTCTCACTACATTACTCTGAATCTCTTACTAATCTCCGATCAAAACTGAATCTGATCTCATCACCTCTTTATCTCTGGATCTCTCACTACATTACTCTGAATCTCTTACTGATCTCCGAACACAACTGAATCTGATTTCATCACCTCTGAATCTCTGTCGTTGAAGTTACACTCAAGAGCATTGCGCTCAAGATATCTGGTGTTGATCTCTCTGGATCGCTTACTCAAGTCTATCTCGCACTGTTACTCAAGTATGTGTGGCATTTCTGGCTAGTACTACTTTTGTTACTTTCTACATGTTTCCACCTATTTTTGCCTGAGGTCTGATACGCCTCTTCGGCTACCATTGGCTGACCTCAGGGCGATGCGACAACCATCTTCAATATTGATTAACCTTTTCGTGGCTTCACTTTAACCTTCTCTTTTTATGGCCTATTGACCTCTCGGGTCAGGGCAGCTGTAAAACTAGCGTCATTCAGACTAGTGTCTGACATTACATACATCATAAAACTGTCTCACATATTCCTGATCTCACAACGTTATTGTTATATCATAAATAAATTTCTGCAGATTAATAATAGGAAAAGTATTTGTCTACAGGATAAATTATGTGCTGTAAACATCAGAATTTTTCATTTAGCGACCATACAAAATAATTTTAAATCAGGTTAAAGTGCATAATATCATCCTACAAATTTACGGATTTCAAAACACAGTATGTAGGAAAAAATCGAACTCAATATTTTACGACAAAGTAAATAAAGCCAAGCGATTCTATCTTCCAGAAAAATAAAAATATTTTTAAACAGATTGTCTAGAAAAGATTTCGGATCACTTCCCTCGAGTCCTGCCGGTCTGTTTAAAGAGAACAATACAAGAAGTTTCGCTTCGTCTGTCAAGATATTTGTATTCTGGGTGAAAAGAAAGTATTTTGCATAAGAAAATTTTAAATTAAATGTAACATAGTAGAAGAGTACCACTTGAATGACAAAAGAAGTCTTCTATTTTGTTTTAATACTTTCAAAAGAAAATATCATACAATAAATAAGTAATATCAATTAAAAACTTCTTATTTTATTTCTCAAAATGGTACAAATGTTTCTGGATTTATCACTTTTCTTTGTAGCACGAACGTGAAATCACCAACTTGGCAAAGCCGGGGTTTAATCCCAGGACCAGAGAGTAGTAGGCCAGTATCATAGTGTTGAGCTAAAGAGATCTCCAGCTCAAGGCATTTAATACTGCATTCGATACAGTACTCTCCGCCCCAGTGAGTTTCATGAAAATGTCGCTGGGTTGCAGATGATGAAGCTTGCGAACTCCAAAGTTGAGGTGAAGGAGGAGTTATAAGTGGTCCTCTAGTGAGTCATAAGGCCAAATAACGTACGGTGAGTTGACGTCGATTCAGAAGATCAAATAAGTGTGGTGGCGCCATCTCATGGAGAGTACAGAAAGTACATTTATGCAATGCATATGTAATTCTCAAGAAGCTGAATAACTGGAAATAATTAAGCAAAGAATGTTTCGTGCACTATCAAGGTCTCCAATGGAGCGAGAACTTGAAATCACCAACTTGTCAGTGCCGGGGTTTATTCCCGGAACCAAAGCGTGATAGACCAGTATCATAGCATTGAGTTAAAGACATCACCAGATCAAGGCATTAATTACTGCCTTTATGATAGTTTGCTACAAATTATTGTGATATACAGGGTTCTTAAGAAAGTCTTTAAAGCACCTCAAAAACTTTGTAAATAAACGTAGATCTATCTATAGTAAAGTGATCGCATGTCGATCGAATCAAAGACATTGAAACTACTCTTAGCGAAGAACTTAACCTTTTGCTTAAGGGTGGGACAGCGTCAATCTCAAACGAGGAACCTCCCAAAATGACATGTATTTGACATACCCTATCCCAAACAGTTCGATCCCCCTTTGAAAGCATTGGCGTCCATGGACGCCAATGGCTGCAAAGGGGGGTCGAACTGTTTGGGATAAGGTATGTCAAATACCTGTCTTTTTGGAAGATTCTTCGTTTGGGATTGACGCTATCCCACCCGTAAGCAAAAGGTTAAAAAGTTAGGATAACCAACTCGACAACAAAGCGAGATAGACAAAAAACAAATTACAAAAGTATAGAGCATTGTTTCGTGAGTAAGAATTAACATCAGGGACTAACGAAACACATACATGGAAGGCAGTAAATACCAATCATATTTAATTGATTACTAGATGGGCAGCAACGCCATAATACTGATATTGACGAACATATTTAAATAATGTCACTAACGTGGTATCCATTTGAGAGTTAAAAATGGAGCACAAGCAGAATAGGATATGTGAATCGATATATTCTTTACATGTACATCATGGAGTGCTATTCGTTCGATCAGTGATCTATAGCAAGTGTTTTTTGCATTTCATACACGATTTTTGTTCGCTTTGATATCCATTCCGAGTAATTAAACAATATTCGACCAAATTTGTAATTTACTTTTTTTGTCTATCTTGTTTTTATGTCGAGTCTGTATCCTAATTCTTTTAAATTATCTGTTTCAGATGCTACCATCACTCTTTTTCGATCGGGTATAGTCATTTTACTATAGATAAACCAAACGTATATGCTTATTAACTTTTCCTTACAAAGTATTTGAAGTTCATAAGGACTTTCCGGGAAAATCTGTACATTTAAGAAAATTTTCATGATAGAGGATATTAGGTATAGAGAGCGTGTAATAAGAATCCTTGGATGTTGTTATCTGTAATGCATTTGTATTCTACATTGCAAGTTAGTTTAATTTTCAAAAGAATTATTCAAAAGAACCTACAAACACAAATACCATAACATCAGCAAAATGTAAATTTTTATCTTTCCGTAATATTTTCTTTGTTTTTCTATGACATATAAGACAAACCATGCACGATATAAACTATTCCCATCCTTGAAACTAACTTTTGACTCACAAACGGGTGAACATTGATGTTATACTGTGTTCAATGATGTTATACTGTGCTCAATTTTAAGGGTGTTTCAATGAATATCATTCAAGATGCAAAAAATACATGGGAAACTGTGAAGTTATGACACTTTTGGGAAAAGAAAAGCATAATTACCTCCATAATATTTGACTCCATTTTTACTTAAAATTTAACTAACACAAATAGTCTGTTACATACTAGAACGAAAACTCGGCATTGCTTGCGATTTAATATGCAAACTTCTAATTAAAATTACACCGAAACCTTCAGCTAATTCTTGTAAAAAAAGTATGTTTTAACATAATGCGTGTTTAGAACAAAAAAAAAGAACATCATGTGACAACACAAATTCAGAGAACGCATTCCCCTGTTGCATACGTTACAAGAAATATAATATAATATTGTAAAATGCTTCCAAAGGAGTCTCTTATAATAATCAGACGGAGAAAACACCTTTAAAGGCAACCATTCCTATGACGTAAATCTAGGGTTACCATATGCTGATGTTCGGAAGATAACACCTTTGAATCAACCATTCCTATGATGTAAATCTAGGGTTGCCATATGAAATTCGGAGAATAAAACACCTTTAAAGGCAACCATTCTTATGACGTGAATCTAGGGTTGCCATACGCTAAACTTCGGAAGGAGATCTCCAATTTGGCAAAGTCCTCCGAACATTAGCATAAATCTAGAAAAACTAAAACACGTTAGATAATTCTTTAGATGTAGAGAACGCAACAATACGTTATTACATCTTGCAACACTAAAAAAATTTCTTTTAAAGTACATACCCCCCCTCCAAATTATTTTTTTTTTTAAAATTACTTCGAAATAAACTATAATATCTGCTGGAAATAAAATTCCCAACTGACATAGCAAGTATTGGTTTAATGCTACTTTAATTTTCGAGATTAGTTTTGTTTAAAATTACTTTCCTTTGAGTAAAACAAATATGATACCATGACATATCCGTAAAAAGTATATTTTTTTTCTTTTCAAGGTGTTTTTTCTTTGTTCTTCTATGATCGCAAAGCAAATAATTAGTAGGAAAATTTTTACGATACTTGAAACTATCCTTTGATAGACGTATGGGTAAACTTTGATCGTTGTAATTGTGGTTACACTGAAAGATGCTTCATCATAATTGATCTAAGAAGTGATAAAGGGGCTAAGAAGTTATAACTCTAAATCGTTTGGAGTGAAGTTAACATAATATCTGTTCTTCTATATAACAATTGAATATATTTATGCTGTAAAACTCTCTTACAGTAAATTTCAATATATAAAATTAAAGTTTGTCTCAGTTTTTTATATAATTCCATTAATCAAAATATGTGGACAACACGTACATTTTCTACATATTAAAATTAATTGAATTATTTTACAGCTAAATAATCATATATAAGATCTACATAATTATAATTATATCGTTGAATTCTATATTTAAATTTTATTCTTTTGTTGTCGATGCTGTGCAAAACCACACCGAAGTGTTTAAATTAAACTAAAATTGGAGTATTTGTAACAAACTAAAGCTAAATTGCCTAAATTAAACTAAAATTGGAGTGGTTAAATTAAACTAAAGTGTTTAAATTAAATTAAAATTACATTACCATGAAAGTTAATTAAACTAGTTTAATTTAATGATAAAGTTGTTCCAAATGCTTTCACTATTTTGACAATAGTTTGTGACAGCATTCAAACTGGGCATCACTTTTTATATACATTATCGATAAAATGGTTGTTTTTTAACATGTATGACTGTTCCGAATTTAAAAAAATATAAAAAACTGGCTGCACCTATGGAGCTGGACAGCCCAGTGGTTAGCGCGCGGGGATTGCAATTGGACGATTCCCAACTCTGCCCAAACTGTCCCGGTGTTCATTCGGAATACGGACACGTTAAATATGTGGGTTCATAAATCCTTTCGAGAGGTTGGTGGTAGGGGAAGCAGATTACGGTTCCTGTGTATGCCGCCCCCACTGAGTTACGGTCTAAATTGGGTGTACTTCCTTTTCGCCCAAACAGATACCTTACACTTTCGGGTAGCCGGCCGTCCAATTTGTTACTCAAGTCCACTGGATGAGTCGGACGGTCTGGGTTTTCAACACTTTCGGGTAGGTCGGACGGTCTGGATCAAAGATGAAGAGTAATAACTAGCTTTACACACGCAAAGCATCTGCGCTCAAGTGTCTTTTATTGCTAAATATACAGGGTGGTCAGAATTAAAACCCCCCTACTCTGAGCTCTCTATACATCGAACTACTCAGTGTAAAGGCTCCAAAATTGTTGAACCTACTATTTAAGACATGGGGAAAGGGATTACGTGAAAAAAAATTAGTTCCAGAAACACCGATAGGTGGCGCTGTACAACAGAAAATATGCTGAAAAGACACAAAATACACATTTGTAACACATTTTATTCGAACGTACCAAACATTCATATCACAAGGACCTTATCGATGCAGGGAATGCTGCTCAATATGGTTCCCTTCTTCAAGGTGTAAAATCTGCAGTCTGTGGACAGCTTGTTCAACTGTGGATCGTAATTGGTCGATTGAGATGCTTCTCACATGCAGAGTGATACTGTCTTTCAAATCTGCCAAGGTTACCAGACGTCCTCGATAAACAAGACTTTTTAAGTATCCCCACAGCCAAAAATCACAGGGATTAAGATCTGGAGAACGAGATAGCTTGGTTGTCGGAAATGCACGACCAATTACTCTACCATAAGTAAAATGTTGCCGACGAAACTGCTGTACACTGAATCCAATGTGCAGAGGCGCTTCATCTTGCATAAAGGTAATTGAATCAAGACATTGGTGCTGTTGCAGTTGGGGTACAACAAAATTTTCGAGCATGTATGTGTACCTCCAGGCCGTCACGGCGCATGTCACAGGGCCATTGGGAGTAGCCTCTTCGAAAAAGAAAGGTTCAAGAAT
The DNA here is from genome assembly GCA_951213105.1 of Amaurobius ferox. Taxonomy (NCBI): domain Eukaryota; kingdom Metazoa; phylum Arthropoda; class Arachnida; order Araneae; family Amaurobiidae; genus Amaurobius; species Amaurobius ferox. Next base: position 91,521,656 of record OX578152.1, on the reverse strand, counting down.
GAATGTGGCTGTGAATCCACACCAGACTGTAACTTTCGGTGAGTGAAGTGGAATCTCTTGGAAGGTACGAGGGTTTTCCGTGTCCCAAATGCGACAGTTATGGGTGTTGACTGTTCCACTTAGATGAAAATGCGCTTCATCGCTCCATAGAATCTGCCATGGCCACGATGCATCCACTTCAACTCTAGCCAGAAATGTCAATACAAAGGTCAGTCGCTTCTCCCTATCGATGGTCAACAAGTGGTGATTGTGACTAATTTTTACGGGAAAAAATGCACTATGTTTCTCAGTACGTTCCGCACTGTGCTGTAGGGAACACCCAAGTGTCGTGACACTCCACGTGCACTACTACAGCCTATAACGTTATCCATTGATTGTTCAACAATAGCGGTGGCAACATCGTCAACGACATCTGAACGAGTTGATTTGCGTCCTCAACCCGGCTGAACTCCAAGATGTCCAGTTTTCTCGAATCGAGCGATCATTCTCCTGAGAGCTTGTGGAAGTAATGGTCCTTTGCGCAAATTCTTAAGTTGACGAAACTCTCGAAGTGCAGCTGCAGCATGTCCTTTGTTTTCATAAAACAGCTTCACAAGCAAAGCACGTTCTGGCAGTGTGACAGCCATCGCTGATAAGAATAAAAATTTCCCAGTTTTATCCCCTTTTATGCCCAGAACATAGTAGCTGCAAACCAAGGGTTTATGCAAATTTTTGTGCTTACAGTGCGAAATTGCAGTTACAATGACAGTTTAAGTTTCTTCACTTTTTTATCTTCTTTTTTCTTTCATATCAGCAAAAGAAATTAAAAAGGAAAAATTCCATGTCGCATGTGTTTGTTCTTTTTGTGATTATTTTATGTCTTTTCAGCATATTTTGAGTTGTACAGCGCCACCTATCGGTGTTTCTGGAACTATTTTTTTCGCTTAATCCTTTTCCCCAGGTCTTGAATAGTAGGTTCAACAATTTTGGAGCCTTTACACTGATTTTCGATGTATAGAGAGCTCAGAGTAGGGTTGTTTTAATTCTGACCACCCGGTATGTTGGTTCCATAGCATTTAATTTTGTTTGTCTTACTATCATTATCAAAATGGAGGTATAGCGCTTGCACTCCTAATATTCCCAGACACCTGCTGATTAATTATTATACGGCCGTCTAATCAAACATAAATCATATGCTTATTTAAATTGGGTTAAATTCATATCAAATAATGATTTCATTGTTGAGAAAAAGCCTAAAGAAAATAAATATTTGAGATATAACTATTGAGGTAAAAGGGCGCTCTAACTCTAGATATTTTTGATGAAGTCTTGAAACCATGGAGTACAAATCTCCCTTTACCTTCATATTTTAAACAATGTATTTAAGGCTAAACGCCTTCCCATTCGGTAAACAATAATTAGGCCCTTTAAACGTGCCTAAATGTTTTTTATATCTAGATTAATTGAGCATTTGAGAGTTGGCTCCCAAATATTAAATTGTTCATTTAAAACCTATTAGGTTCTAGTATACACATATTATGATGAAAATTGTACTACATTACTTTGGAATAGCTTCATTAATTCTTGAGATATTAAGTCTACAAGCTTACAAGCACACACACACATATTTATTTACACACATACATACAAACACCGTTACAAAAATGCTGGATTCCGAATCAGAAAAGCTCAAACCCAACGAAAACTCAAATCGAATTTTCCACACCTTAGCATTACACACATCCTATATACTTTATATTATGTGCTATAATAAACCCAACAAGATATATGATAAACGATATGACTATGATAAACTATGATAAACGCAAAAGCATCTTTCTTAGTTCTGCAACATTAAAAATACTCTTTTTAAATACACAATCTTTTCCACTAAATATTTTATAGTTAGAAAGCAATAGAAAAATAATGGTAACTACTGCAAATGAAAAATATTCCTAACTGGCAATAGCAAGTATTAGTTTTTCCTTACTTCAATATCACAAGAGAAAATTGCTGTGAGTATGAAGCTAACACGACAAGGCCACCGTATATTCAGCAAAATGTATATTTTTCCATTTACGGTGTTTTCATCTATGAAGACAAAACAAATAATCAGAAAAAATTGTCCGAAGCTAACCTTTGACAGACAAAGGTGCAAAAAACAGCGATAGCTGTAATTGCGGTCACACTGTAAGGTGCTTCATCATATATGATCAGAAGAGTGATAAAAGGGTTGAGAAGTTATTACTCAGTCGTTTTGGGAAAAGGTAACATAATATCAGTACTTCTATATAATATTTAGAGATATATTAATTGTAAGATCGCTTTTAAGTATAAATAAGTATATAAAATTGAAAATCCGTCATCTGTTTTTTATATCGTTGGTTCGTTACTAATTCCCCCGTGGTGAAGGAGCGCCTACTTACCACGTCCACAAGACCACCCAGGGTATCCATGGCGAAGGGGAGGCGATTTGCAGCTTCACTTTTATAGAGGCTCCCCGAAGGGCGGAAGTCTGACTTGGCCTCAACATGACAACATCCATGGGATTCGAACCCGCAATCCGGCAATCCAGCGATCAGATAGAAACGCATGCCCCTGACCGCTCGACCACGGATCGGCTTGTTTTTTATATAATCTCATCAATAAAGGTAAAGGCCAATATGCTGTGTTGTTGTTGTTGAAAACCAGACCATCCGACCTACCAGAAAGCTGTAAGGTAACTGTTTGGACAGTCGGAAAGAACCTTCCAATTTAGACCGGAACCCAGTGGGGGAGGCATCCACAAGGACTGTACCCTCCTTCCCCTGCCACCAACCACTCTTAAGGAAGGACTTACGGACCCACATGTTTAACGTGATCGTACTCCGCATAAATACTGCAGCAGTTTTGGCAGCAGAGGGAGTACAATTCCCCCTCTCTAACGACTGGGTTACCGTGCCCGCCAGTATGGTGTGTCGAAAACCCAGACCTTCTGACTTATCCTAAGACATAGAGCAGCAATTTGGATTGCCGAGGCCAGTATGGTGTGTCAAAAACCCAGACCGTCCGGCTCATCCGTGGACATAGAGCAGCAACCAGTATGGTGTGTTGAAAACCCAGACCACACGGCCGACCCAGAGGTTTGCAGCAGCGAGATATGAGGCCGACCAGTATGGTGTGTAGAAAGCCCAGACCACACGACCAACCCGACGGCTTATGGTTGCTGGACCAGTATGGTGTGTGTAAATCTTGAAAGATATGTGGCTTAGATAAAACAGAAGTATGTAACGGAAATGATATCATATTGTTACAAATACTTAACAGAAAAATCATTGTTATAGTATATAGGCAACACGTTGTGAGGTCAAAATAACCTATTTGTTATTATTTCTCTCATCTCCACTAAATTATGTTTCACCTGTAAACTAACAGCCTATTAGAACTTCGCTGTTTGCAATGACCAATTATATCGTTAGCCTGGCAGACCGTTTTGATTCCAAAAGGAAGGTATTCAACCTTTCCAGGAGGCACTCGTCCCAGGGCATGACTGATTTAATTATTTTTATCTTGCTCTGCTCATATGACAATATGGGAATTAAAAAACTCTCGGCCTCTCAAAAGAGACCAAATTTGTTAACTGCAACTCTCTTCTTACTCCAACGACGTCACTAAATTTCCTTGAACGTCACTGGATCCTGTAGGCACAGCTCAATTTAAAATCGTTACGCAAATTGTTTATGTCTGGATATTGCCATTTCAAAATTAACAAACTATTTTTAACTGTAATAATGCGTGTGGTTCAGCAACTCCTCTCAAAGTTTACTCTGGACAATGCCATCACGAATGACGAATCTAAAATCCCATGACGTCAAGCTGACTACTTTATCCTTGGTTGCAGTACTGAATGTCCAACCTTATATTAGAGAACCTTGAGCTTTTCGGCCCGCAGTTTGGAAGTGGATCCCTGTTTGCATGATGTTGATTGTCCCAAAAAGAGAACAATGAGTAAAGGATCCGTTTGTGAATCAGACAACCAGCCTGTAGGTAAGTACTATCATTGATAGTGAGTTTATCGGTGTGAATGGTTAGGATAGGTTTCTAATTTAACCACTATATCGTAGTTGTATTTAAGTGTAGTTAATGTTCGTTGTGTAGATTATAAGTAGTAATCTCTCTCTTAAGCTTGTGTTATTTAGGCAAGACTTATTTTAAATCAATAAAATTGTTAACTGGACATCCTTGACAGTTAATATGAGTTCCTGTTTGCTTTTCAGCAGTTTTAAATATTTTGAATTGGAACACTTTTGAAAAAATAAAGATCTAATAGAGGAATTGTCTTTACAACTTACATTTCTAACATATTATAATGGATATACTTTTCTCACAGCTAAATAATCATATACAGTAACCCAAAAAAATAATCGAACAACATATTTGTACTAATAATTGCTGTTACTGAGGATTTTGAAAAGAAAAATGATATTTTGTCAATTCTACATATCATCTTAGCGTTTATGTTTTGTTACATGCATTTTATTTTACTTTCACTCCCCTGGTGTCTGCAATCTCAAGGTCTCAAGAACGAGGTATAAAGAGTGCCCAGGAGAGAGTGGAAAGGATTCCCCCCTTTAAACTTCGAGCGAAGAGGAAAAGAAGTACGAAAATAGAAAAGCAAAAGTTAAAAGAAAGAACATCTAAGGTTTGCTTGTGGGGGGGCGACGACCGAAGTCGGGTCCATCACCAAGTCTTACAGAAAGGGGATGATGTCTGTTATCAAAGAATGTCATTGAGACGAATGAATGTTGCAGCATTCTTTTTTATTACTAGTCTGGAGAAAGTTGGTCATTGGTTGGTCTCCTGTTGTTTATTTTTTATACGGTGCTGTTATTTAATCACACAGACCTGTAAAATTTGAGTCGCTACTTCAGACATAGTAAGTCCGAAAGAACAATAGACTTATTATATAAATATCGATTCTCTTCCCAGACGAATCGATATTTTTCCTGCCATTGGACAACAGATGTATGCAAGTCTGGGGAGAACAAAGAATACTCAACTCATCTAGGTCAATTCAATGTAGAAGTCTCATTTTTGCCCCAAATTATATATTCAGATATTGTCTACTTTCAGAGGATTTTAAATTTCTAGGTGTCCATGTGTATTAGTAAAAACTTTAGATTTCATATAACAATATCAAGAAATAAAAATGCACTTCATATATAACTTATATTATAAGAAATTGATGCTGTTACATCAGTTACAGAAGCATGTTACGTCAGTTACGAAAGATATTGTAATTTTTGAAATTATGGTAGAAAATATAAATAGGTATGCATTTAGTCTATTAGTTATTTAGTATTGTTGATACGCAAAAAACACTATTCTAGCTTTAATATTTTGTAGTACTTAATTTTTTACTGAATCAGAAATTACATCTTGTCCAATTGTGTAAAGTCAGTAACACAATTTTAAAATGAAATTATAGAGATATATTCATAGCAAGAATTTTTTTTAAAGTTGCTATATGATAGCCATAGATAATAAATATTTTGAAGCCTAAAGTTTTACTTTGTCATTTTCAGTAAATGTTTCCTGATATAAAGAAGCCATAAATCTTGTATTGATTGTTGCGTCAGTTACAGAGGAACTGGCCTCCAGTAGCATCGTAATTCATTTGCAAAAAAAATCACCGAATAAGTAATTTTTGTTGGGAGTACGATAAGTTTGGGAAACTGTAAAGTCTACTTAATAATGTTTTAGGCTTTGAATCAAATTTTGTGCTTCTGCTGTCAACGCCATACAAAACTATATTGAAGTGTTTAAACTAAACTATGCATCTTTGACATTTATTTGACAATAAGAGAGTATGGGAAGCAAAATCCTCCACTGAGTAATATAAACAACGCTTTAAAAGTTTTTTAATAATAAACGTCATGTGACGGCAAAATGATCCACGATCCGGTCGCTAAAAATTAGGTGAATGATTGGACGATCAAGTGATTTGTCTTTAAAAAATAATATTTATAAAATAAACAAGATATATCGTAAGTGATATTGGGAAAAATATCTTATTATAGAGTTCCTTGAAAGATCCTTAAACACCCATATAAATTTGGAATTAAAGAGGCCCTAACTGGTCACGTTAGGTCTATCTACAACAAAATGATTATGATCCATCATCTAAAAGTGATTACAGCGCCCATAGTGGAGAATTTAAGAAGTTAGGATTAGGAACTTGTCAACAAAAAGAAATGGAAGAAAAATATCAACTGCAAAGTTGTAGAAAGTACTCGATAATATTATTTTTCTATTTTAAATTTGTATTATCACTGATAGAGTGACATTTCGAACAAACTCTACTCCAGGCTCCTGTGCATATAAGTGTTGTTTACAGTATCATTAATGATACTATAATCATCTATTACTTTCCCTACAATACCTGGTAATGCATAAAGTGCAGTATTGTAATCGTGTCGAAAATCGGAACTCGAGTTTTTGACTGATCTACACGTTTCAAGCACTCTAGAATAGAAAAAAAAACCTATTTTTTATCATGCCTGCTGTGTATGTCTATCTATCTGCCTGTGCGGTGCATGTATCCACTCTAACTCAAAAACAATTCAACTCAATTTCACAATATTTGGCTTCACAAGCTTCTTATATGTAGTGTCTTATTCTTCTAGTTTCTTAGTTATAGTGTCTTATTTAAATTTACCCCCCTTCCTTGAAAAGTTCTCTGGTCGCCCATGACGAAGGGTGCTTTTATTCCGTAGTTATTGTGGTGTTGAAGGACATTTCAAGGAACACTGTAGATTTTTAATGAAGTATTCTGTTCAAATGTGTGTTAAAGTATTGGTAAAATTTGCAATACTACAATAAGTACTTTACAATAAGTCTTCATGTTCCAAATAAAAGGACAGACACTGACATCACAATAATAGAACTTATTTCAAACTCAAAAATGCTCAAAATGCGTAAGTTCCCCAGAAAGTTGATTTTGAATTTTCTACGCCGTCACCATAGCTTTTATACTATGTATGTAGTAAGATAATCAACAGGGACATTTATATTGTGAAACATTCCGATCTTTTTTTTATTAATACATAAAATTCTAAAATTCATTTCCGGTAGAAATACTTTATATTTATTACTGTATAAATTGAAGTGCAAACTTTAATTTAATCGATGTTAGCTTTACAAAACAAAAACTACATACTGAAATGCCATAGCATCAACAGAAAAGCATATTTTCTTTTGTCTCTCTTGCTTTCTTTGCTCTGCTGTAATGAATAAAGGGAATAATCAATGAAAAAAATTGGATTTATCCTCGAAGTTAACCTTTGTCGGACAAACGGATAAATATTGATAAAAAATAATTGCGGTTACACTGCTGAAGGGTATTTCATCAAATAGGGACAGAAGTGAGAAAAATGAAATCACTTTAGGATGTTATATCTCTGTAAATATTTGGGAAAAGGTAATAATATTAATTTTGCTATGTAATATTTAAAGATAGTTTTACTGAAAAATATAACTATACTAAAACGAATTACCCGGCGTTACTCGGGATTTCAGATGCAAACCTCTATTTAAAATTACACTCAAGGTCACAGAGAATTCCTGAAAATCACTGACTGCTTTAATGCACCCGTTTAATATAAAAAATACAAAAACACATTGTGACGTTACGACTTCCGAGAACGTTCCTCCTAACATGAAACCAATAGGACCGGACACGCCTCCCCCCTTCCGTAGTAACATCAGAAAATAGGACCTTATTTCTCGTTCGCTTTCACCGATAGCGGTTGAAATTGAAAATCATGAATTTTATTCAGTAATTGATTTTTTTTAATTAGAATGCGAAGATATCATTCCTCATTCATGCTAAACATTAAAATCCTGCGAATCTACAATTTTCAATGCAACAATATAAAAATAAAATTCCAGAAATTACGCATATTTTGATCCATTTTTAATATAATAGAATTCTTCTACGGATTCCGTTCAAACTCGATAAAAAGAATTATTCAATCTTTTTGATGGTGTCAAGATGGAATCTCTGGGAAAATCTTTTCGATGGCTAAAGAACCGATTTGTGTGAAAATTGATCAAATAGCATTTCAACATAAAATAACTAAAAATCTAATTGAATTATTTTAATTGCTTCAATGTATCATTTCGACCTGAACCTGAAGTATCTTTTACCGAATTTTGTAACTGCGGTTATCTTAAATTTCCACTACGCGACTGACAAACAGACAAACAAATAGACAGACAAATAGACAGCTATATGCTTTTATAACGAAAGGTAAAATTGTCATCCGTGGTCCTTTATATAATCTCATCGACAAATGTAATCACCACTAGGTTACCAGAAAAGTCACTCGAGTACTAAATTTCGTAAAAATTGAATATATAGTTTTAAAATTAGAGTGGATATCTGCATTGCGCAGACACGCACAGACAGAAATGACACAAATATCCAGGCTGAAATAGAGACATACGTATTGACATATTCACAAGAGCGCTAATCTAGTAGATACACAAGCAGAAACAGTGGCAGACATACTAACATATTCACAAAGGCGTCACTGTAAAAATACCTGACAGGCATCACTTACACAGACATAAGATACACTGCCAGAAACAGATGCATTTATATAACAGACGCACAACATATGCTATGCATAAAGACGTTATTCCGAAAATACCTGATTTGCATTTACATCCAAATCCTGATTTACATCCAAATCCTGATTTACATCCTAATCCCGATTTACATCCAAAAATTGTAAATCATTCGAGAATAATCTACCACATTATAATACATGCTCTTTATGTATAATAAATAAAAGGGAATTTGACGTGTTCCTCTAAATAAAATTTCCCCTCCTCTGCACGAAAAAAAAAGAAGAAATGTGTCACTCTGCTTGCTCTGTTATGAAGGATAAAGTAAACAAAATGACTCAGCTCTTCAAACTAACCCTTGACAGGCGAACGGATAAACATTAATAACTGAGATGTGGTTACACAAAATTGTGTCTATTCAAATATTGGAAAACAAGAAGAAGAAGTGAAGTTTTTTGCTCTGTCAATTATTCAGGAAAAGGCTAATATAATTGATTCTCTCCGATAAAACAGAAATTTGCTTATCCTGTAAATGAGAAGCGATTAATCCAATATTAAATAAAAAAGGTAGCCAGAAATCGAATGTAGAAATGATTAGAAAATAAAAGAATTATTTTTCTTCACATTCCGAATCATCTACATCAGAATTACATCTACATTACTGTTTGTCACTGTCAAGCTTGGTGATAAATTTGGCGCAATATCGCCAACATGACGCTTTTGTTAATAGCTGTCAACTCGACGAAAACTCACCATCTATGAAAATTTAATTTAATTTCTTTGAGAATTGTGGGAATAATTCAAGTAATTTTCTTGATTCAAAATTGAGTTGGTTTCACTGGTAGTGAAGCATCTATAGGTGAGTGACATCCCAACAAAATCTTGTTGGGGTGTCATATAGAATATCCATGCGTTATGGAGCTAAGGGGTTAAAGTAATTGCGATTAGTTAAGTCAAATAGTAATCCTATTTTGTTAAGGAACCGTATTAATATCATCTCTCCATTTTTACAATTCGTTTTAAATAATAAGGGTTGTTTTCGGTTTTTCATATTGATGACAAGCATTCTCCTGAGTCTTATCTGGTATTAAATTGAATTCTTTTATTTGTTATGGATGCTTTACTATATCTCTTCACAATTTTATCCTTTAATATATATATATATATATATATAATATATCTATATATATATATATATATATATATATATATATATAATGATATTCAATAAATGATCAATCTCTGACTTTATAATACAAGTAAATTAAAATTATATATATATATATATAAAATGAAAGATTTTAATCGAAAATTATGCATAAACTACTGTATGAACAAAAAAACCCATCTCTAGCATATCTGTTACAAATGAGTAACTATAGACCAAGACTAAGGATAAAAATAGAAGGTAACATATCACTACAATGGAAAGGGGGATGAGAAGAATATTAGGATACAAAATTCACAATTAAAAGTATATAAATATAAATAAAAATAAAAAGAAAACACGGCAAAAATGAGAAAAAGCAATAATAATTAGCTCAAGATAAAATATTAAGACATAGAGAACAATCAATTGAAACTACACAAAAAATGGCGGTTAGTTTGAAATTGCATTCTCATCAGGACAGCCATACAATTCGAATTAAAACCGATAGAATAGCCAGTTTCTGACAATGGCGATAGTATTTAACTGTAGACACCATTGGAACTGTCTACTGGCTAGTGGAAGGAGAAAAATAAATCAATTAAATTACAAATCAGAAAATTAATACCTCCTCGAACAGAAATATGAACTCAGAAGCATAGTTACCACGTGTAAGTGGAAGAAGCGACTGAGTATTTCACCTCACTTTGTCAATGCGAGTGGGCACCGGAATGAATGCATTTAAGCGATATATATATAATGATATTCAATAAAAGATCAATCTCTGATTTTATAATACAAGTAAATTAAAATTATATATATATATATATATGACATATATACATATATATATATATATATATATATATATATATATATATATATATATATATATATATATATATATATATGAAATAAAACTTCAAACAAAATCTTCCATCTAAACAAAAGGAGAAAAAAGTTGAACTTAATTTCCATATGACTATATGCTACTGCAAACAAAAGTTTGAAGAATTTTATATTCAAACTTTACTTTTGAGACAAAAATAGGTTTCTTTGCGTCTCTCGATACATAGAATCTAGTACCTGCTCTAATTGCATTATGCTTTAACGTAAATTCTTTAATTCTATACATAGAAGAACCAGATTAAATTATGAACATATCCCAAAGTTAAATAAAACCCTGAAATTAAGCAAATTCAAAGGACAAAAACATAAGGAAGGAGTTTATGTATAGTTGGCAAAAAGGAAATTTTCATCCTTCATAGGATCAGTGCTGTTTTAACTGCATTGATTTGTGCTCAGTGGGATTTACCTCACTAGCTATTTGATAAAATGTTTCTTAAATGCTTTAAAGAGGTACGAAATTAACTATTCTATGTGATTTGTTACTTGAAACTAATGGCATAATTTATTAAACGCTAGCATGTGCCGTTCTTTAGATATTGCACGGTTTGGTCGAAAACAAAAAAATCATAATTAAATAAATATACTCAATCTTTTTTTTTTAAAAATGTGGATGCCTTCATATGAATTTAATCATTTTAAAAATTATTAAAAGCCATTCTCTAAATATTGCAAATTTTAGAAAAGGGTGAAAAATCGTTAAACAAAATAAACTCATCATTATAAAATGAATGGATAATTCTAACCAGAAATAAATTGAATGTTTTAGGAATATCTCAAGCCATTCTCGAGATATTGCAAATTTTACTTTCTCTGACGGGGAACCTTATAGTTAGTTCTCAAAAGAATCACGTGATTTCCATCGAATATTGCGTTCTTATTTACATAGGAAACAAGAATGTGCATATTGATTGTGAGCGAGATCGAGTCATAGGAACGCTGTAATTTATATCTTACCATAATATCTAAATCAGTGGTGCTCAACTAGTCGATCGCGATCTGTTAATCGATGGCGGTTTGTCAAGTCGACCGTTGGACCGTAATTTTGCATTAAACTTGTACAAGAACAGAAATTTCACCTTAAGACTCTCATTTAGCAAATGAGTGAGATTAAATAATATAGAATCCAATACATAGAATATGTATATATGTATATTTTGCTTAGCTTTTCATTCTAAGAGTTATTGGCTTCCAAAGCTTTAACCTCCGGTACGTGTCAATACACGGAAACATGACATTATTTGGCTAAAAAAGATGGTTCAGATATTTAAGAACAAATCATATTAAATAAATTTATCTCATTAAAAAACGTGATGGATAATTTAAAAAGGAATTTTAATTTCTTTAAGAATTTCCACACCCTCTATATCAATCCGGCCACCCCTTTAAATACGTACCTGATGATATATTATGTTAGTTACAGATAGATGTCGATCTTTGGCTTAAATACATATCAGAAGCAAAATGCCTAAAGGTTGGGAATCATAGATCTAAATGTTTCCCCAAAAGTATTAGAAATTTTTGGATCGACTCTATGCATGTCAAACCTCTTCAAAGTTATCCGTGACATCATTTTAATGTAATTGTGATTGGCTTCATTTTTTAATTGTGTATTTTCTTTGTAAAATATTTACCACTTGTTTAAATTAAATCTCTTGGGTATAACCCCTAAATTTGCCTTTGTAATTGATTAATTTTAATAGCCTCCCTGAACTACCATTATTTTGTGTTTATTTATGCAAATTTGTCTGCTGATCTGGTCTACATATAAGCATTCCGCGTTTACTGTTTCATATAGCCACTGATGAAGGGTATAGTAATGCCCGAAATTAGGGACTAGTAATGAAGGGTATAGTAATGCCCCCTCCCGGATTTTTAAAGCTGTGTACGTCTTGTAGGATGATTTTATAAAATGACCTTTTACCTATGATGTTGTGTCGTTGATTTTATAACTGAATTTAGAATAGATGTGATACCACTTTTATTATTTACTCTTTCAACATGTTTAAATCGAAGACAATATTCTAAATATAGCAAAATATGCTTAAATGTAACAAAAGATGCTTAATGTAGCAAAATAAGTTTTATTGTAACAAAGTATGCTTAAACTTATTATCTAAGCTCATCTGTAACAAAATATGCTTAAATGTAACAAAATATACTTAATGTAGCAAAATAAGTTTAAATGTAACAAAATATGCTCAAACTTATTATCTATGCTCATCTGTAACAAAATACTCTTAAATGTATTCAATACCCTTAAATATATGCAATATGCTTATATATAACAGGCTATGTTTAAATGTATTCAATATATCTAAATCTAATGAAATATTTTAAATACATTCCATATGCTTAAATGTAACAAAATAAACTAATGTATTCTATATTTTGTGCTGAAAGTTAAAATGGGAAAATATTTTTCTGATATCAGTCTTTCAAACGAGAAACAAAAAATCACTCAATCGCATATATGGCTGAAATACTTACTTCTACGATTTTCCTATAACATATGATAAGGATGAATAACATTTAAATCTGCAATTATTTACCCATCTATTAGCATAAAAGCTAAACTGATATCTATATTTCTTTGAAAAAAAATTCCATAAAAATGCATAAATATTCATTGAAAATCTTCCAAATCCAATTTTCGAAATAAGATATGTTTCATCAATCTTACACTGGTATTTATTTTCCGAAATAAATCGTATCCGAAATAAATCGTATTTTCGGCAAAACAAGAGATTCTGTTCATACTATGTTCCATAAATCTATAAGCTAGCAGATGATTTCAACGGGAAAAAATATTTTTCTGACGTGAATAACGATGACGCAAATAACGGTCGCGTTATCCTGCTGAAATTCGAATGTTACAAAAAATATAAAGACTAAGAACGTTTATATATTTAAACCTAATAGATAAAAATGTAAGCAATTTATATTTGTTCCATCGTAAATAAGTTACCATTCATAAATACACAAAAATTAATTTGCCTTTTCTTGATGTTCTTATTACTAGTTACCCCTCTGGTTTTCAAACTTCGGTTTTCTGTAAACGTAATTTTACTAATTCTTGTATTCCCGCTAATTCCTTTCATCCAATGTCTTCTAAAAAAGCTTCTTTTAATGCCCATTTTAATCGTGCTTTTAATATATATTCTTCTATCCCCATTTTAAAAGATTAAATTAATTTTATTTTTAATCTTGGCCGTGAGTCTGCTTATACCTTTGAGTTTATTTATAGGATTTTTGCCCATATCCGCCTTAAATTTACCCGTTTTGATACTAATCTGGTTGCTATTAAAAATCCTTTGGCCTATAAATCTGGTTTTCCTTTACCATCCTAAGATTTTTTGTCCTTTTATCCAGTTTTGTCACGAATTTGGTTTTAAACCTGCTCATTCTAATATTACTACTCCCTTTAATCGTATTCATTCCTTGGAGGTATTCATGGTTTTGAGGATATTCAAACTTGGTGATATTCATGATTTTAAAAGTCACACTAGGATGTATGTTGTTCCCCTTTTGTCTCCTGATGGTAATTATAATTTTTACATTGGCAGTACTAAACTTACTATTGGCATCCGTTTAGCGGAACACGCCCGGGATGTCAAGAATGGTAAACTTTCCACTGCTCTTGCTCGGGATGTCAAGAACGGTAAACTTTCCACTGCTCTTGCTCAGTATGTCGCAAATGATTATTTTCTGCCTGTTTCTGAAAAAACTTTTCTTTTAATCTCTTATAATAACCCTCCTAATATTCTTTTTCACGAATCCTGTCTCGTTTATATTTACCTTGTCGGATTTGTAATTTTGATCCCGTTCAAACATTAAGTTTTGCCTGGCGACTCATTCTCAATTTTAAGCGATTCAAGCTTCTTCCTTACCTTTGACTTCCCTTTAAAATTTTTTGAATTTTCGGACTTGTAGTTTTGTCACATTTGTATTTTGTTTGTAATTGACCTGCTTTAAATAATCGGTGCATGTTTGTTTATTTGGATTTTAGAGATCTATTATTAATTAATAGCCTTGTACATTACCATTTTATTTATGTAAATTTTGCAGTGTTTCTGGTCGCTCGAATGAATGTTTTACATCTTATGTTACCACTGACGAAGAGCGTTTATAGGCTTGAAAGCGCTCTGTCTTTTATGACTATTTTGTACGTCTTTTAGGAAGTTCAATGAATGACCTCCATATTTTAATTTGTGTTGTGTCCTTGAGTTTTATTCAAGTTTGCATAGTCGTTTTACCAACTGGATTATACAAAAATAATTTTAATTGTTATACATTTTAAATTATTTTTTCTTTTTTCGAAAAATAAAAGTTTTCCTGGGGGAGTTTTCGTTTCACTTTGCTTACTTCAACCAAAAAATCATATATATATATATATATATATATATATATATATATATATATATATATATATATATGTATATATATATATATATATATATATATACTACCCGACACAGAAAATGCAACACTATGAAAGAGCGAATAGAGTGTGATGATAAAGGACACCCAGAGAAAGAGATGGCATATATAAATAAATGATGTTAATTCCAGAAAAATAATGAAATACAGTAATGGCATAGACAAGGTGATCAGAAGGCAGTAGGACCACCTCTTGCGGTGATATAAACAGCAACCCTTCGAGGAACAGATGCAATAAGCGTGCGGATAGCTTCCTGGCAGATCGATGACTATATGCCTTCAACTAAGGCTCCTCTATGTACGAACTGACTCATCAAGCATATTGAAGCCCACCCTAGCTGGAAGCGCAATCCATTAGCATTAACTGTATTCTTATTTTCAATTTAGGAAGTATAATTAAAATAATTATGGGTAGTTGTTCTGCGCCGAACTGCTCTAATCATCCTAGAAAAGGTTCTAGGCTATTTCGCTTTCCTAGAAAAGAAGAAAGAAGAAAACAATGGCTAATAAATATTGGATATCCGGTACTGGAGCATACTTGTGCGAGCTAAATTCTATAATATTCTAACTGAAACTTCTTTTTTTACATAAAGTATTTATTTTAAACACTCATTTTACAATTTCTGTAACTGTAGTATGGAACCCTATGGGCTTCAATATGCTTGATAAGTCAGCCTGTAGTAGAGGAGCTCTACCTTCAACCATCCTCCACAGGTCGTCTTCTGTTTGAGGTAGGGGAAGGGCAGTCAAACGACAGCCAATCACGTCCCATGCATTCTCGATGGGTGAGAGATCTGGGTACAGGAGGAACACCTGGATATCATGCAAGGCTTGTCTGCTGATGGTTGCCGTGGGCTATCGCGCTTTATCTTGCTGGAAAACAGCATTTTGCAACCGCTGAAGGTAGGGAAGTGCAACTGAGCGCAGCACCTCATCTGCATAACGTCATTCCATCATTATGCCTCTGATATGAACCAAAAGTGACCTGCTATCGAAGCCAATAACACCCCAAACCATGATGTCGCGTTGTCGAACAGTATGGCGTTCAACAGACGCAGCAGAATTGGATCTGTTTCCACGTCGCCTCCAGACCCTCACACTCGACTGTCATTAACAAACAGAACCGAGACTCGTAGCTGAACACTACCCTGTCCCATTCAGTCGTCCAAGAGGCTCGGATCCGACACCATTGCAATCTCTTACTTCGGTGTCTTGTCGTCAAAGGCTGTCTTCGTAGAGGATGATTTAAGTGCAATCCACTTTCGGTCAATCGTCGAGAAACTGCTCTCGCTGATATTGAAATATCCCATGAACCCTGCAACTTCTGCAAAATGGCGACAGTCGTCGTTTGTGGGACCCGAACCGCATGCCTTCGAATGCGTCTATCTACGAGTGCTGACGTACGTCCGGATGGACCACTGCGAACGATTCACATGCCCTTCTTCAGTCCATCTTCTTCAAATCCTTTGCACAGTGGACACATCTACGCGTGTTTCAGAGACAATACGCCAGTACGACCACACAGCCGTACGTAGGCCTAAATGAATCCCTTCGTCCAAAGAATCCCTTCTCCCAAGATCGTCCAATTGCTGAAACGGACTTTGGCGTCGTTGGCACTTCAACAACAACGCGTGTTTTCTGAAATGGAAAACAGCTCGGAAAACGAGTTTCCTTATGCGACAGACAAAAACTGTTGGCTCATCTGCCGTTTCTATCCTTTTTATCCTCTAATGACTATCTGGTGGCTTATCTGATGGCTACCTGATGCTTTTCTAATGGCTATCTGATGCTCTTCCAGTTGCTATCTTTTGGCCATCTGATGCTTCTCCAATGGCTATCTGATGCTTTTCTAATAGCTATCTAATATTCTGCTACAGGAAGAGCAAACAGACGGGCAAACAAACTTATTCCTTTATTATGTAAGATACCTATCAGTGCGAAAATATTCATTCAGAAAACAAAAATTAAAGAAAATGCATATTTTCGAAATAAAATACACTTTATTACTTTAGTAGAATTTATTTTCAAAATGTAATTTATATACATTAAACTATAATTTATGACATTATATACACCTCTGCCTATCTGTCACGCTACCAAATGTAAGCTGATCATATTGTAATTACGTTTTGTTAGGGGGTATTACATTTTGTTAGGGAGGTATTACGTTTTGCTAAGTAGTTGTAAAATTTGCAGGCATTATGTTCAAATCTCACTCTTTTGTTAGGAAGTTGTATTATAATTACCTTTTATTCGGGACTTCACATCGTAATTAATTATATTCATCAAGGAGATGTATGGTCTACGTATGTAGGGTTTTTATTAGAGTTATCAGCCGTTTTAGGAACAGGAGGATGGGATGGAATTTCTAACAATAGCTCACATTTTAAATATCCTTTCAATTTTGCTAAACTTCTATTTATTCTCTCGCAAAAGAGAAGTATTATTCTCTTGTTTAAAACACATCTAGGTCAAATTAAAAGTATAGTATGCGTTTTCGAATGTATTTTTTGCAAATAAACACATTTTAGCATCTCATTCATCTGATGATCTGTCAATAAATTGATGTAACCAACATTCTTCCGAAATTATTCAACCAGGTAAAGTCAAATTAGGCTGCAAGTTTGTACAAAATTAGGCGACTACAAAAATACTAAAATAACGTAATGATATTTGGCAAAATTTTGCACCAGTTTTAAACGTAAATTTCACGACATTGCAATATTTCAAAAACTACTCACCTGACTGGAACCAGATTTTGTACAAATGCAGCCTATTATATACTTGAAAAAACAATGTCAAGGTTTTATTTTTAAATGTTGCCTTGAATGAGGCTAATTGTGCGCAGGCATTACAAAATTTCGTAACCAGTTTTTCTTCAAATCAATTCAACCAACAGAAATCAAATTTTGTGCGGAATTAGACTACTATATGACTGTGAAATTAAAATCACTTTTTAAAAAAATTTCCACTATCGTATATTATGCTTTTTCATGCTCAGAACGTTTAACGGATTTTAGCATTTTAATGAAATATTTTCAAAATTGCTCAGCTAAGTTAGGCCAAATTTGTTATAGATATAGTTGGCTGAGTTGAGTAGTATTTTATAAAAAGGAAAATAGTTTTAATACCAGGAAAAAACAGAGTACTAAGAGACTTTACTTCACGGCAAAAGTCACTAGTTGCTTTCGTAAGTATGGAGCAATCAATAAAAATTTCCTTGAAAGATACATTTTTTTTTCAAAGATCATGCTCAAAGAATACCGTTATATACATTTTTTTTTCTTTTTTTAACTGAAAAACTTTTATCTGTTCCAATTACGGCAGTTTTATGTTAAAGTGTTCTGAGAAGGTGCACTGACTTTTCACGATCATGTTCATAGAACAGGATTTTTATTCTTTTTAGCTGGAATTCTATTATTAACTAAATTTTTATTCTTATTAACTAGAATTATTCTTTTTATTCTTTATAACTGGGCATTACGAAAAAAAACTTAGTACTAAGATACTTGCTTTGCTTCGCTGAAAAAGCCACTAGTTGCTTTCACAAGAACTCCATCGCCAATTTTGGCAAAATTTGGGAAAATAATACTTGGAAAGTATATTTCAAGATCATGCACGAAGAATATATTTGTGTACTTTATTTTCTTTTAATTTGTTTTTTAACTGAAAATTTTTATATTTTCTCCACAATTGCAGCAATTTTACTTTAAAGTATTCTGACAAAGTGTATTTCTTTTCAAGATCATGTTCGTAGAACAGATATTTATTATTTTTAACTAGAATTCTATTATTAACTACATTTTTATTCCTATTACCTAAAATCAGTCTTTTTATTCCTTTTAACTATGCAATACGAAGAAATAGAGTACTAAGAGACTTGCTTTACTTCGCGGCAAAAGTCACAACTTGCTTTCGCAAAAACTCCATCTCCAATTTTGGCGCAATCTAAAAAAATATCCTATAGGTGCATTTCCTTTCAAGGTGCATGTCCTTTTAAGATCATGCTCAAACAATACAATTGTGTACTTTGTTTTTTTAATTTGTTTGTTAACTGTAAAACTTTTATATTTGTTCCAATTTCGTCAATTTTATTTCAAAGTATTCTGGTAAGTTGTATTTTTTTGTAAGATCGTATTCGTAGAACCTGATTTTTATTCTTTTTAACTAGAAAACATTAACGGTTTTTACCTATAAATGAAACAATTTTAAAGTATTCTGCAAGGGTGCGTTTTTTGCAAAATCATGGACTTAGAACACAATTATGTGATTCATTCTTCAAACTTTTCTTCGAAGATTTCGATTTCCACTTCGGAGGATCGCGTTCTTAACCCATAGTCGTCTTACAGCTTCCGATTCATGCCAAATAACTTACTTAAATAATTTGTTATGGACTATTCAATAATGAACTTAGTGTAATGCGAACTTAGTGTGTAATGCAAACTCGGAGTAACGCGAACTTAGTCTAACTGCTCTTTTAAAGTCAACATGCGAAGGGTGTCGCACGAATAGCAATGTACGCATGTTTTTTACTTTCCCTGCAATACATGGCAATGCATAGGGGAAATATTGGAAGCGTGTGAAATCGCAACTCGAGTTTTCGACAGATATACACGTTTTAGGAGCTCTAGAATACGAAAAATTAGTGTAACGCGCGTGTGTGTGTGTGTGTGTGTGTATGTGTGCAATGTATGTATCCACTCTAACTGAACTAATTGACCAAACTTCATAAAATTTGATGAATAAGGCACTTGTGGGTGACCCTGCTGCTGATTAGATTTCGGTACAATTCCAGATAAAAGAACCTGCCTCTTTTTGCGAAATGGCTCGCAATAATCGCATGCATCCACTCCAGCTAAAAATATTATTTACCAAAATTTCACAAAATTTGGCAGATATGTCACTTGTAGAAATATTACCCTGGTGCTGATTAGATTTTGATACGATTCAAGAGAATAGAATCTGCTTTTTTTTTGTTGTTGTTTGTTTGTTTTTCAAAATGGCCCGCAAAAATAATTAAAATCTAAAATAAAAGACCACGTAAGACCCAATGTTTCAATTAAATGCTTGTTTTATACGTAATTTTTGATGATGAAAAATATAAGAACAACCTCATCACTCTAGGCTTAGCCGTTCTTCAGATATTTCATTTTTTTTTCATTTTCGCTACGGTGCCTTTGAAAATACGTGCAGTTACCAAATGGAAGCGAAAATTGAATTAAAAGTGCAAATTCACTGTAATTTCAAATAAGCATGAATTTCATTTTATGCAAAAAAAAATCATTATTTAATGAATTATAAAAGAAATAAAGATAAAATGAATATAAGTCTGTAGGGAAAGCCATGTGCTGCCTACATCATTTTTTTAATAACATGATACAAGCATGTGTGCTTCGGCGTTTCTTCTAAGGAATAACGATTTCGTATTCATAATTCAAACTATAGCAAATATTTAATATACAGTTCAAATATAGTTCTAGAATATAGTTTAAAATATAGCAGATATAGTAAATTTCAATATACAAATGCAAACTTAAAAGGTGAAATCTCAAACCATTTGGATTTCATCCTGAATCAAATTTGCAGGCTTTGCATGAGAAATACAATCAAGATAAATTACATTTATTTGAAATTGAATATATTCCTACTACTTACCATATATCCTATGCAAACGGAGTTTCGACTCGACTTAAAATGAATGTATTTTATATTCACTTGTGTGTTTCCTGTATAAGTTAGAATACAAAAGACTACTTTGGAGATGCTACTTTAAATTTCTTTTGTATTTCCGATAGTTTTTTACCTGAGAAAAACTTGTAATTCTAATATTCTAAGGAAAGTAGACTAAACTCCAAATAATAGTATTCTGAATTCATTTCGACAATAAGCGCTTGCAATTCCGTCCTAGTAACTCAAAGATAGAACGTCGGTTGGTCGCTACGAATACCGGTGGTTCGATTTTCGGTAGGGGCACCAAGGTTCTCTATGATGGCACCCGAAAAATTAAACTCTCTAGATTAGAACAGTGATGTTAGAGATCTTCTTTAACCCAGACCGTCCGACCTACCCGAATGTGTAAGGTATCTTTTTGGACGGCCGGGAAATGCAAGCTAAATTAGACCGAAACTCAGTGGTGTCGGCATCCATAGTGACCGTACCCTCATTCCCCTACCACCAACCTGTCGGAAGGACTTACGGACCCTCATATTTAACATGCTCGTACTGCGTGTGAACACGGATGTTGGAGGCCTGAAGACCCCACACCGTGCAACTCATGTAGTGGGTTTAGAGTAGCTAGCTGCACGGCCGGGAAAGGATACCTCCTGCACTCAGGAGGCACCCAAGGTCTACCATCCCTCCAAACGAACATTTATTTAGGTCGGGAAAGGATACCTCCTGCACTCAGGAGGCACCCAAGGTCTACCATCCCTCCAAACGAACATTTACTTAGGTCTAAAAAGATAACAATTGATGAAACATTTTATGGTTAAACAAACAGTTTTACATTATATTTGAACTTGACAAGTAAGTCCATTTTTCAAAAATGGGAAAAGGATTATTGCGATTATAGATAAAAAGATCATTGAAAAATGAAATGATGTTGGAGGTCTGAAAGTTGGACCCTAGTACAATTGAAACAGTTTCAGTGAAGACTGACATATTAGGCGCCGATTTCAAATCGGGAAATCAACGACCACACAGGATACTATCCTGGATAAAAATAGTAGTATCAGGAAGCAAATCTGAGGTAAAAAATATTAAGAGGTGGTCAATTAGATAGTCAAGTTTCCCGTTAATCTGACATTATCGGGAGGAGAATGCAGTGTTAACTTCGCCCATAAAAGCTTACAATTCCATCCCAGTAACTCAATGGCAAAATGTTGTCTGATCAGTACGAAGTTTCGTAGATCTTTTTCCGGTTGGCACCAAGGTTCTTTACAATAACGTCCGAACAAATAAACTCTCAATGTTATTGCAAAGTGACTTTAGTACGACTAGCACAGATTCAGTGGACTCTGGTATATTGAGCACATATATCAAATCAAGAAGTCAACGATCACGTAGAAAGCTAATATGGAGGATAAAAAGAGCAACAGGAGGCTAATCTGGGGTAACAATAGAAGGTGGTCAGTCAGATTGTCAGTTGTACGTCAATCTGGCATTAGAGGGTGGAGAATGCTTCGACATAAGAGCTTATAATTCCGTCCGAATAACTCAACGGCAGTTCCTCGTCTGACCAGTACGAAGATCGGTTGTTTGATTCCCGGGCAGCTATATCCATTACAAGTACATGAATCTTATCATCATCCAAAATTGATATTATGCAAAATTGTCGGAAGAGAAATGAGGATGTACGCAGATGAAATGGTTTGAACAATTTTGCATAAAACTCAATTTTAGATAATGATAATATTTATATAGTATTATTTTGAACTGAATTTACCTACACGCTCAATTTTATTCAATTTTGTGTGTGAATAAAATTAATTTCTACTTTTTCACTCGCCCCTGTTGTGTAGGAAAGGTCATTGAGTCGAGAACGAGAAGGGACAAAGGAAGCAAAGGGAATAACAGTGGAGGGAAAGAAGGAACAAAGGGAACAACAGTGGGGAAAAAGAAGAGACAAAGGGAATAACAGTGGGGGGAAAGAAGGGACAAATGGAATAACAGTGGGGAAAAAGAAGGGACAAAGGGCATAACAGTGAAATTAATAGGAACTGTAGGGAATAAAGCCATCTTCGCGGTCAAGATAAATGACGAAACAGGAATGTATCTTCCTCTGCTGCCGCGTTTACTATGTGTCAGGTATGTTGACGGTTTTTTTTTATCAGTTATTGATTTATTCAACTGCTTTTTTTCTGAATTACGAAGAATTTTTAACTACACTGCAAAAATGGCCTTTTTATTCTGAAAAAAGAGGCTATTTTTGCCTCTGAAACGGGTTTAATAACGCTACTAATTTGTTTTATGTTATGTTTCTAATGAATATTTTACATTTTAGAGGCATTTTTGCTTCCAGATTTTTCTAGATAGTAATTTGAGCATTTTACAATAATAAGAAAAAAAACCTCTAATTTCCTTACATAATTATTTTGAATATTTAAAATAAGTGGACATCTATTTCCAAGTAATAAAACGCGGATTTCCACGATATATTTCAGTGATACAATAATTTATTTTGAAAATATGCTTTATTTTCACTGTAAATCATGAACGTATAACTGTAAACACTCGAACTATTTGATTTTCTTCCCGTATCGAATTTACAATGTTTGCCAAAATGCATTCAAAATAAATTACATTTTTAGGC
This sequence comes from Amaurobius ferox, assembly GCA_951213105.1. Taxonomy (NCBI): domain Eukaryota; kingdom Metazoa; phylum Arthropoda; class Arachnida; order Araneae; family Amaurobiidae; genus Amaurobius; species Amaurobius ferox. The sequence goes on along the minus strand of OX578152.1, from coordinate 91,498,263 downwards.
ACGGACGAATAGAATTTACTCTTACTACTTTCCATAAATGCTACGTAAACAGGGGATTTTGGGGGAAAATAAATGCATTCTTTATTCATCTGGTCACATCCTGCATCAGCCAGAGATCAAACACTGCACACTTTGTTCTAAACTAAATTAAATTCTTTTTGGCTTGAAGAAGTTTCGTTTTTTGAATAGTTGCAAAAAAAATCTGATGCGGACAGTACAGACTCAAATTTCATTTTCCTTTCTTTAAAATTCCATTTTAGTTATTTTACTTGCACAAAATAACAGGAATATTTATTTGCAATTATATCCAATTTCCTGGTTTAGTAACATCTAATTTTTTTCATTAGCCAACTTAACACATTTTAGAGCGTCGCCAGCCTCTCAAAAATAAAATACTTAAATATCTCGAGAACGGTTTATTCTGGAACAGAGGCGCATTTCGATCGCTATCTACTTGTAGATCGCTGCGTGATTTCCAGTTAATTCATTAATTTATTCTCCATTCCATGTTCTTGAAGCATTTTATTACTTGATTGCAATAAAAACTTTTAGTTGTGTAAAACAAATTCTATTTGTAATAAATGTCTAAAATGAAAACGATATATGGGATATATAATAATTATTAACAGGCGTTGTAAAAAAGTGTAGATTCTTGGAACAATAATTGAAAAGTTTCTAATCAAAATGCTCGCTGCGAAATATTATTTTTTTCCAATGTATTTCAAAACTATATAACACAGAAGAAATTGCAAGTTAAATCTCCATAATATTTGATGTAAATCAGTATAAGCTAGAACAGGAAATAATAAGGCTTCAAATAAAGCTAAAATTGGAAATAATAAGGCTTCAAATATATCTAAAATTGGAAATAATAAGGCTTCAAATAAAGCTAAAATTGGGAATCATAAAAGGCTACAAATAAAGCTAAAATTAGAAATAATAAAGCTCAGTTTAAGGAATTATCATCAAACGTATGTGACGCAGACGCCACCTTTGTTCAGGTCGTATTGAGGTGATATAAATTAAGGATATCCATTTATTTCAAAAAATTTAAAGCTCTCCCCAGTTTCCAGAAACTGATGAATGATCCTTGCATCCTGCTTGGATCAGCCGAAATTTTTTTTCCAGCTTTCTTAATTTATATATATATTTATATATATATATTAAAAAAAAGTGTGGCCCTCTTTTTTTTTCTCGTAGACTTTCCACCTTTTCCAATTAAATCCTTGTAGTCAATCTCACCTCCCGTTACGGAGCATTTCATGTAATTCCAAGTTTCAGCTGCACATTCTTCAGCTCGGAGATACGGTCCTTTTGACCAGGCGCGCTAGAAACCCATCCCATCAGAGTATTATTGCAAAAACTAGAGCCAGTTTGTCGGAACTATGGTCAATTTTTGATTAAACACAACCAAAATACCTAAAGTCATTCAAACACCCTGTAGTACAATACTTGTGCGACATGTTGCACTTGCAATTACGAATACCAAGAAAGATAATGAGCAATCTAAATGCAGCAGAGGAAACCAATTGGAACGCAATCATAGATAAACAGCGTTCATCCCCTTCTGCATCAACGACAAATGGGAGAAGTGGTATGAAACCGAAGGGGGAAATAAAAAAGTGCCTCAAAGTTTGTTCCAAAGAGTTCGAGAAATTTGAATTTTCAACAACGAACTAACATCATGTAAATTGAGTTGTGCAAAAAAATATCTACTGTGAGCGCTAAAAGAAAGCGTGGCTCAGAAGTATGATGTGCAATAGAATCTTACAGCATAGCGATTGCGCGAATAACTGTTGAAATGCAAGAAAACATAAGTATTTATATATTTCACTTGTCACTAATTATCACGGAAGGCACACATTTAACGGTTATCTAATAATAAACAATTAGTTCGTACGAATCTATGTCGTAATAACGAGTTCTTGTATTTTAAACTAAAAGAACTATTTTGAGTTTCGGTAGATTAAAAGAAAGTGTCTAAATATATGTATCCATTATATTATGTGAGTAAATATGTTTATTAATGAAATATTGGTAGCGCTAGATGTATTATAATAATGGATATATGAATAGTATTAATAATCCAGACATAAATAGATATCCATGATCTTAAATATGAAATAAATTGGTCAATTTAGATAAGTGTGTTTATTTATATCTTATGTATTTGTCTCCCCGGCTTGAGAACCGGGAGTTTACATGCTCCACCCTTAGTGAAGGCATCAAAGGTAAGTCCTAGTATAGTAATTTTTGATAAGGACAACTTTACCTTATGACACATCCTACTAAAGAATTAAAGAAAGTCAACTAAATAAAAGGGTTCTTTTGTTGGTCTGTGTGTATGTGTAGAAAGTATGCTATGATGCGGTCAAAAGTTATAATTTAAGATTATGATAATTGGACACATTTTGGAACTGATTGAACAAAATCGGATGTTTCTTAGGCGATGTATGTCGAAAGCGCAGACCGTCCGGCTCATCCTTGGACATAGAGCAGCAGAGTGGGCGGCCGGGAAATAGGTGATGTACTCGTATGTGTAAAATAAAATGTGTGAACAATATTATCTATGAAGTAGATTTAGCTATTCAAACTTAATTTTTGCTTGATTATTATAAATGTAGTATCTAAGAACCTTGCCTGTTTCATAAGGCAATATATTAAATTAATGATAATCAATGGGGTTGAAAAGACAATAATTTTATATGTAAAATTTTACTCTTCAAAATTATAAATACTTTCAAAATATTGAGCTCTTTTAATTTGGATGTAGTGTAGTTTTAGATGATTTATCTAATAAATAGAAAAAATTCTAAATTATATAAGCAACATATAATTTTCCCTATATATCAATATTTATCTATTTCTCTTCTGTTATTTATATTAATTGAACTGACAGAATATCCGTTCTTCATACGGAATATACAATTTAAGGAAACTTTAAATTTACAATCATGAACAAATTATTATAGTATTTTAAATGACATTGTTCTACAAACATTATAATAAAATATTCAAATTAATGTTCCTAAAAATAAGTTTAAGAATCTCTGCTTTCGCTACGCAAAATTATCTTCATATGCAGATCTGATCCCATTTATAAACAAATTTATAAATAATATGATATTGAATCAATATATGCCAAAATAAAAGAGCTAAAATTGCATTGGACGTGCTGATTATATTCTCTTAAATTAGAAAATATACCCATGTATTAAAAGATATGAACGCACTAAATATATGAGTTTGAAATTTTTTTGCCGACATAAAACAGATGACTTAAGAAATTTAAAATAACAATAATCCCCGTTACCTTTAAACCCAAAGGTTGTAATTGATATAATACAGGCAAAATTTCAATTTTTATAAAGTGTATTTTATATAACACATTTCTTTATTATTTAATCGCAAAAGATTAAATAAAAGTAGTCTGCCGTATGAACACTTTGGAGTTAATTCCATCTTTAAGCAATATGATATAACTTTCTTCAAATGAATTGGCCGAAAAAATATCGTCTGCATAATGCTATCTCTGTGGAATATTTAATTGTACGATTTTTATTAGCATCTCAAAAACCGCTGGTCTTAGAAAATTGAAACATGGACAAAGTTTTAAGTAGGGCTATTTCAAAGCTACTCAAAAAATTTTATGAAATTCGATGCAACTGTTCTCCCGTAATAATGAGGCAAACACACAAATAAACAGACAGATTTTCAATTTTATTTATATAGATAACAAACATCGATTGCGAATAAAAGCAAAAGGAAAAATTAGCATTTTATTGAAAAATTTCGATAAAATTAATTTTTTTTCAGGTGTCACAGTACCCACCTGCTAATGACCATCATTTAGATAGGTATTAGGAGATTCATAAATAGACAACATTATTCAATTGCTCCACATGCAGAGATGTGGGTTTTCCGGAAAATTTTCAAATGGCAATTTTCCGGAAAAATTTCTTGAATATTACATTTAAGGTAGATTAATAAGTCTAGTGAATTTAAAAATATTTGTTCTTATTAGAACTACAGACATATATATATATGAAATAAAATGGTTAAAAAAGAGTTTAAATTTAGAAATATATAAAAATATTCGATGCACAAAATTTTCTAATACATATATGGGTCATTTTCTCTAAACGGGCTTTTTCATCTTTCTTACATCCATACTTATTTTTCTATTTTTAAACCTGTTTCTTGCATTATATTTTAACATAGGTGGTTTAAACTAAAAAAAACAGAAAATTAAATAGAAAATGCAATTTTTTATTTTCAAACTGTCATTTACAGCATGACAGTGGAATAACACTTAATATAGGTAATGCTTTGTTTGTGTTATCATTTGAAAAATTAAAAATTTGCTTTGCTTTAATTGCAATATTTTATTTAGAACTAACTTCTTATTTGTTTTATCTTCTAAACAGAAAATCTAGTTTAAATGTAATTCACCTGTTCTAATGCCATTCTCTTGTACACCAAGAAGACAGGTCAATGACGACAAGGGAATGACAAATCATGTGATTTTACTTTCTGAGTACATGAGTTTTATTTGCATAAGCTTAACTTGATATTTAGTTTGCTACACTAACTAGGCACACATATATGTTAATAAAAATTATATACTTTTTTATTCTGAGAATAATTAAAAACAGGTTAATGACATGAAATAAAAATACTTACCCAAAATTGTTCAGTTTTATAATATTTCCGCACAGAATGATAGTTAGAATATAGTCGAACTCTTGAAATGGTGAATAGGGACTTTAGTAGAAAAGTGTAATAATTTAATTACATTGTGTTGTCATCTATGTACAGAATGAAGTGTTAAAATTTAAATGCATGTGACTGACAAAAAAGCTAGAGGACAGTTGTAAACAATTAATTTAAAACATTGATCTAATGCATAGCGGATTTTTTATTACATTTTTTATTTTAAATTATCTAATTTAATTTAAAACATCAAATTAAAATAAAACTAGAAAATAAAGTCTTGTAAATGAAGTTGAGATTTTATTACATTTTTTATTTTAAATTATCTAATTTAATATAAACCATCAAATTAAAATAAAACTAGAAAACAGTCTTTTAAATGAAGTTGTGATTATATTATTTGTCTGTTGGGACACACAGGGGAATGACATTTAATAAAATAAATAAAAATTGTTTTTTAGCTAATGGGTAACAAATATGAACTACAATATAGTAAAACTGATCAGTGTTCGAAATCAGTCCCAAGTCATACAAACTTTTATTAAAACGCTTGGGACATGTAAAACTCCCTTTTACAGAAAATGACTCATATATTGAAGTCGGCAGCTGCAATTTAATATTTTCGAGTACCTGTGCTATTGAAAAGTTATAAAATAATTATATTTTATAACAATAGAAAAACAATTTTTGTAAATCATGAACTCAAAACAGCGCACAAAACAAATAATAAATTTAAAATAAATAAAAATTTCTAAACCCGTTCTGTATGTATCATAAATAATTACTGTTTACTACAAGTGTAAAAAATAAATTATTCTATATACAACTTTCACATGTTTGCTTTCTTTAAGGAAAGATTAGAAAGTTTTATTCTCACAAGCAGCAATTTTATTTATTGTGATATAAAAATATTATAAGAAAAAATAAAAATTGCTTGTGATTTAAAATAAAGTATTAAATATTATATTAGCAATGTTTAAAAAATGCTTACTCGCCAGGGTTTTGTAAAAAGGGGGAGAGACCAAATTACATGGTTTAAACAACAAAAAACATTGTTTAAGTCAATGGGATTTTAATCAGACAACCCTATTGCTCCTGTATACGCCCTATAGTATATAAATTAGACAAGCATGAGCCCTGAATCTGCCACTATTTTAAGTGACTACTACTCTCTAGTAATACTATTACTACTAAGTAATTAATAATAATAATAAAAAGAAAAATAAATTGTTCAGTTTATTAAAAACATAAGAAATGCATTATTAAATATATAAAAATATTAAAAAAATACTTATAATTAAACTTTTTAGAAAAATAATTCCTACAAATAATATTAAAAATCTGATGTAGGCAACACATGACTTTCCTTATATAACACAATGAATTTACTACTTTTACAGTTAAAAAAATGTTATTCTTATAGTAGATACTTATATTCTTTCAAAGATATTGAATTTTCTTGAATTAGTCGTCATTTTTATCCATTTGGCGAAATTTTCGTTAATTTGGCAACATTTAGAAATGTCGCCAAGTTGGCGACATTTCGCTAAATTTGTCGCCAAAATCTCACCAAACGTTATGGACGGAAAAATAAGTTATTTTTACAGCAGATAAATGACTATTGGCTTTCAAATACAAAAGTATTAGTCAAAGTATCTTTTCTCGTGAATGGAACGAGTTAGATCCACGAGAATGATGTCACCAAATTTATCGTATGATATTACATATGAAAAGTGAACATGTTTCTCAACAGTTAATATTTTTTTTTAATTTATGGGACTTTTTTATAAATTTATTTGAAAAGTGTGCAATATCTCGAGAACGGTTCATGCTAGCGTTCTAAAATTTCTGTCAATCGTTTTCTAAGAAAAAATTACATAAGAAATGTCTATTTGCGTAACTTTATTAAAGGTTTTGATTTTTTGATGATTTTTTCAAAATTTCACTCGAAAATTTAGGAGAGTTCTGAACATTCGATTGTGTTTTAAAACAATTGGCTTCCAGTATTCATAGATTGTGATTTTTGTACCAAATTTCAGTCGAATCATTCGTTCGTGAGATATCGTCTCCACAGACTCACACACACACACACACACACACACACACACACACACACACACACACACACACACACAAACACACACACACACACATACTTTCACACACACACACATACTTTCACACACACACACACATACTTTCACACATACACACACAGACATCACCTCAAAAATGTTCGATTCGTGATCTGGAATGCTGAAAACGTGCTCTCCCGTCAAAAACTCGAATTCGGATTTTGGACCCCGTCACAATATTTTCCCTGTACATTATGTATATAAGGAAAGTAAACATTGTTTAAAAAATATCTGTTTATAATTGAATGAGTGAATAGCATAAGACAATTTGGTGGACATTGAGCTAAGTATATATTTAGTTTAAAGTATTTTCCTTCAGGCAAATCACTTGCAAAATATTCCATATTTATTATATTTTCATAATTTTTACAAAATTGATTTCAGATAGAAAAGGCTCCTAAAAATATTACCTGCTGTTTTATTAGAATGAGTAAAATGTCACTTGTACCTTTATAGTTTTTGCGTATCCCCTTTCTTAAAAATAAAGCATTATTCCCTTTCCTCTTCAAAATTAGAAAATTAAATTAAGACTTCTTGTAAAGTTGTCTACATTTTAAAAAGCAGTGTGGAAAGAATATTACATTTCATCTTCGAAGGAATTAGGGAGAATATAATAAGCGGAAAATTTTACGGAAAAATATATTGAAAATTTTCTACGGAAAATTTACCAACCCACATTTCTACTCAGAAGGCATGGAATTGCTAAAAATATAACAAGGATACTTTTTATTAACGTACGCGGACCGTAAATATGTACCAATAATATTTTAATGATATATTTTATATAAAAAAATGTTTTCGTTCAAATATTAGTCACGATTTATACAAGAGTAGTACTTTTCAAGAACGCTGCACCCAATAAAAGGAGCAGCATGTCGAAATAAGAAGAAAAACGTGCTTGGACATAATATGTAAACACCATAATAAATGAAATTACGAGAGGCAACTTCTGTTTTAAATTTTGCAAGAATACGCGTTTTTGCATAGTGACAAAATATGGCCAATGGTTCAACAGCGTTGAAGTTCATTGGTGTAGAACATGTCTATACTTTTTTCCAGTTATTCAGAACTTATTGGATAATTGTTTCTTAGAAGTAAATAGGAAACCTTACCTATGAAGCCTTATCGGTTATTGAAAATGTTCTATCATATCCGAATTTTATAGAGTAAGAAACTATCTACAGAAAAAAAATCGACGGCGGCTCCATTCAAATGGAGCCGAAATGATTTTGCGTGCACTAAGTTTATTAAATTTATTTTTTTCAAACTCATTTGTTTAGTTTACCGGCTTTCAAAGCATTACAAGTTACTCACTAGCTGTTTATAGCTAGCTAGCACTTTTAGTTTTCGTCTCAATCTCATCTACATTCTCCGACCATAGACTGCACGATAAAATATCACATTATTTTGCTAACTTGCTTAGCAGTATATAATTTAAACTTATACAATATGTATGACGAGATTTTAGATTCAACTTAATCTCTAAACGTATCTGGCTGTACATAAATGCGTGCTTGAATATGTATATTTCCTTTTATTCTGTTCAAAACTCATCAATCATAAACATCTTCAGAAACTCAAAGCTCATTTAACTTCCTAATTAATTGTTTTTAAAACAAAATATATCGGCTTGTGCACAAATATTTTACCAAAGAGTAAGTAAATAGACTGAGCTGCAATGCGAGTGACATTTTAAACATTACAGCTTTCAAATTCAGTGCAGGTTAAAATACTAAAATATTGAAATTATAACCACTGAATTTCGGAAACTAAGAGCTCGATCCAAAATCTAATTATATACACTTGTTAGGCTAACTTATATTTAAACTTATACAATACATATGACGAGATTTTAGATTCAACTTAATCTATAAACGTATCTGGCTGTACATAAATGCGTGCTTGAATATGTATATTTCCTTTTATTCTATTCAAACCTCATCAATCATAAACATCTTTAAAAACTCAAAGCTCATTTACCTTCCTAATAGTTTTTAAAACAAAATATATCGACTTGTGCACAAATATTTCACCAAAGAGTAAGTAAATAGACTGAGCTGCAATACACGTGACATTTTAAACATTACAGCTTTCAAATTCAGTGCAGGTTAAAATGCTAAAATATTGAAAATATAACCACTATATTACGTAAACTAAGAGCTCGATCCAAAATCTAATTATATACACTTGTTAGGTTTCCAAATAGTTACAAATTGCTGTTAATTGTTTATAGCAAGCACTTTTAGTTTTTGAAATAAAAGCATTACAAACTTAAATGCGGAAAATCTTCAGTCTTCTTTAAATTAACAAGTACTTGAAAATTCGTAAAAGCTGTTAAAAATATAGTGATTGAGAAATTAGATTTCCTAATACATATTTTTGTCGCTTACTATTATATGTATATTTTATTGTTTCGAAGATATTTCGGGTGAAAATTAAAAAAAATGAAAAATAACTCGCTCGGACAAATACATTTTTTACTCTTTTTTTTTCGAAAAAAAAGTTCAAAATATTTAAATATTAATATTATTTTTATGTATTCATAAATTTAACCATATTTCTAACAAAACAAGTATAATTTTTATACATTTCTAGGAGATATAAGCGTCCAAAGTGTTTACAATTTTCATAACGCTCCGATTTCTGCCACAGATACCCTAAGCACAGATGTTATTCACATCAAAATTTTACAATCCAACGGAACGGAATGGGCAACTTCCGACGAAAATGGCCACGGTCATTTATTTTGATGTGTTACCTCTTTATTCATCTGTTAGCTGTACGTTCGCCAATTCTTTACTTTTTCAATTTTAAGTGTGTCTTTGAACCTCTCAACGAAATCAATTTTCCTTCTGCTTAATACCATATTCATGTCTTGAATCGCTGGGGGTGTTTATTATATTCCTTGCGAAATCAGTCTTGATGTTGTTGGCCACACAAAGATCTTAAATTTCATTTAAAGGAACCCATGTTTCTAAACAAGAAATTTTGAAAGCTGCAATTGCTGAACATTCTTGGGGTTCTAATCACGTTTTTAATTTTTCCGAAGCTAAGATAATTTTTACTCCTAATTATATTTTTGAATTTAACTTTCTTAATAATTTGCTGATTGTATCTTAGTCGAAATCCCTTATTAATGATAATCGTCCTTTCTTCTCTTCTGTTTGGAAATCTGTGGATTAATTTTCCGATTTCGTTTGCACCCATCTTCTCTTTTCAGTAATTTTTGTCTTTTTCCGAGCTTCCAAAACCAGTTAGTTTTTCCTATTAGTTTGAATTGGGCTTTTAAAAACAACTGAACAAGTATTTGAATCCATTGTTGGGCGTTCACTTTCCTCAGTGGTATTTTACTATTCATTCATTATGCATCGCATCTTGTTCCTTCCTTCTGGGTTTTTACACTTTTTTTATTTTCTTCCCGTTTAAAACACCCTTTACCTGCTTCAATTGCATTTACTGTTTCTGCATCAGTCCCTGAACCAGCTATCACGAGTGAAGGTTGCGCTTCTTGTACGTCCTGACAAAAAAGGCTTATTTTTGCATATAAACCAGTCGATACCGTTATTTTTATATAGTATGCTGCTTTTAAATAGGTGTTTTGTTAGTTTTATTACTTTAGCAACAATTTGAAGTATACGTACTTCTTGAAATTGATAAGACGCTTCCTCGAAAACTATAAAAGCTAAGTTTAAAAAAAAAATTATAACTGAAAACTGGATTCGATATTGCACATTTTTGTTCCTTATTGTTTATATCTATATTTTACAGTTTAGGAGATATTTCAAGGGAAAGGATATCACGTTGTTTTACTTACATGCTCGACGGTACATAAATTAAACTTATACAATATGACGAGATTTTAGATTCAAGTTAATCTATAAACTTTCTGGTGGTACATAAACACGTGCTTGAATATATATTTTTCATCTATTCTGTTCAAACCTGTTCAATCATTAAGCAACTTTAGAATCTCCAAGCTCATTTTGTAACCATCAAAATGCATTACTTATCTCTCTATCAAAATAAAAATTATGGATTCAAAATTGGACTGAGTGGCCTATGTGGCTGCTAAGCGATCGCTTATTAACAAAACCTGTGTAATGGCCGAAGGGCCCGCACAGTGCGCTGAAAACGTTTGTCTAGGACGTATTACAACCGCTGCTTGGGTTTATCCGGATAAAATAAGTGGACTGATCGGATTACGTGCGTGCTAAGGGGGCGCTTATTAAGAAAGGGCATTTAGCGGACGGAGCACGCTGCACCAAAGACGCTCATACCGGATTCGTTGAGCGGGTGTACCTGAATTACGAAATGGAACTTATCCACCTATGTAGCTGGTGAATGGTAGCATATTAACAAAGACCACATAGCGTTCGAGCAAAATACACCTGTGATTAGAGTAACTTGTGACACACAATATTGTTACCTCCCACATCTGTGACTGTTTTAAGTGATTGGACTATTTCAGTGTCCTTTTTTTTTACTATTTAGTACCCATTTTAATTGCTTATTGTAATTTTAGTGCCTATTTTATCTTGTAATTATCTATTTTGTCATTTTAGTGCCTATTTTGAGATTTTACTGCCTATAAATCCAGGCGCTACTTATAACTTCGCTTGAATATTGTTTGCAAGGAAATTAAAAATTTAGTGATTTTACTTTGGAATTTCAATCCAAAAGAGAAGAAGGGAACGTTTCTTATATTTGTGTTTATGACTTTACAAACTGGAAGTGCTTCAGAAGCGCTATCTTCTAAAACTGCCATGGGACACTTCTGAGGGAGAAAAAAAACAATTACAGTTGGTAAGCAGAATCCAAGAAAAAAACCTTTAAAATGTTACATTTACGATTATCATTCCAGTCTTCCTTTTTCCTTCAGTGTTGACAGCCTTAACTACTCAACCAATTTTTTTAATGATGGCTCATTTTGTGTGTTCTGGTGGGAGGTACATACTTTTTTTAAAGACTAAAATATAAATTTAATTTAGAATTTCAAAATTTGAAAAAACAACCAAATGGTTCTTTTTGTTAGAGTGCCATTTACAATGCTAGCTATATTTTTGTTACATATTCAAGTTGATATATCATTTTATTTTTGTGCCTGGTGAAAAAGATATAAAAGTACGTAATAAATAAATCAAATTAAGAAATCTTTTGAAAAAGTTATTCCACCATGGATCGAAGTTAAATCATTAAGGGCGTTGAGACAGATTCGATCTTTAAAAGTTATTTCAGTCTCGAAACAAGTTTTCGTAATTTCATCCGGAAAAGCAAACAATACATATTTCTTAATATAGGGCTTAAGATTTCGCACATAATTATGCCCAATTTCCAATTTAGTAATGAACATTATAAATTCAAATTATGAAATTAGAGTGTGAAGTACCAATTTAATCTGATTGTTTTATCTTGTTTTTAAACAATTTTTATTTCCCCCTATTTATTTAGTAGGCTATATAATCAAGGCTATATTTTACCATACGTAAAGCAGGCAAATTCTGAGGATCCCAGTTAGTAAAAGGTCCATTTCCTTTAACTCATTAATATGTTGTATATTTTATAAATAATTTTATTAATTCTTACCATCACCTTTGGACTTAACAAATACTAGGAAAAGCATATAGAAATTTAAATAAGTATGGAATATTTTAGAGTTCATACAATCCAATTTGAAATTAAACAAATTGAAAATCCAGATATGTTTGTTCAATTATAAAAAAAAAGCATTATTTAGAAAATATCGACAAGATTTTATTGTAAGAAGTCGGGCCAACATGTTTATTTGGCCACGCCCAGTTTTCCATTCGAAGTTCTCTTGAGGTATTTATATAGATTTTATTTTCAATGAATATGAAAGTGGGAAGTCTGTGTAAAATTTTAATCACAATATTTCACTCCAAATCGTTATTTGAGAAAGTTAAAAAGTGGCCAGGGATAATTTAAAAAAATTAAATAACTTTTCGGTGTGTATGTTGTACTGTCAAAAATGCTAATATATCAAGTCTTAATTTTCATTTTATTTTATTTATGGTTGGAAGGATCAAGGGTCTATTTTATTTGACGGCCGTCATTTGGACAATTATTCGGAAAGCCCAAAATAGGCAACAGTATTCTTTGCCCACAGGACATACCATATTGCTAAAATATAAAAGGAGATATTTTTATTTGTGCGGACTTTGAATATATATCGATAATATTTCAATAATACATTCTATATAATAAATATTTTCAGGTGTTTTATTATATAATATTATTTTTCATATTTAATTTCATGAACGCTGCACAAAATAAAGTGTGTAGCATATTAAAATAAATAGAAATTTTACACTCAGCTATTTCAATGATACTTTGGCTCGCATTTTTTATGTTTACGAGGATACATTGGTTAGTATTTCTTTTACTTACGAAGATACGCGTTTTTGCATATGTGGCCCGCGAAACTCTATCTAAATCAATCATACATGCTTGCCATTTCTTTGTTGTTCATGAAGATACGCTTGCCTCACAGAACATGAAATTGCTAAACATATAAAATAAAATTTATTTATTTATGCAGACAGCAAATATGTATCGTTAAAATTTTAATATATTTTATATAAAATATATATATATTCCTTCAATAAAGGATTAAAATGAACTAACTACACTTAAAGAACGCAGCACCGAATCAAGGACGCAGCTTGTTGAAATAAGTAGGAAAAGCATACTCATCTGCTTCGAGGTTACGTTGGATCGCATTTGTTTACGAAGATGCGCGTTTCTTTTATTTTTTCGCTTGTTTGTTTGCGAAGATACGCGTTTTTGAATATGTGGACCGCGAGCCAATAACTGACTTAAATATGGCATGTGGTATAAAATGAATTGAAGACCGCTGGTGTAGAACATACTTATATGTTTTCCAGTTATTCAGATGTTATTTGGTTACTCAGAGTTCTAATAGTTTACGCAGAGCCAATTTATACTCAGAGACTAATGGTAACAGTTACTTAGAAGCCCCATTGGTTTCTGACAGTGCTCCGTCATATCCAAACTTATTAGTAGCAACATCAGAACAATTTTTTCGGAATCCAAATGCGATTCCCGTACTTCAACCTGTGGACCGGGGAGTTTCGTAGATTAGGAAATCTATCTACAGAAAAATACGACTAGACGGCTCCATTCCAATTGAACCACAAAAGTACTGCATGAATAACATTTTATAAAATAAAACTCCTGAAAAGTTCAATAAATTTATTCGATTTTTTTTCAGACACTTTTGTTTCGTTTACTGACTTTCAAAACGTTACTTTCTAAATGTTTATAGCTAGTTAGCACTTTCAGTTTCTTCCCAATTGCATCTGCATACTCCGACCACAGAGTTCACATCAAAATATCACGTAATTTTACTAACTTGCGCGGCGGTATATAAATGAAACTTATACAATATATATGACGAAATTTTAGATTCAAGTTAATCTATAAACTTTTCTGGTGGTACATAAACACGTGCTTGAATATATATATATTTCCATCTATTCTGTTCAAACCTCTTCAATCATAAAACATTTTTAGAATCTCCAAGTTCAAAATTCCTAATTATTTTTTAAACAAGACAAAATATATCGTGCTTGTGCATCAATATTTTACTAAGGAGTAAGTAATTTGACCAATACTTCACTAAGGAGTAAGTAATTTGGCGCAGTGCGTACGGAATAATTATTCAGGACATACCACCGCCAAATTATTCAGGACTTACTGAGCAGGTGTACCCGGATTACGAAAGACGACTCAGCAACCTATGTAGCTGCTAAATAGCAGTTTATTAGCTACCAAATGGAGCGCATCTGTGACTGGACTAACCTGAACCTTTTTATTGCCCAATTTAATTATTTATTTTATTTTTTCAGTGCTTATTTAAGTGGATATTTCACATTTTTAGTACATATTTTGCCTACCTATTTTGAGATTTCTAGTGCCTATAAATCCGAAATCTAGTTATAACTTCTTTTGAATGCTTTTGGCTAGGAAATAAAAAAAATTAAGGGCCTGGCGATTTTCCTTTGAAATATCGCACTGAAAGAGAAGAAGGGCTCCGTTCTTCTATTTCGTGTTCATGACTTCACAAAATGGAATAGTTCTTCAAGAGCGCATGCGTTAGAAGTAATGGCGTCTTATAAAGCTGACATGAAACACTTAAAATGTGATTAGATACAAAGGAAATTCCTTCCGAGAGGTTAGTGGTAGGGGAAGGAGGGTACGATCCCTGTGGATGCCTCCCTCACTGGGTTTCGGGCTAAATTGGGTGGCTCTTTCCGGCCGTCGAAACAGTTACCTTACATCTTTCCGGTAGATCGGAAGGTCTGCGTTTCAACAACAACAACAAAAGAAATTTCTTAAGTTATATTTGAAGTGAGCAGATTTTCTTTTATATCTTGTACTCAACGAGAGATTTTTATTTTTATTTTCTGTGTAATGGGTTGTGTATTTTGAGTAACTCGTGTATCGTTAAAGAAGTGGAATGAAGTTATCGTTATTGTAAAAGTTATCGTTATTGTAAAACCCTACGTCTTTGTCAGGGTGCTTATATTTGCGGAAATTATGCTATAGTTGAGAAATTAAAATCAATAGATTGAGCTTCTCGGACGGTGTTCTAAATCCCGAGTAATGCAGGGTAAATCCTTTCTAGTGTTTATAATAATAAAGTAAAAATAAGCTGTATACTGTACAGAATTAATTTCTTGTTTTACAATACTTCATGATAGAAAGGTACTTAACATTAGATGCAGTGTCGAAGCGTGATAAAATAATTTGGAGATACAAAAAATCGGGGGCCAAAATTTGAAAATGAATTTTCATGCTATATATTTAACTAGGTTACAAATGAAGTAAAATATACAGTAAACTTCCAATAATTCGGAACTTGAGTGGTGCCGGTTTATCAGATGTCAAATTAAAATAGAGTAAAAAAATGAGAAAAATCAATTCAAAACAATACGATAGACAATTTATGTGATATTTTTTTCCTAAAGCGTTACACAGATTGAATTACACTGTACAGTAATGTGAAAAAATATTTAAATTAATTAAAAAGTTATAAGGAAAACATCAATGAACGTAAATCTGCATATAAAAACATTTAGTCCATTACTGTAAATGTACCTCAGTACAGCCGAATGGGCCCGAAAGCTGTCATCAACAGAATTTTTGGGTCCCTATGCAACAAATGCGCGCCTTTTTACTACCCTCAAATGATTGACGGATTCTTTTAATCGAAAACTATCCAAGCCTCCCAGGCTCTATACAAAATATCCTTTTGTCCCTACCTGTCGGCGGTTCTGGACTGTCGCGAACGTTTTGGTATACTCGACAGAGAAGACAAAGTTTTGAAATCAAACACATTTATTAAACATGAAATAACAAGGCAGTTGATCGAAAACAGTGGAGTACAAGCATTTCTCGCAATAACTCAGAGTTACACTCGGTAGGGTGACCATTAAGAACACCCCTGGAGGAAGAGGAACCAAGAGAATACACATATTTTCTGATACATAAAATAAACACAATATTCCTCACATTATACTTGACATTTATATACGACATTTGTATACTTTGAACATATACGACATTTTCATATAACATCATCAATGATTCGATGCTCACGAGGATTTGACAATTAACACTCTATTCGTTAGGTGGAAGACTAAATATATATAAAACTTTACCTCGTCTCTTTTAAATATAACATTTACAATTCTGTACCATGGGAAAGGATATCAGGATGGACTCTCGGCATAAACTCATCGAGATTCTTGCGCAGAACAAAATCCATAATGGTCGGGAAACTTGACTACACAACATCATGCTGGCGGAATTCGACATCTTGGTTGGTTACGGAGATTGGTTGATTCGTACCTTAGGACACAAGGAGGAGTCAGGCAAATACAAATCGCTGTAAAAAGAGCTTTCCCTCTAGCCCTATTAGCGATTCAAGCCGACCAGTGAAAGAACCATTTTCTCTTTTCACAAGACTCATTATTCCATTACTACCAGGCTGATTCATTTAAAAACACGAGTGACTCATCTCTGAACCGAGCCAAACGACTCTACGCACAACTTGTCGAACTATGTTACATATTTTAATCAGAGGGCGCGGTAGCCCATTGGTTAGCGCGCTGGAGTTACACTCGGTAGGCCCGGGTTCGATTCCAGCCACTGCCAAAACTGCCGCCGTGTTCATGCGGAGTACGATCACGTTAAACATGTGGGTCCGAAAGTCCTTCCGAGAGGTTGGTGGTAGGGGAAGGAGGGTACGGTCCCTGTGGATGCCTCCCCCACTGGGTTCCGGTCTAAATTGGGTGGCACTTCCCGACCGTCCAAACAGTTACCTTACACCTTTCTGGTAGGTCGGACGGTCTGGGTTTCAACAACAACATCAACATATTTTAATCACATCCTTCCACTTTCAAAATTAATCCACCTTTTCTTAAAATTCGCGATCATACGCGAATCAAACACACACGTCTACATTTTTCCACGACTCCTTCCACACTGCTTCCAAAATCCCTTTTCAAACGCGCGCGTGCGCAAAACCTGCAAGTTCCCAACTAGCGACTGAGAAGCGAAAATACAAAACTATTACTATTTTTCTGGAACATAAACACTTTTGCGATTTTAGAGTTCACTTCTCTTAAAAGTCAATGTAATTGAAAACATGTAGAAAAGACATTTACATTTCGAAATTGACACTTTCAATCACACAGAAATAAAACAATACTTTAATATACAATTTTAACACAGAGGTGTGAAAGCCTTATCACAGGACCCTTGACGGATTAACGGGCATTCCGAAACATTGGATGACGGGTAAGCCACCGTTTATCCTACACTACATCCACACACCTAGAGAGAGATAAATCACCTTAGAAATGTTCGATTTGAGTTCATAGATGCTTGAAACGTGCTCTGCCGACGAAAATCAAATTCGAATTTACAACTCCGTCATAATACATTCTCTGACTTATTACTTATTTCAGAAAAATTCCTAGAATGGTTGCTCCTCTTGTTGCTAAGGCTAGGATAGTTAGCATAGTCACCCAGGCTTACTTCAATAGATTTCACCTAATTGACTCCAACAAGTACCTTGTTTGGTCTGTGGACAAGGAGACCATGGAACACATTTTGTTGCACCGGCATTTTTAGAACTGCTTTAACAAAAATTTGTATCCCTCTGTCTATTTTATCTGTCTTGTCTAATGTACATTTCATGTGTATTTCATTTTCAGTCTATAGAAGACATAGTGAAATCGGTCACAAATGCGCCCGACTCACATTCCAAGTTGTTTGTATTGTTGTTGTTGAGAGCCAGACCGTCCGACCTACCAGAAAGGTGTAAGGTAACTGTTTAGACCGCCGGGAAGAACCACCCAATTTAGACCGAAACCCAGTGGGGAAGTCATCCACAGGGACCGTACCCTCCTTCCCCTACTATCAACCACTCGGAAGGACTTACGGACCCACATGTTTAACGTGATCGTACTCCGCGTGAACACAGCGGCAGTTTTGGCAGCGGAGGGAATCGAACCCGGGCCTGCCGAGTGCAACTCCCGCACGCTAACCACTGGACTACCGCGCCCTACGTTGTATCGTATTGTACAATACTTTTCCTATACATTATGAAATACATGTAGGGAAAGAATTACGAAAGTATTCAAACTGAAAAAAATCGTGTTTCCGAAATATGATACATTGCAATACTACAAAAGTATTTTTATTTTCGATTCTTTTTCTATACTTCCCTAAAAATATGAATGTATAACAACTCATGCTGAAAGTATTGAATAATATATCGTCTTGTATCGAATTTTCAGGCTTTGCAAGAGGAATTCATTTAACATAAATTACATTTTCTGTGAAACAATGAAATTTATTCCTGCTACTTTCCATAAGAGTTCGAAGTAAACAGAGGGTTTCAATGGAAAACAAATGATTTTTTTATTCACAAGTTTGTTTCCCGTATGAGACAGTACAAAAGACAATTTCTTTGAAAATAGTGTATATTTTTCCCAACAGATTTTACCCTTAAATTTGAATAATACAATATCCTGGGGGAAAACTCGCTGGATGTAAAAATGTGCATTTTTATTTTTCATTACAATTGCATAGTACATGCAGAGGAAATGTATTATAATGCAATCAAAAATGAGTTTTTGCGAATTAAACCGTTTTATGATACCTAGCATAGGAGTCAACTCACTCTGTGTCTACTCTAGCATAAAAGATATCCGTCTTATTTTCCAAAATTTAACAGTTATGTGACTTAACTAATAACTCTTGGTGCTGATTAGATTTTTGTACGAATCGGTAAATGTAAATCCGTAATTACAGTCCTTAAAAATTGGAAATATTGTATATACGTTATAACATTTTACACACTCACACACACACACATACGCATGTGTGTGTGTGTGTGTGTGAGTGACTGAGTAAGTGTGAGACCCGTAAGTAAGTACGAGTGTGAGACCCGTAACACACACATACACATATGTGTGTGTATGTGTGTGTTACGGGTAAAGTCCAAAATGAGGATAAACCTGGGTTTACACGGATAATACGCACATTACCTCGCCGCTCTGGGTAAAGCCGTATTAATTTCCCTCTTAATTTCTTAGTTAATTTTGCATTCATTTTCATAATTTCTTAATTCTTATTCTCTTATTTTCTTATCATTGTTAATCTCTATTTCTTAATATTGCGTTTTATTATTTTATTAATATTTTATAAAATTTATTTCTTTTACAATTTTGCATGATTAATAAATAAAACATAGTGTTCTTTCATAGCCACTATTGTGTTAAAGTGCCTGGAAACATTTATATACACTCCAAAAATAACGTAGTACCCCATTTTTTTTTAAGTGAAGGGAAAGTCCGATCCTGATCCTAGCTTAGGATTCTAGTCCTAGTAGAATCCTAGTCTATGCTTTTAAAAATTGTGGGGAAAGTCGCTTCATGGCCACTATCAACTTATCATGACGCAGATATACACAACACAAACTGTTTAATATCACATTTCCTTGAACGGTGTAGGGAAGATCGGTGATAGTCTCTACTGAATATAGTACTCAGTTAAATTGCCAGACATTCCCATTCTCAGGATCCTAGACATTTTTTTATTTTCAAAAAGTGCAGAGACTGCTACCAACTAATACAATTCGGAAACTTTTCCCTACAATTCACAAATGTTCCATTATTCCATTTTTCATATAGGAAAGGCCAGTTGATTGCCACTGTTGTTCATATATAAATCGAACACAATGCTTGGAATACCTCCGCGGAATTCAACCACTTATGTCCGGTCATAAAATTTTGCGATGGCAACTCAATATAAGGGTACATAATTTTATATCATGGTAATACATAACGTATAATAACGTAGAGAAAACCACGTTGGCTAATCACAGAGCTAGAATTTTGACGATAGAGATCACATGACTTTGAATTTGATGTATGAATAATTTTACAGCAACGAAATTTGCCTACATCATTAGAAGATTTGTAAATAGAAAGCAATTCTTGCAGCGAAACTTGTTTTAGTCTTATCTTCATGCAAATAATTAAAAATTTTTAGAATTTTATTCTTGACTAGACAAAAAATCTTCATAAGGCGGAGTAATACAAAGAATTATCTCCAGTCCGCCATCCATAAAATTGTAGAAGACTTCATTCGCTCAGCTATTGCGTTCCAAATATCAACAAATACGTGCGATGCATGTACACCCATGCAATATTATTATTTCCTATAAGACTCCCTATCGAAACGTATTGTGGTGAACAAAAAGGAAAAAATTAATTAGAGTTTATTTCTTTTATAAATATAATTATATTTTGTGGATTAAATTATAATAGTGGTCGTGAATCCTATAGTTCGTACATTTTTAGCGTGGCCGCAAAACCCAACGTTACCACTTTGCACGAGTTCCTTAATATAATCATTAATTAAAACACTACACATTAAATTCCACAATTTTAACTTTTAAAATAAATTATTATTTATTTACACCTATTATCGTTATGATTAAAATTACATTAATTTTAATAAACGGTTAAGGAGGAAAAAAGCACTGTGTGAGGCCAGGTCTTAGAATATTATTCCAAAATCACCAATTGACCTAATATATTCGCAGACTGGCACATACCTTTGTTTTTCGGGTTTGTTGCTCAGCATGATTGGAATTGTTGCCACTCCTTTTTCTGATATTTGGAGTCCGCTCTGTCTTTATCTATAACATTTTAAAGTTTGAAATAGCGACTCACTACACTGCTTGAAAACACGACTCTCGGAACTTGTGCATTATCATTCTGTATAATCAAAACTCTCTCTCATCACCTTTGAATAATCATTGCTATATGAACCACACTGCTTGACGTATCATTGCAATCTTTTCATGACCGCTCTCCCAGCTTCTTGAATCATAATTACCATTATATTCGTTGACTTTATTTACTTGTCGCCACAACATTTTGCCTGAGGTCCAAATACGCCCTCCTTGCTCTCATTGGAGGCTCCTCAGAGCGATATCGCATCTTCGCATCATTGGCTCCCTGAGTCTACAATGAAGCTTGGTTTAAATCTTGACCCTAGGAGATCTTTACCCCCAACCTCACCTGCAATTTGTGTGGCGTGAATTCATTAGGGTCATGACCTTCCGGGACAAGATTTTCAAAACACAGTGCCTAAAAGTCTGCGCTCTGTTTCGTCGTAAATAGTCGTCCCCTCCCCCAAATTCCCCAGACTTAAACCCAATTGAGCATCTGTGCAACCACCTCGATCGGGTTGTTCGCTCTATAGATTCTCCACCACATACTCTCCAGCAGATGTCTGACGCACTGCAGTCGGCATGGCTCCACATAACTATCAATACCTCCCAGCACCTTATTGAGTTATCCCAGTCCATCTAGTTGCTGTCCGCGATACATACGGCGGTTACTCCGCATATTATCTGATGGCCACAATAATGTGACTCGACTATATATATATATATATGTGTGTGTGTGTGTGTGTAATGGCAGATGCAGTAGTCCAGGGAGGATACATTTCACGTTATTAAAACTATATGATACAAAAAACATATCATTTGTTACATAGGACCGAGCTCCTGATCGTCGACCAGTTAGTTCTCAAGAAATCTTATTGCCGTCTGCGTTGGTTCACACAATGTACAGTTCCATCAGAGAGGGAGGAATATGACGACATTGGGAACATGCTGTCTTCGTGTTCTTTATGCTGTAAAAATGTGATGGGGAAGCAGTTTCACATGAGAAAGTTTACGCAGAGGTTAAGATTAGGGACCATATATGGTACGGTCGAGGAAAAGAAGAAGTGCTGACAGACTTTGCTAATATTAGTAGTGTGTGATAGAATTTAATATAGTTGCAATACGTGCTGGACATAAAATAGGAATTTGGAATAAAGATTATGAAGAAAAAGGGCGCGTTATTGGGAAAAACTTAAAATTCTGTATCATATATATATATATATATATATGTGTTGGAAACCCAGACCACACGACAGACCCGAAGGTTTACTGTAGCTAAGTGTGTGACTGGATATATATATATATGTGTGTATGTGTACATATATATATATATATATATATATATATATATATACATTCAGTACTTTTGCAGTAAAAATACAATATACATAAAAATATTTTGAGTATTGTAAAAACAAACATATCATCTTCAATATCAACTCAGTATTCGACTAACTACTTCTACATTACTTTTAAAACGTTTTAAAATGGCTAGAGGCTAAAAATTCAGCAGTTCCAGCAAGAAACATTTCTTCAGTAGCCTTCAGTCATGCGATTCTGAAAATATTTGTTCTGGCGGGAAGGACTTAGGTCTATTTACTCAGTGGATGGTCGTCGTGGATACAGAAAGAAGGAATGATAAGAAATCCTTTGCCTTCAAAGCAAAATGCTCCTCGAAAAAATATCGTGAATAAAATCTGGCAAGTTTATGTAAAAACACGTTTAAGTGGCAGTACTTGTTTTAATATGTTCGAAACAAACTATAGTATTTACAATATCTTACCTTGGTACTAAAGTATTATAAACTCATGTTTGTAAAAATTGCACCACTATGATAGAATTGAGCTACTGAGCTGAAATTTACAACAAATGTAAATTAGGATGTGTTATGTAAATGACTAGCATTTCAGAGTCACCGTACATGCATGGGCTGAGCAGCGCCCTCTGAACTGCTGTTTTCAGCGTATAAATAAAGAGCTGTAACGGGACGTTGAAAACAGTCTATGGTTGTCTGCCAGTGGGAAACGTTTCATGAGGAGTTACTATATGCCACTACGACAACAAAAGGCGCCATATGAGAAAGTTGGGTAGTTTAAACGGCGATAAATGATCGGCATTCGTGATGGGGGGGGGGCGGATTATCTTATTGTGTCATAGCAGCTCGTATGGAGAGCAGTGCCAGGACAGTGATGCGAGAGGTAGAAGCAGACCGAACGAGTCTCAAATTCGGCAATGGACGACGAAATGCTATGTCAGTAGGGGATGATAGACACCTCATCCGCATGGCAGTGATGGATCGTACAGCTTCATCTCGACAGTTGGCAGAACGTTGGAGCACTGCTACAGGTATGTCATTGTCTGCTCCAACAATTCGTCGGCGTCTGCTACACCGTGGACTGCGTGCGAAAATTACTTTGTACAGGATCCTCCTGACGAAAAATCATCGACGCCTGCGGCTACAATGGGCTCATCAACATAGACACTGGCGTGCCGATTGGCAACAAGTCGTTTTTTCCGATGAATCCCATTTTAATTTGGGGTACAGTGATGGCCTCATACACGTTAGACGCTATAGCGGTCAGCGCCACCTGCCGGAGTGCGTTATCCAACGTCATACTGGACGAACTCCAAGCGTGATGGTCTGGGGCGCCAGTGGGTATTTTCGACGCTAAGCTGCTTCGATGCCACGTCGCATAGAAGCACTTATTGCGGCGCGTGGTGGCTTCACCAAATGCTGGTTTTCGACATGTAATATTGTTATATTATTTTTTTATATATATAAATTTAATCGTTTATTTATATCGATACAGGGCGTTTGTGGAATAAATTTCACACAATTCTGATGATTTCTTCATGGTGTTGCAATTTTTACAAACAGGAGAATATATATATTCTAAATTATCGATTTTTTTCATATTTTTGAATAATTCTAAAATATATGGTGTATGTTTCAGCAAAATATAAATTACTCATGTGTTTAATACGGCAGTCGTCAACTTGTAGCTCTTGATCCAAATGCTGATTTTGCAATGATAAAAATATGACTCATATAAATTTAAAAAGGCGCGAAATAGTGACAATAATTTTTATTACCCAAATAATATTCATATTGCATAAATAATTAAATGAAATATCTTGAATTCCGATTAATTCAAGTTCTAATCATGAGAATTATCAAAAATTATACCTTGTTATAGTTTTTTACATAATGTTTCCTCAAAAAATTTGATATCGATAGTCACATTCTTTCTTAAATTATCATGTCTACAACCCTCACACACTAACACACACACAGATGGAGAGTGAGCGAATGGTTCACTGATATATTTCCAAAAGTTTTCTAAATCATTCAGAAAATTTTGGAACGTGTTTATCAGTCAAAAATTTTAACCATCATGATCAATTTTAATAACCATCAAGTTACACTGATAACAAATTCTCAGAATCTTGATGTCGAATTTCTGAAGATCGTGTGACAAGGTTCATATTTGCAACTCATATTGGAATAAAATTGTTTTTATTTTGTTTGTTTGTTTGTTTTTTCAAAAATGGTTTTTGACCATATATATATTTTTTTAAAGACATTTATATTTAAAATGAAGCAAAAGCAAGTAAAATTTCTATATTAATGTTACAATAGTCTGTATATTTAAAAACAAGAAAGATCAATCATGCATAAAGCATTGATTATGAAACACTTTCCAACTAAAATGCAATTTTACTTAAACATCTCTAAAATGCGATACATTCAGCGCTTACATATTTTAAATCGTCACAGTACTGCAATAATTTATTATATTTGAAAACTTCAAACTTCGCCGAAAAAATGAACTTTATTCAAATGACGTCATCGAAATATAAATCGTCTGGTTCTCTATGTGAAAGCAATGCATATTTCATTCATATCACTTTTATTCCAGACTCCAGAGTTAAATAATTTTGTGTGAAAAAAATTGAGCAATTCTTATGCAACTAATCATACAATCACTTGTTTACAAAATCCCAGTTTCATTTCTGAAATATTCAACTAATTATCGTCTTTATATATATATATATATATATATATATATATATATATATATATATATATATATATATATATATATATATATATATATATATATATATATGTGTGTGTGTGTGTGTGTGTATTATCATAACCTTACTCCCCCCCCCACATTACAGACAGCTGGTTCCCTTGAAACTTTCAGTAACACGCTTGCAAATGTTTTACAGTGAAGATAAATGTTTTAGTCAATTTTCAACAATTTAGATGCAAAATAGTTGGCCGTCGTAACAAAAAAAAATCGCTATAACGATTTAAAAATTACATCGCTCTTATGTAAAACTATTCCGGACTTTTTCTAGAAGTCGTTATATCGAAAGTGTCTGTATATCGGAGTCGTAATTTATTGAGTCCACTGTAATGTGTTAAGTAGGTTTTAAAACAGAATTTTACGTCACAATCTTGAATTCAAATTTCCTGGAGGAAATAATATTTTTTTTTATACATACGTATGAAACAGTAAATATATCGAGAAATACATGTTGATGAAGGTCATTGCCTTTCACATACAATAACGTATTCAACTCATCAGGTTCTTCAGCAATCAAATGAATAATAAGTATCGGCAATGAATAAGCCTATCGTTTGGGGCTGAGATTTTGATTTGTGGATCTAAAAGTTACTAACTTATTGGGATGTGACTCATCGAGTCTACTGTAATGTGTTCAGTGGGTCTTAAAACATAATTGTATGTCACAATCTTGAATTCAAAATTTGGGGGGAAGGGGGGAGTAATACTTTTTTCATATAGTCCTATGAAATAGTAGATATATTGAGAAATACTTATTGAATAAAGCCATTTCCTTTGACGTCCTCTAACGTATTCACCTCAGGTTCTTCAGCAATCAAATGAATAATAAATATAGGCTGCGAATAAACTTATCGATTGGGACTGAGATTTTGATTTGTGGACCTGAAACTAAGTTACTAACTTGTAGGGATGTTGGTCACGTTCCAATCGTGTTTATGTTAAACAGAAAAATGCTTCGTATTTTCTAAAATGTTGTATTTTCAGATTGAAATATCGAATTGGCCAGCATGTGACTTTCCCTGTAGGGAAACAAATCTCAGTCCTGTAAAGAAACAGTAATACAAATTAGAGCGTTTATATTACTATATATAATTGTCTAAAGTACTTTTGCCCTTTCAGTCTCTCCAAAAGGCCTCAAGAGTCCACTTCGATAATAAAAGCTTGTAATTTCGTCCCAGTAGCTCAACGGTAGAGCATCGGCTGACCAGTTCGAAGATTCAGGGTACCGATTGGAACCGAAAGGCTCTTTACAGGCCCCATCCCATTCCAGTGAACTAAAGGTTTAAAACTTCATATCCTTATCGGCTGCGGAACAGAATCTAACGGAGCCAGATTTTCGCTTTATTCTCCCGGGAGCAGAGAAAATGGAAATATAAGGTCGAAAAACTTTTTCAGACCCACCAGAAACCCTTCCATTGACTTGGATGTTTGAATTATCAACTACGGAAAGGAACATAACGATCCAGGTATTCCATTCGTCCCTCCAGTAGGGAGACAGAGAAAGTGGAAGGCTTTAATAAGATTTCTCTGTACCCTCCAGAAGCCCCCTGGTAGCCCAAAAGGCTGAATATTTGCACACATTTCGTATCGACCATCGGACATAACGTAACATAGTAGGATTTTCAGGCGACTCCCCCACCCTCCAAGGCGGAGAGTTTGGGGATTTTTCTAAAGTCTTTCACGGCCCTCAGATAGCCCTTCGGTGACTTAGAAGGCGGATTCTTTGCATGCTTATAGCAATAGAGTACTAGACCGAACCCAGCGGGATCGGATTTTCGATTTTCTGATGGACAAAATGAAGGTGGGGGGATAAAGTCTCTCAAAACCCTCCAAAAGCCCCATCGGGAACATAAAAGGGTGAAACTCGAGCACGGAGCTGCACCTAACGAGGCCAATTTTCGAATGAGACAAATATCTTCGACGCTAAGCACCCCGTATTGTTAAACAAAATAAAACTTATATTATAAAGATGGTTGCAACTTGATTTTTTAAGAGTGTCATGTTTACCTGTTTCTGACAGGCTTGAATACTGATAGCATGTTTCTTACTGTAAATCCATAAGCATTTTGTTAACATTCAATCGGGATTTTGTTGCAATTAGTCAAAATCAATAACCATTTGTTAACATTCAATCGGAATTTTGTTTCATTTGGTCAGAATCAATAAACATTTTGTTAACATTCAATCGAAGTTTTAGTGCTATTGGTCAAAATCAATAAGAATTTTGTTAACATTCAATCGAGATTTTGTTGTAATTGGTCAAAGTCAATAACCATTTTGTTTACATTCAATCGGAATTATGTTTCAATTGGTCAGAATCAATAACCATTTTGTTAATATTCAATCGAAATTTTAGTGCTATTGGTTAAAATCAATATGAATTTTGTTAACATTCAATCGAAATTTTGTTGCAATTGGTCAAAATCAATAAGCATTTCGTATACAGATATGTCCCCCTATATTTCCTGCAGTGATATGTCCCCCTATATTTCCTGCAATTATCTTGAAGAAGAGGCACTTTTTTGCCTTCAAAACTGGTTGATAAGCAACTGCCATATGCTATCGCTAACGGAAAAATTAAATTCTCAGAACACCAGTCACTTCCAAACACCAGTTTGAGCAAATTTGAATAGATATTTTGCTAATGCTGTCCATCTTCCTTAGACTCGGCCATCAAATGCGCATTCGTTATCTGAACGAGTCCATTGACAATACGGGGGTGGCGGCTGTAACTGAAAGCATGCAAAAGAAATATAGAACTAAAACCATATTTTTGTGCATTTTTCTATCTAGTCTCCTTTTTGCGTTTGGATTCGTTCATTTTATCTATGCGCGCTTTTTACATATACAGACAAACAGTATCCACAAAAATAAAGATTGCAAATTAAATGAAAAACGATAGCTTCATTTAAGGGATAATGCGCTTTCTGTGGAAAACTAAAATTTCTTAAACTTTCTAAACAATGGCATCCATATTTTATAATTAAAATACTTACAGAAAGAGCTTAAACTTATTTAATAATATTGAGTAGAAAAGTCTGGGACAAATAGCATAAGCATAAGGTCCAGGACGATCATAGCTCGCCATATGCTGTCTTTTGCAATCAAATATGCTAAATAGAAATCTCTGTCTTCGTTTAATATCTAGTCAGATATTGATCAAACTGACTGTGAACCTGTGTTTGCATCTGAAATTCGAGTTTTGCAATAAAATCGGCATCATAGATTCTAATCCTTTTTTCAAATGCGTACCACCAAAGCCAAAATGAAAAGTTCCATACCACCAACAAGAATACTTTGTATAAAAACCGGAAGTCAAAACTATGCATTTAATTAAGTTATTCATTTTTATTTCGTTTCTAATATAAAAATTGAACAAAAAAGAATTAACATTAGCAAATACGATAAACAATATGATTAGCAAACAATTTGATTAGCAACATGATTTAATATGATGCTTGTGCTTGTTTGACATAAATTTATTTCTTTATATCTGGTTCTATTTTCCTATTTTACTTAATTTTAAACGTAAAATTGCCTCTGTGAGGAACGCTGTTATTTTCGAGGCATTTTCCATAGCAGCCAGAGAGGTCACTCACCTCGGGACCGCAGGTATCGCCTGTTTTGCAAGACAAAGCTAAAATCAGTCAACAAGATCTGATTTCGGCGAAATGCACCCATTCCAGCCGTCATCAGAGAGGGGAGAAGATAATCTAGGATAGGGATACCAGGGTGATCTGTGACAAGAGGAGCCTGAGAAAATTCCAGAGGGGCGTGGTACAGGGTGGTCCTGGAATAGGAGAGTGGAATATATATGCAAAAAAGGACGTGCAATCGAGAGACGCCCGACGAGTTAGGTAGCACGCATTGAGCTCTCCAGCCGACGTAGCGAAGGGAACTCACATGCCTCAACCAGCAGAGGTTTGTTTTGTACATTAGTATGCAACGTCATGATTGAATAAAATTTGTGTTCTTTTAACCAAACTTTGCCTGGTTATTCAAGCCTTGAGAAACCATTTACTTTAGCATTATCTCACGTATTCTACAACTCATTAATCTCGGAGAAGAAACGGCCACATATTGTACCAGTGCATTCTTATCAGTACGCACCAAAGGACCAAACGCTACTCAATAATATCAGCTATGATGCAGGAAGGCGATCAAATCAACGAGTTCATAACAACCTCCAAGTCGATTTTAGTTCTATATTTGTTTTTAAAGTGGCATTAAGAATGTAATTGTTCTTACTGAAATGTTTTTAAAATCGTTCTCTTGATGAGTTGCGTTGCTCTTTTTGTTTAGAAGATGGTAAAATTATTACACTGTACATTGCACAAATTATAAACATGCCACCAGTCATCTTATCGCGTATCACTAGTTGAGAATCTCTGTTCCACATTATTTTTATTTACTTTTCAATAGAAATATATTTCTTAAAGTATTTGTAACAAACATTGAACGCATGAGTAGTTTGTTTTTACTGTTAATACTTGTTTTTCAGCAAATATTAAATCAATACATTAGATTGTAAAGTCGTAGTGTACTGTATAAAAAACATCTATTCGAGAAGAAAGAACCTGGAAAATACACACCTTACGAGTTCAGGGTATGGTGTCACTAAAGGGGAGGTAGCAAAATCTCCAACTCATGAGTTCTAGATGGCTATCAATGAAATTTCACAGCGTTTTATTCAAAATGTAAAGAAAAACCCAAGTTTTCCAATTTCCAAAAGGAAAACACGTAACAGGAGAATTGAAAATTCTTCATATAAATTAATAAAAGTCGAGGAAGTTAAAAAGTATAAAACGAAAATAAAATTAGTTAAATTATCAATTAAAACAGTTAACACTCATAGTGTGTGATCATTGTTGTCATACTCACCTAGCAATGATTGTTATGCTGCCTTTTCCTTCGTGACGCCTTATGCCAATACCTCACGGCCAACTAGAAAGACCCAAGTATTTCCCAAAACAACTAATATCTCCCGTCAGCCACACCAATTCCTATATTGTTAATATAGAGTATCAATGTTGCATAATATAATGAAGGAATCTTCTATTTTAGCATACATAATTGTATAATATGAATATCGGATTATACCATGAAAAATTCTCCTAGCCCGAGGGAATAATTGGGGATGTCTTTCGTAGCAGCGAGTGACGCAATGCAGACCCATCCCCCCAAACTCTTCGCTTTAAAAAACTTTTTTTTGTTCGAATTTTATTAATATTAATCTTTTTATCGCGATTTTTATTTTCCTTGTATACATAATGTATAAGGAAAGTATTGTGGCGGGGTCGAAAATTCGAATTCGAGTTTTCGATGGGAAAGCACGTTTCAAGCAACCCTGATCACCAATCGAACATTTTTGAGGTGACGTCTGTGTGTGTGTGTATGTGTGTGTGTGTGAAAGTATGTGTGTGTGTGTGTGTGTGTCAGTGAGTCTGTGGGGACGATATCTCAGGAACGAATGGAGAGATTCGAATGATATTTGGTACAAAAATCACAATCTATGAATACTGGAAGCCTATTGTTTTAAACCACAATCGAATGTTCAGAACCCACCTAAATTTTTGAGTGAAATTTTGAAAAAATCATCAAAAAATCAAAACCTTTAATAAAGTTACGCAAATAGACATTTCTGATGTAATTTTTCCTTAGACAACGATTGACATAAACTTTAGAGTGCTAGCATGAATCATTCTTGAGATATTTCACATTTTTCAAATAAATTTATCAAAAAAATCCCATAAATTAAAAGAAAATATTAACTGTTGAGAAACATGTTTACTTTTCATATGTAATATCATGCGATAAATTTGGTGACATCATTCTCATGGATCTAACTCGTTCCATTCACGAGAAAAGATACTTTGAGTAATACTTTTTGTATTTGAACGCCAATAGTCTTTTATCTGCTGTAAGAATAAATTATTTCTCCGTCCATAACGCTTGGCGAGATTTTGGCGACGGATTTAGCGAAATGTCGCCAATTTAGCGAGATTTTTAAATGTTGCCAAATTAACGAAAATCTCGCCAAATAGATAAAAATGACGCTAAATCAATGAAAATGACGACTAATTAAAGAAAATTCAATATCTTGGAATGAATATATAAGTATCTACTATAAGAATACCATTTTTTAACTGTAAAAGTAGTAAATTCATTGCATTCTATAAGGAAAGTCATGTGTTGCCCATATCAGATATTTTTTTATTTTCATTTTTTATTTTGTTTATTTATATGGTTTTTTTCCTATTGCAAACTTGTATGAAAAATACAAACAAACTTTTCATAAATTTCACAAAGAAAAGTCCTATGAAAAAAGATCATTAAAATATCTCTAAAGTACATTTAGCACATTTTAACATACAAGAAAAGTTAGACTCTTCTGGTGAAAGCCCCTTTGAGTCTGCTGTCACACATTGAAAAACAATTTAGAAACAATTTAGAACACTTCAGAAATGCAGATAAAACTATTTACTTTACTTCACATTTCATTTGTTTTGCAGAGAAATGAAATTTTTTGTTCTTTTCGGTCAGGCATTTTTGTTCTCTTTGTTCTCTTTGTTCTTGCAGAGAAATAAAAGGAAAATTTTTTCCATAGCAAAGGTAATTTGGCAAAAGTATTTTATTGCAGTTTTATTTTATTTATTTTTTCTTTTCTGTGCTGCTTATTTATATTTCAGATATCATTAGACGAACATCTTTGCAAAGGTATTTATAGCGGTTTCAGAAAGCCTTTAAACGTACTTTTCCGTCAAAATCTTAAATTAAAAATTTGGGAAGAAGTGATTTTCTTTTCCTGCACGAAGTCAATACTTTTACTTTCCCTACAAAACATTGTAATGTATAGGGAAAGTATTGGAATCAAGTCGAAAATCATAACTCGAGTTTTCGACGATTCTACACGTTTTGTGACCTCTAGAATACGAAAAAACTATTTTATCGTAACGTCTGTTGTTGCTGAGACCCAGACCGTCCAACCTAGCAGAAAGGTGTAAGGTAACTGTTTAGACGGCCGGGAAGAGCCACCCAATTTAGACCGGAACCCAGTGGGGGAGGCGTTCACAGAGACCGTACCCTCCTTCAAAGAACACTAATTGAATAAATTTCATAAAATAAAAGTAGATGAGTGACTTTTGAGTTACCCTGGCACAGATTACATTTTAGTACGATTCGGGAGGAAAAATCTGCCCATTTTGCGAAATGGTCCGCAAAACTCGTCAAAATCTAAATTTAAATGCTACGTATACTCAAACGTACTAATTAAATGCTTATTTCATACGTAATTCTTGATGATAAAATGAATAAGATCAACCCCATTACTCTATAACTAGCCGTTCTCGAGATATTTTAGTTCATTTTACATTTCTGCTACGCCGCCATTGAAAATATCTCCAGTTACCAAATGAAAAAAAAAATTGAATTTAAAGTGCAAATTCAGTGTCCTTTCAAATAATTATGCGTGTTACTTTTAGCAATTAAACTCTATTTAATAAATTATAAATGAAATAAAGAGGAAATGATTTTGAAAATGATTTTCAGGTGCTGTCCATGTCAGATTCGTTGCACAGTTTTTAATAAAATACATTCGTACTGAAAAGTAACAAAAAATGACAAAAACTTCAGATTTCGAACGAAAATGCAGCTTAAGAATCCAGTTGATCAACTGCTGGCTGGACATTAAAAGGATAGTTAGATCTTTCTATTT